>CM042253.1:8948095-9435595 GCA_023566225.1 Romanogobio albipinnatus | reverse complement strand
ATTCACATCAGTTCAGTTATAAAACCCACCCAGTGAGCTGTCTACATAGGCAGCACCCTTTTAAGGGAGCATCCATCTAATGCTTTACATAAGCAGCAACTCCAGATCATTTAGCATTTTTATACTTAAAACTAAAATCATATATTTTTTGTTACTTGAAATAAAATAAATTTGAACTGAAATAGTACACACTTAAAATTCACCCAGTTGCCTAAGCAACATTCCTCATATTGATTTATTTATAATACAAATGATTAATTATTAAAAATACCCCCCAAAAACAACAAACTTAGCAATGCATATTATTACTAATAATACATTTTTGATATATTTACGGTAGGGAATTTACAAAATATCTTCACGGAACATGATCTTAAAGGTATACTATGTAACTTTTTTCGCCACTAGAGGGCGTACATTCAAAACAACAACAATGTCTTAGCTTGATGACGATGTGAATGAATGTCGTCTTCAACTCCACCGCTGATGGTAATCAATCACACGGGAATCAGAAATCATGCTCATGGATGAGGTAAAGTAATAGTTTTATAAATGTTGCGTTTGATGACATGATTTTCTTTCACTATAATGAATTAGCCGCAAATAAAGTAAGGTTTAATACTAATTGGTTGTCATAGATGTTACTGTATTTCTCGAATTCAATTCAAAACTAACTTTTTGGTAAAACAAAAATAACAAAAAAAACCTAAAGCTACAGTATAAACAACAAATTTACATTTACCAGTTCTTAACATGCCTTGAAGTATTCACAGTGAACATGACCTCACCATGTTTCACATCATATGCATAGACAATAAGACATTCAAACAATAAGACTAGCACTGTTGTTTGATATAAACAAATCACACGTTTTCTGTCAGTAAAGGAATTAAACCAATTACTCACCTGTCTATTAAACACATGCAAGATCGGCGTCTCTGTCTAGTTTAAGTTTTTCGCGAAGTTCTCTCCATTTTGAAAATGCCACACCGATGTTGATCCTGGTTTTATTTCTCTTCTTGTCCCAAAATCGTCTTGGGTCATTTGGTTGACCTATACATTTACGTTGATGGGACTTGTCTTTGTCGACAGAATCAGCTGCAAACGGCAAAGAATAATTGTGTTCCATAACGACTGCGCGAATCAAACTACCGGTAGTTGCTTGATAGACGCTACACCGTCCGCATTAGTCCACGAGACTATATGCTGCCATGGTTTCTACGGCAACCGAGCGGAAACCGAGGGTAATGCGGAAATGACGCCATTGACTGGCGACTCCTTCACTCCTATTCACACGTCCCGGTAGCTCGGTTAAAATCGCAATTTTCTCACAATTTACAAATAGTTGGAAACATTTGAGATATTGTAAGTACTCAACTGAACAAAATATATAACACTGGTCTAGTGGTTTATGGATATTTTACTACTAAAATCCTACATAGTGGACCTTTAATATCCTAATGATTTTTGGCATAAAAGAAAAATGGATAATTTTGACTCATACAATGTATTGTTGGCTATTGCCACAAATATACCAGAGAGACGCAGGACTCTATGGTCACAAATATAGGAAAAATTAGGCTATTTCAATTAGGGCTGAAATGATTCCTCGAGTAACTTGAATGAAAAAAAATCAACGAATCTTCGTTTAGTCCATTTAACTACACACTGCTGCAGAAAGACCATTTTTGTGTAAGGACTCGGAGTATGCGCAGATTGCGGTTATATCTGTGGGTCAGGAGGGTAAAGTAATAAAAAGTAACATTCCAAAAATTGCCGGTGGATGAGAAATAAATCATTGAAGGAACATGCCGACTTTTTGGGACTTTATCTTATTGACCGTATCCCCCAGAGTTAGATAAGTCCATACATACCATTCTCATCTCTGTGTGTGCCATACAGTGTTGGGAGTAACGCCTTACAAAAGTAATGCATTACAGTAACATATTACATTTTGCTGTAACCCACACGGTAACGCAGTTGTGTAAGGCATTACTAATGAATTTTCAGTAATATTTTACTCGGTACATGTTCATGCTACACATGCTCGCGTTACTACACACTTTTAGCCCAAAATATAATTGTTCTAAACAAAGAAAGAAAGAAAAAACAGCAAGACCGCGAGACATTAAAGATTATTACCTGTTCGTGGTCAGTCAATAGCCGTGTCCAAGTTTGTAAATAAAAACTAAATGACAGCTTCTGATATATTTGTATAGCGATTTATTTCAATCATCTTCCTCTTGCTGGTGTACCTTTATATTGTGTGACATAGTCCAGCGAAGGCATGTTTAGGGCGGGTTTTACAGGAGTGCCGCAAGGCATGATTTCTGCCTCTCTTCAGCCTTTCAAAGAATAGCACAACGGCGAGCGCGTCGAGTATAAACACCTTCCCAAACGGATGAGGCGCACGTGAGGCTTAATGGATAAAGATGGCAGAAGACTATACATTTGCGAGATGTATGTATGGGCATTACTTTGAGTTTGTCAGAGATAAGGACAAGAAGAACGTAATAGTCAAATGCAACCTTTGTCTAAAACTGAAAGAACTATCGACGTCGCAAAATAGCACTAGCAATTTAAAAAAAACATCTCTTGCACTTTGTGCGTGACGGTTTTGTGCCCCCGCGACCCAGCTCTGGATAAAGCGGAAGAAGATGGATGGATGGATGGATGGAAACAAATTAGTTGTTAATTTTAAGATTTTAGTATTGCTCTTTAATAAAGAAAAGTACTTGTTATCCGATTACTCGATTAATCGATGGAATAATCGGTAGAATACTCGATTACTAAAATAATCTATAGCTGCAGCCCTAATTTCAATACTATTCTTGTTACCTTTCAGTATTGAATGACATATAATCAGATTTATAATCAAAATGTCCATCTTGAGTGAATTTTTCAGAGTGTAGAGCTCATTTCAGAGCATTCTGGGATTGCTTTCTGTGTTTCACTGAAGGATACATGCAATTCTGCATTTGAGTTTAAGCAAATCTTACCTTATCAAGTCAATGACCTTAATTTATAGCACTTTAGATAGTTTCAAAGCAGCTTTAGTGATAAATCAATGATGCAAACAGAATTAGATTCTTTGGAAAAACCTATGATACCTTAAAATACTGTCTTGGTAGGCAGCACACTAGGATTTTTTAACAGAGCTATTGTGTTTCAGGGAATACACCGATATAAAAATATACCTATCACATACTTCCTGGCAGCTTATGATGTGGATCTCACAACAGCTACGCAGTTAACTTGGTAACACGCGTTTAATTGGCCCTGTCTGAGAATGGAACGTGTTTTACAGTATTGAATCTTGAAATAGAATAAATACACTTGGCACGCTCATTATTACTAATCCTGAGAGGCTAGCGAGTGTGTGTGAGTGGTGGGATGCAGACAGTTGGCAAGCGTGTGCTGCAGCTCCTTAACAAGCCCGACACACACTCGTAAACACACACACGCACACACACTGCTCTAACCCCTCACACTAGGGGTCATTGACCTGCATATATTAGGCACACTATCGAATGCAAATTAGCCGGCTTGGCTTGTCCTCTCCCCCTTCCTCTGCTACGCTGATCTCTGCTCAGCAGATCCAAACACAATCATGCTCTTAAACAAACTCTCACTTTTCCCAATCTGGGTTTAAGTTGAAGTTCAGTGTCACGTCACGCCTGCAGGCCTCTTTTTGCCATCTATGTGTGTGGTATACATTACATTCACTCTGTGGTTCAATATACCATAACTTGGCATGAAATGCACTGAAGAAAAGTTGGCTTTGAAACAATTTTCACTTGGAAGTCGCTAGTAAATTACAACACACTGAATTAAAAGTGAAATAATATCACAAAATCATCAGTGGTGTTCGCTAAGCATCTCTATTACCGGCTCAAACTTCTGGATAGGGATTTGAACAAAGCCATTACCCGCACACCTGTGTGTCCCGACCAGGTGCAGCAGGCCAAAGACCAGCAATTTGTCTGCAAGCTAAAAAAAAGCTGTGATGTGGCACAACAGCAGCCAATTGGAACATATTTTTGGTTTAACCTACAGTCGCATGGAGTGAGAAATACACACCAATCGAACACTCCTGAGAATGCATAGCAACCACACCCAACACCCTAGCTTTGCACAAACACCACTCACATGCCGTCGGTCGGATGGATGGATGGATGGATGGATGGATGGATGGATGGATGGATGGACGGATAGAAAGATGGATGGATGGACAGAAATATGGATGGATGGATGGATGGACGGACAGAAAGATGGATGGATGGATGGATGGACAGAAAGATGGATGGGTGGAATGACAGAACGATGGATGGATGGATGGACGGATTGATTGATTGATTGATGGATGGACAGACAGACAGACAGACAGACAGAATGATAGATGGATGGATGATGGATGGATAGACAGAACAATGGATGGATGGATGGATGGATGGATGATGGATGGATGGATGGATGGACAGAAAGATGGATGGAAAGATGGATGGATGGATGGACGGATTGATGGATGATGGATGGATGGATGGATGGATGGATGGATGGACAGACAGAAAGAAGGATGGACGATGGATGGACGGACAGATGGATGGACGGACAGAAAGAAGGATGGACGATGGATGGACGGACAGATGGATGGACAGAAAGATGGATGGATGGACGGAATGATGGATGGATAGACAGAACTATAGATAGATAGATAGATAGATAGATAGATAGATAGATAGATGGATAGATAGATAGATAGATGGATGGATGGATGGATGGATGGATGGATGGATGGATGGATGGATGGATGGATGGATGGATGGATGGATGGATGGATGGATGGATGGATGGATGGATGGATGGATGGATGGAAGGACAGAACGGTGGATGGGTGGATGGATGGACGGATGGATAGAACGATAGACAATATATCATGATGGATTCTCTCTGGATGGATAGACGGATGGATGGATGGAAAGATGGATGGATGGATGGACAGACAGAAAGAAGGATGGACGGATGGATAGATAGATAGATAGATAGATAGATCTATTGATTTGGGGTTCAATATACTGTGCAGTTCTAATGCATTTATTAAGCGGTGAAGTTGTCAGGTGTGTGCATTATCCAGCAAGAAGTCAAAAGTCCTTCCTTAAATTGCCTCCTTAAACGGCAGACTTGTAGACACTCAAAAAATATTCACGGATGACAAAACGAGGGACTTAAGCATGTTCCAGCTGTCTGTGTTTGTCAGAGACGGACATTCTAATGGAGAGTCGATTTGTTTTGCATTGCAATCACGAGCTTCCATAAAACCATGACCAATTAACACAATAACATGTCCAGAGTCTTCAGTAAATGAACCGCGTGTTTATATGCACACACCCACACACGAGCACACACACACCCTCACACCGCTCGCTGGCACACATATGTGGACTCTCTGAATGTTGGCAGCGTGTTAGTCTTGCAGCGGAGTGGATAAGATGTGCTGTCAGGTCTTGTCTGCAGGCAGTGTGCGTGCATTCCCTGCCACAGAGACTAAATAGGAGTTTAATTCTGTTAACAGCCAGTTCACTGCGAACTCTGCGGGGCCCGGGCCCCCGGTCCACAAGGCGGTGGAAGCCCATGGAGGAGCGATAACAGCTGGGAGCCAAATAAAAAATCGATGAAGAGCTTTGCGGCTACGGGTGGAGTTTAACAGCGATTTCTGCTTTACTCTCTCCAGACCTGAGCTGGGGAAAGAGCCATTGATTTTCCCTCTCTCTGCATCTTAGCCTTGTTCTCTTTCAATAAATATCAGTTGTAGAAATGTGTGCATGGAAGCGCAACGAGGACGAAACGTGTGGACCTACACTTCAGGACTTACACTTGTGTCTTGCGGTAGGACTGTCGGTCAGCGGCGTTTGAAAGTCGAATTTTGTACCTCTCAGCCGCTAGTTCAGAGGATTCCTCATTCTCGCAACTGCACCCGGCGCTTGAGCTATTCTCTGTGCATTCGCTGACAATGGACATGTGCCCATGTTTTATTCAGCTCCCTTTAGATCAATAATGCACTGTGAAGAAGAGTCCTGGAGAGAGAGAGAGAGAGAGAGAGAGAGAGAGAGAGGGAGAGAGAGAGAGGGAGAGAGAGAGAGAGAGAGAGAGAGAGAGAGAGAGAGAGAGAGAGGTATAACAGTCAGAACATCATTGCACACAAACTCACAGACTGAACGAAAAAAGCCTAAAATCTTCTTTCTACACCATCAGCTGTATTTAGCTTCAGTTGTGTCTCCCTCTTCAGGGCAGAGGACACTATTAATCAAACTCTAATCTTCACACTTCTGCATGTTCTCTTTATGATTGCCAATTTCAAAGCAACTTTTTTTTTTAACTTTTGCATGTCGGGATAGAACAACGGACAGACGGACAGAGAGATAGAACGATGGACAGACAGATAGAATGACAGACAGACGGACAGACAGATAGACGGACGGATGGACAGATAGACGTACTCATAGACAGACAGATAGACGGACGGACAGATAGACAGACAGATAGATGGGCGGATGGACGGACAGATAGACGGACAGATAGACAGATAGACGGACGGACAGATAGACAGACAGACGGACAGATAGACATGTCTGCAGTTAGATGGACCGACGGACGGACAGACAGACAGACGGACGGACAGATAGACAGACTCATTGACAGACAGATAGACGGACGGACTCATAGACGGACAGATGGACGGATGGACAGATAGACAGACAGATAGATGGATGGATGGACAGATAGACGGACTCATAGACAGACAGATAGACGGATGGACGGACAGATAGACAGACAGATAGACATGTCTGCAGACAGATGGACGGACGGACAGATAGAACAACTGACAGACTGACAGATGGACGGATGGATGGACATACTGATAGACTGACAGAGATAGAACGACAGATAGACGGAGGGACGAAGAGATAGACAGACTCATAGACAGACAGACAGACAAACGGACGGACGGACGGACAGACAGATAGAACGACAGACAGATGGACGGACAGATAGAACAACAGACAGACGGACGGACAGATAGAACGACAGACAGATGGATGGACAGACGGACAAACATACAGATAGAACGACAGACAGATGGACAGACAGATAGACGGATGGACAGAGAGACAGATAGACAGACAGATAGACGGAGGGATGAAGAGATAGACAGACTCATAGACAGACAGGCAGACAGACAGACAGATAGAACGACAGACAGAAGGACGGACAGATAGAACAACAGACAGACGGACGGACAGATAGAACGACAGACAGATGGATGGACAGACAGACAAACAGACAGATAGAACGACAGACAGATGAACAGACAGATAGACTGACGGACAGAGAGACAGATAGAATGACAGACGGACAGACAGATGGACGGATGGACAGAGAGACGGACTCATAGACAGACAGATAGACAGACGGACAGATAGACAGACAGATAGACGGGCGGATGGACGGACAGATAGACAGATAGACGGACGGACAGATAGACAGACAGACAGACGGAAAGATAGACATGTCTGCAGTTAGATGGACGGACGGACGGACAGACAGACAGACAGACAGACAGACAGACAGACAGACGGACGGACGGACAGATAGACAGACTCATTGACAGACAGATAGACGGACGGACAGATAGACGGACTCATAGACAGACAGATAGACGGATGGACAGATAGACAGACAGATAGATGGATGGATGGACAGATAGATGGACTCATAGACAGACAGATAGATGGATGGACGGACAGATAGACAGAAAGATAGACAGACAGATAGACATGTTTGCAGACAGATGGACGGACGGACAGATAGAACAACCGACAGATAGACGGAGGGACGAAGAGATAGACAGACTCATAGACAGACAGACAAACGGATGGACGGACGGACAGACAGATAGACGGACAGATAGAACAACAGACAGACGGACGGACAGATAGAACGACAGACAGATGGATGGACTGACGGACAGAGAGACAGATAGAATTACAGACGGACGGACAGATGGACGGATGGACAGATAGACAGACAGATAGACGGAGGGATGAAGAGATAGACAGACTCATAGACAGACAGACGGACGGACGGACAGACAGACAGACAGACAGATAGAACGACAGACAGACGGATGGACGGACGGACAAACAGACAGATAGACTGATGGACAGAGAGACAGATAGAATGACAGACAGAAGGACGGACAGATAGAACGACAGACAGACGGACGGACAGATAGAACGACAGACAGACGGATGGACGGACGGACAAACAGACAGATAGACTGACGGACAGAGAGACAGATAGAACGACAGACAGAAGGACGGAAAGATAGAACGACAGACAGACGGACGGACAGATAGAACGACAGACAGATGGATGGACGGACGGACAAACAGACAGATAGAACGACAGACAGACGGACAGACAGATAGACTGACGGACAGAGAGACAGATAGAACGACAGACGGACGGACAGATAGAACGACAGACGGACGGACAGATAGAACGACAGACGGACGGACGGATAGACAGACAGACAGACAGACGGACAGACAGATAGACTGACGGACAGAGAGACAGATAGAACGACAGACGGATGGACAGATAGACGGACAAACAGACAGACGGACAGACAGACACATAGACTGACGGACAGAGAGACAGATAGAACGACAGACGGATGGACAGATAGACGGACAGACAGACAGACAGACAGACAGACAGACGGACAGACAGACACATAGACTGACGAACAGAGAGACAGATAGAACGACAGACGGACGGACAGATAGACGGATGGACAGAGAGACAGACAAATAGATGGACGGCCAGATAGACAGACATGTCTGCAGATAGACGTATGGACAGACAGAAGGACGGATGGACAGACAGATGGATGGATGGAACGATAGATTGATAAATAGATAGATAGTTAAGACAGACAAATAGATAGACAGACAGACAGACAGACAGACAGACAGACAGACAGACAGACAGACAGACAGACAGACAGACAGACAGATAGATAGATAGATAGATAGATAGATAGATAGATAGATAGATAGATAGATAGATAGATAGATAGATAGATAGATAGATAGATAGATAGATAGATAGATAGATAGATAGATAGATAGATAGATAGATAGATAGATAGATAGATAGATAGATAGATAGATAGATAGATAGATAGCTAATCAGTCAAAATGTTTAAGTTAAGACCTTCAAAGAAAACGGAACTGGGAGATTTTTTTACACATTTTAAAGGTCCCGTTCTTCGTGTTTTTTTGAAGCTTTGATTGTGTTTACAGTGTGCAATATAACATGTGTTCATGTTTCGCGTGTTAAAAAACACAGTATTTTTCACACAATTTACTGATCTGTATACCGCTGTTTTCACTGTCCTAAAAACGGCTGATGAGTTCCTTGTTCTATGAAGTCCCTCCTTCAGAAATACGTAACGAGTTCTGATTGTGCCAGCGGTTCCTGTGTTGGGATTTGACCGCAGCTTAGCGAACGTAAAGGTCACGCCTCTTAACGGGGTGATGTATGCGTTCAATGATCTCTAAGTACAGCGTCCCTGTGAAAGCCAAACAAAGGTGATTTGACTCCGGGATGAAAATAACAGAGTCTCGACGACATGGCGACAAACACAATTAAACGCAACACTTCCTCGTCTTCTCCAAGCAACACTTCCTCTTCTCCACGTGGGAGAGCAACAAGACCACGCCCCCTTTTTCGTGTAGTCTTGTGGGCGGAGGTTAGTCTGTTCTACTGACGTAATTAAAGCAGGCTGTACCAGGATGTAGTCCAAGCCGGCCGTTCGCTGTAGGCTTTGAAAGGGAACTTCTGTTAAATAAAATATCTCGCTTGGCATTGAACTTTGAGCTTTATAATTTTACAGGTATTATTTATGCTCTAACAGCAACATTACACACTAACTAAAGTTTGAACAGTGGGATCACGAAGAACGGGACCTTTAATTACTCCTAATTTGAAATATCTGAGTAAGCTAATTCATACATTTAACTTAAAATTATCATTCCATCTCAACTTAAATAGTTTTAGTAGTGGAAACTTGGCTAGCTTTAACTAGCTAATTTAGTCAATTCAAACATGCTAATTGGTAGCACAATGCTTTGATAACATTAGCATAGCATAGCACTTGCTAAATGAGGACAGCAATATATTATATTTAACATAAATCTGTTGTCAAACTAAACTCATGCTCCACTCGTCACATGATGGAAACCCTCCAAATACCCAACATAACACAAACTCTTCTAAACTAACAAAAATTAAACACGACTAAATCTCCAACTTAACGTTAATCTTGCACAGAAATCATTATATAAAACTTAATTTTATAATTTCCTCTCCCTTTTCGAGTGTCATGGCAAAGCATGCTGGGAAATATTAATCCTAGCCCAGTTTCAGTTATACTTAAGTCTAAATAAAAAAGAAACAAGTTTACAAAACTCAAAACAATGAAGCGATTCAGATGACTTCTAATGTGTCAGTTCTGTGAACTCAAACGAAAAAGTTGTAAATACTCATAAAAGTTAATTTGATTGAACTGATTTGTTAAATTTAAGTTTACCCTACTCAAACCAGTTGATTATTTTGCGTATTATGGTTTACAGATTGAAATAAATCATTCAAAATATGAATTACTACAATAGTAAATTGTAATAAATGTGTTGCATGAGACACTGGTCATTGTACACAAACATTTGAGCTCAGAAACCAGCGATTGACCAATCAGAATCAAATATTCCAGAGACACATGGAAAACACTGAATTATGTACAATTCTGTCTGTATGTGCTAATTGGAGACGTTTAATTCCATATGAAAAAGCCCCAAAGCAGCTCGTATCCTGTGACTCGCGTCCCCAGTGTCACACGCAAGAGTGACAAAGCTTCCATCTGTCAGAGCGGACCAGAGGTCTCAGTAAAAGCCAGACCAGCACTGAGGGCCGATCCAGCCAACAGCAGGGGCCCGGGGACAGAAGACACACTAAAGACACAGCAGTCTGCCACACAAACACTGCTGATACCCTGATCTATTATCATCAAAGACAAGCCTTTCAAACAGTGTTCATTTCGTTGACGAATAATTTTCGTCATCATTTTCGTCAACAACATTTTTTCACTGACGAAAACAAGACGATAACTAAATAAAAAACAGTTTAAGATGACAAAAATCTGTTATTTTTTGTCAACAAATAAAAACGAGACGAAAATGTAATGCAGCGTTCACACCAAACACGAATAGAGCATCAAGATCGCGTCTACCGCGTCTAGTTGGACGCTTGAACATTTTGAATCCATTCCAATTTGAATCGCTGTGGACGCGCGTATAAATCGAGCATTTAAAGCGAAATAGACGCACGTTCAAGGCGCTCCAGGAGCTGCGCCTGGATGACAGCTCGCTCTCACTCCTGTTTGTATATTTTGGGCTACAATAAAACTAAATATGTCATAAAACACCACTCTGCCTCTTTTCATTTTCATAAAAAAAAATATTAAACATTAATTGCCACACAAATGTGGTCCAGGCAACGCACTACCTACATTATCTTCACTGCATGTATATTTAAATATCCTAAAATATAAAGTTATGAAACTTCTCTTTGACCTCACTCAAAACGATTTGGCAGACAACAAATTATAGATTCATGACACCAAAGATCGCCCGTTAGATCTACACAAGACAAATTCCATCTCATGTTTAACCAACAGAGGCATCCGAGGCAAACGTCAGAAGAACTGGCCGAGGAAAGGCTGCTCTCGCCGGGGTTAATGAGCGCTGAGCACCCGGGGATCGCCTGGATCTCACAACTCCAAAAATGCAAGATTATTTTTTTTTTAAATAGGCGCTCTCTTTATAAATACACTGTGTGCAGAATTATTAGGCACGTTGATTTTCTGATCATATTTTTTTTCCAGACACATTTGACCAATTCCAAACCACAGTAATCCTAATAACTACTATTCATTTAGTATTTAATAATGTATAAGTGATACATAATTGTTCATGAAGGCTGGAAATGAAAAACACCTTATATTCAGGTCTGCAGAATTATAAGGCATGTTTTCTTTTACAGATAAATTGAGCCAAAAAAAGAGATTTAACTCTTTTTTTAGTATTAAAAAATTATTAAATGCCCATGAGAAGGATGCAATACTAATGCAATACTAGACATTGCAGTTAAGGCATGACCATTGGACAGTGAAATGCTCGTTGGGTCAGCAGGGTCAGACAAAAACATGTGGCGGAGAAAAGACACCTGTTAACTGTAAAATAATTAAGAATTAAGGTGAAGAATGAAGTGTGAAACCATCAGGAACCCTTTAGTCTCCAGCGCCACCATTTTCCAGAGCTGCAACCTAACTGGAGTCTCCAGAAGTGCAAGGTGTCAGGATCTCAGAGACTTAAATTAGGTAAAGAATCCTAAAAAATGACCCCTACTAAATAAGAATCACAAGCTGAAGTGTTTTTTTTTTAATAGACTTTATGGACAGATATGTTGAGAGTGACTCTTGTAGGACCAGCACCACATTCTCTTGCACCACTGTTTGAAGAATTCATCTTCCAGAATCTGGCAGTAAGTTTTGGGAGTTCATTTTAGTCCATCCTGAAGTCCATTTTGCAGAGATGGACTAAAAATGAACTCCAAGACATCAAGAACATCCAGGTAAACAAAGACACATGAACTAGGGGTGGACAATTATTTTTGTTATTTGAATTTATCTTCGTTATTAAAAATTAGAACTAAAAACACAAGAATTAAATATACACTGATACATAATAAAGCTACATGGTTATTCAGCCAAGAGTACAGTGATTTTCTCTTTTTCTTTTGTTGTTTGACAGACAGCGGCAGGTTTACTGTATGAGCAGGTTTACTGTATTAGCAGGTTTACTGTATTAGTTGGCTGTCACTTTAAGATCTAATGCACGGATCCTATTGACACCCCAACTGATATTGTTCACTTAAAGCATAACCAACTGTGTTTACATGAATACTCGTCAAGACAGCCATTTTGACATAGGCCTACAGTGGGGAGAACAAGCATAGATATACACTCACCTAAAGAATTATTAGGAACACCTGTTAAATTTCTCATTAATGCAATTATCTAATCAACCAATCACATGGCAGTTGCTTCAATGCATTTGGTGTGGTCCTGGTCAAGACAATCTCCTGAACTCCAAACTGAATGTCAGAATGGGAAAGAAAGGTGATTTAAGCAATTTTGAGCGTGGCTTGGTTGTTGGTGCCAGACGGGCCGGTCTGAGTATTTCACAATCTGCTCAGTTACTGGGATTTTCACGCACAACCATTTCTAGGGTTTACAAAGAATGGTGTAAAAAGGGAAACGCATCCAGTATGCGGCAGTCCTGTTGGCGAAAATGCCTTGTTGATGCTAGAGGTCAGAGGAGAATGGGCCGACTGATTCAAGCTGATAGAAGAGCAACTTTGACTGAAATAACCACTCGTTACAACCGAGGTATGCAGCAAAGCATTTGTGAAGCCACAACACGCACAACCTTGAGGCGGATGGGCTACAACAGCAGAAGACCCCACCGGGTACCACTCATCTCCACTACAAATAGGAAAAAGAGGCTACAATTTGCACAAGCTCACCAAAATTGGACAGTTGAAGACTGGAAAAACATTGCCTGGTCTGATGAGTCTCGATTTCTGTTGAGACATTCAGATGGTAGAGTCAGAATTTGGCGTAAACAGAATGAGAACATGGATCCATCATGCCTTGTTACCACTGTGCAGGCTGGTGGTGGTGGTGTAATGGTGTGGGGGATGTTTTCTTAGCACACTTTAGGCCCCTTAGTGCCAATTGGACATTGTTTAAATGCCACGGCCTACCTGAGCATTGTTTCTGACCATGTCCATCCCTTTATGACCACCATGTACCCATCCTCTGATGGCTACTTCCAGCAGGATAATGCACCGTCACAAAGCTTGAATCATTTCAAATTGGTTTCTTGAACATGACAATGAGTTCACTGTACTAAAATGGCCCCCACAGTCACCAGATCTCAACCCAATCTTTGGGAGAGCATCTTTGGGATGTGGTGGAACGGGAGCTTTGTGCCCTGGATGTGCATCCCACAAATCTCCATCAACTGCAAGATGCTCTCCTATCAATATGGGCCAACATTTCTAAAGAATGCTTTCAGCACCTTGTTGAATCAATGCCACGTAGAATTAAGGCAGTTCTGCAGGTGAAAGGGGGTCAAACACAATATTAGTATGGTGTTCCTTATAATCCTTTAGGTGAGTGTACATCATAAAGGCTAGATGTCTTACGGCGGAGTCTCTAATGTCATCACCGGCAGCCAGTGTCATAACTACATCTCTGATGTTTATAACAAACCAAACAGTTTGAAAATCGGTAGAAAACTGAGCAAGTTATGGTTATTTAAAAAGTACATGCACCCTAAAACAGTGAGCGAGCTGCCTGTGACAAGTTGGCCGGCAGGCCCGGACGTCGACCTCCATTGGCCTGCAGCGCGTACGAGACATCTATGAGAACAAGTATTTGATACACTGCCGATTTTTCAGGTTTGCCCACTTACAAAGCATGTAGAAGTCTGACATTTTTATGCATATTGTGATATGTACATTTTCGATATTTCGATATATTGTGCAGCCCTAGCTAAAATGGTGTAAGATTTAGGAATTCGACACTGTAGGCCTACTTATTCATTTAGTTGCGAATGCAGTCAGTGCGCTTGCAGAGAGAGCCCACCCACACACTCTTCTGATTGGCTGTGATTTTTGATTGATTGATCTCGGGTCGAGTCTGGTTTGCCGCTGAAAACCTTGACACATCTTGCCTGGTTTGGACACGGCTTTTAAATTTGCTTTTAAAAGCTACAACATAACTAAAGAGCGGCATCATGAGGTGTTTATTTCCCCTGCTTGTCTGAATGCCAGGGTATGGCAACTGCCACAGTCTGCCATACGTAAACGCCGCTCCTGGTTATGCAATGCTTAAATGCTCAATGAATACATTACAATTGAACTAAACTCATTCGATTTTAGTCGACTAAATCTACTGTAGATTATGATATTTAGTCGGCTAAAACTAGACTAAAAATAGAAACAATTTAGGTGGCTAAAAATATGACTAAAACTAAATGGCTTTCAAATGAGCCATTCTGATATAGTTAAAGACTTGTTTTTATTTTACAGTCACATTAGATTTGTGATTGTAAAGATGGACACATTTATTAGTTAATAAAATAACTAGATACTCATGCACAAATATATACTGTATAAATCCATTTTAATGTATGCACTGCCTTAGGTATATCTTTACAGGTCCTGCCCTTTTTAGTGTACAAATTGATGCACACTACAGAGTATTTTCCATTTAATGTAAGGGAGTCTCCAAAGACCATTTAAAGATAGTAAATTAAATATAAAATATTCCATTGACAGGCACTTGTTATGGTATTGTTGATTGCTTCCTACGGGGAAATGTGCATCTAATTGATGTGTTTGAGCGCTGTGCTGAAATGTTCATTTTCTCACCATCAGCCGTCATCAATATGTTCAGATTCACATGGATCCTTCTGTGTGTACGGCTCTTGTGCTCTCCATGTTGAGCACGGTCACTGACCCAAAGTGTACAGTGTTGATGCAAATTGATGTTCTGCAAAACACATTTGTCACTGTTACAAATCACACATTTAATTTAGCAACGGCTGCATGAGTATACTTACTGGACTTCACTCCGTTGATTCTCTCAATCTAGAGGTGAACAAATGAAGACGGACAGGCCGAGAGGAGACGGCTCTGTGCTCTGCGGGGAGAGAGATGAAAGAGAAAACAACTGACCTCGTTTGAACCTGCATTAACATCCGTCTCAGGTGATCCGCTCGCAGACGCATGCGAACACTTCACGTTTGTAGTGTAAATGCTAATGAGCTCTGACAATCAATCAACCTGTCAATCAACAGTCGCTCTAAAACAAGGGTTAAAAATGTGCCAGTTATAGGAAACGTACATTTACATAAGGCTACGAGAATTTAGTATGCGATGTTGAGAAGTTAAGAACTTACAAAAGTATGGGAATTTTACGGGAAACCACAAAGCGATGATCGATAATTAAAGGGTTAATAGAGCAAGGTTTCTGAAATTAACAATATAAATTCAATTAATAACTGATTATTTTAAATATCTGCATTGTATAAAAGCATGTAAGTAAATAATTTAAAGGAAATAAAAATTAAACATTTTATACATGTCATGTGACCATTAACCGACATATGATAAAGGTTTGGGGTTAATTAAGTCTCTTCTGCTCACCAAGGCTGCATTTATTTAATTAAAAAAAAAAAAACATTATTACAATTTTAAATAGCTGTTTTCTATATAATCTATTTCTATATCATTTTTAATCATAAGAAAAACAGTGTTCTAAAGCTTGTTGTTTTGCAGAACATCATGGTTTTACATGATATGAGAAGAGCAAGGCCTGTAGTTAGGGATTACTTGTCATTTAAGGAAAATATAATTATATTTTCAGAATTACATTTTTTTTTTCAAACCTAGTCTGTGGGGTAAAACGCCCCCAGCCACTTGGGGTAGCCTAAAACCATAGACTGTAAGAGAAATATGGGCGTAGTGTCCGTGACGTCACCCATAGGATTCTGAAGAGCAGTTTTGAAGCGTAAAGTAGGGACGAGCTGGCCGTCGCCATCTTGGCAGCACGTCATCGCGCATCACTCCCGGATAACAGAAAATGGGCAAAGAGGCAGGACGTGGGCGGAGCTGAGGTGACGTGATGACTAACAGACAGCAGATAAATGGCTATCCACCTGTCACTCAAAGTGGCCACGCCCTTAATTATGCAGAAAGGCTTTAAGGCTTTAAATAATGTAAACGAATGAGCTATAAAAAAAATTCACCTCCCTCACAGTCGTCATGAAGGGCAAAATTAGCCGTATAGACCAAAACCACAATTTGTACCAGACTGTAAACATGTTTTATTCTGCTGTAAATTTGGGCATTTTAACATGAGCTCAATGAGATTCTGCTCCTTCTGGAGCCCTAGTGGCCAGTCGATGAATTACAGTTTAAGTCACTTCCGTATTGGCTTCAAGAGAAACTGCGGGAGGTTGGCTTGGGTAAAACTCCCCCAGTGAGTATTGCTTCCCACTATCATAACTACTGTAGTTACCATGTTCTGAACATTACAATCTTTGTTTTTCCATCAAATATAATCTAACTAGGTGGTTGATTTATATTTAAAAATTACCTCACATTAGCATCAGCTAGCTAGTTAGCCAGCCAGCCGGTTAGCATCAGCTAACAATTTTTTTTTTTTTAAAGGTTACATTTTCAGCGTGGCTCATTAATACATTTTCATATTTATTTTGGCTCGTCTTTTTAATTTTAAGCTAAAACATGCTTGCTCTCTGATTTTACTGTAAGCTTATAAAGCAAATTGCTTTTTCTTGGTATGAATTACATTTTTGTTAAAAATCTAATAACATGAAAATAACTGGATATTTTTCATACTTAGTTTATAATTTGTCATTATCACTGAAAACTAGGATAACTATTCTAGACACATTTAGGTGGTTTACATGGTAGGTGTTTACCCTACTTTGATTAAAAGTATTTCCAAAAAATGTACTGACCCCAAACTTTTGAGCACCACTCATTGTGTTACAGCATACCCACGTTACAAGCAAACATCAATAAGGCATTTCAAGTTGTGTAAAATAAAATAACTCATAACTCATTCAGCATCCGCACGCAAACATAAACTACTTCTCTAAAATAAACAATACTCATGCGGTTTACACGTCGCAAACCTCTCTGCGATTACACTGTTTATTGGTGCGACAGGGCCTGAGAAAGACATGAAGGCGTTTACACCAGTGTGTGTGTGTGTGTGTGTATGTAGACTAAAACAATGAGAGCAAGAGCGAGAACTGAGCAAAGAATTCAGTCTCTGAATCCGCTTCCTGGAACCGTGCACTGAACCATCCATGCATGGAGAAATGCAACTGACAATCAGAAGAAAACAGTGGCCTTCTTCCCAGTTTTAATTAGTATGTGTGTGTGATTGTATTTTATTTGCAGATGAGGGGTGAGGTGCTGGCAGCGTCGCTCCTGTGACCCACCTTACCGCACACACACACGCGCTCGCTCGCTCGCTCGTAGATGCCGCTCTGACACTCACAGATCAGCGTAATGAGCTATAGTCACCACAAAAGGTCAGAGGTCAAAGCTATTATACCGCATCTCCCCATTAAAACACGGCAACGTGGCCCGGGCAGCCGTCCTCACCCCTGCTCTCTACAACCACAATTAAGAGCAGGAACCACTGACCTGAAACAAGGCAATTAATATAAAGAAATACAGTTCGTTTAATAGCCGCAGCATAAACATAAAGATGCATACGTTTGAAAGTGATGCAAACGTACATCAAATCTGTGATATGCATTGGATTATAGCGCTGATCAAACCTCTCATAGTCTAAAAGTTTGTGCTCTAAACATGAATGATTGTGATCAGATGCACCAACATAAAACGAGTGACAAACTCAGATGCACATGGAAGGAGAAACCAGAGACATATCTGTCAGAACATGTATAATCTAATTAATATTCAAATTGTACCATGCATGCACTCTAAATTTCAATGCACACTGCAAAAAGCCCTTATTTATAATGCATTATAAAGGTATTCATAATGTACATTATAAAGCATTATATCTTTTCACAAGAAGGCTATAACCACAGTTAATGCATTATAATATTAGCCTAACAGATTCTGAAATCGGTTGTTTGTCGTGTGTTTTAATGCATTATACTTTCTACAGGTGAATAGATAAGTACAATTATTCATGAGACCATACAATGCATTAAAAATACTTTTATAATGCATTACACTTGGTATATGTTGTCTTGTTTTCCAGTACAAATATCTAAACATACTTGAAATACAACTTGAGGAGCAAAATGACTGGAGATATTAAGTCTTGTTTAATGAAAAGTAGTGAGTTCATGCTTAAAACAAGAAGAAATATCTGTTCCCATTGAACTATTAAATTCATTTTTCTTACCCCAATGACAGTTGTTCTTGTTTTATGCACACTTAAGTTTGATGATTTTTCCCCAGCGAACGAGACTTTTGTCTCAAGACATTTTGCTTCCCAAGAATTTTTAGATATTAATAGAAAACAAGACAAAATACTGAGTAAGAAATCTTATTTTGCAGTGTGCATTGGAATTTACAGTGCATGCTGCAATTTAAATATTAATTTGATTAGATAAACAAGACAAAAATGCTATGTTTTTGGGTTCTAGGTTGTTGACACTGAGGGATGCTCATAGATATTTAACTTGCACAGAATCACAGCGACACGCGATTAACTCCAATTAATCTGATCGCTCGTGGAGGCCTGGGAGAGAGAATCGGCCTAATTGTACGTAATACAGTAAGATATAACAAACACATTCGATTATGGCTGACCTGTTTCTAAAGCGCGTGGCCGAGGAGTTAATTGATATCCGTGCGTCTGAAATAGGAGGCTAAGAAAGAAAAGCCTCCTCATTACCACGGCACATGACATACGTCCTTGATGAATCTCAGGATGCGTTTTCAGAAAGGGCAGGATGCTTTTGAGTAATGCTCATATTAATACAATAGCCATGAAGGTCTTTGTCGAGGTGTTTCTTTGAGTGTCAAGGGGCCAGAGATGATGACAAACGGTTGGAGATTTAATCAAACGCGCCGTTGGCTGAATGAACATGAAGGGAGACAGCGGAAGATAAATGCACTTTATGCCAGGGCAGAGTCGCCCTTCACAGTCGTCTCTCTCAGGCCTGTGTGCACTGCAGCTGGAGCACAGCGCCCTCTGATGGACAACAGTGGAGCCAAACACCGGATACAGTAGCCTATACAGTGTTATCAGTACGCAGAAGCGCAGCGTGAAAAGCTGAAGATTTAAAATCTCCATGAAATCAAAATTAAAGTTGTTTAGCCTTACTGTTATCTATAAGCTAGTGTGCTCCCAAAAAATGTTTATATCGTTTAGAAGATATAATCATTTAAAACTTACAGTCTCTCACTTCCACCAAGGATCTGATCAGACAGTGCACTATATAGGGCATACAGAACGATCAGACAGTGCACTATATAGGGGATATGGAACGATCAGACAGTGCACTATATAGGGGATATGGAACGATCAGACAGTGCACTATATAGGGCATACGGAACGATCAGACAGTGCACTATATAGGGGATATGGAACGATCAGACAGTGCACTATATAGGGGATATGGAACGATCAGACAGTGCACTATATAGGGCATACGGAACGATCACACAGTGCACTATATAGGGGATAGGGAACGATCACACAGTGCACTATATAGGGGATAGGGAACGATCAGACAGTGCACTACATAGAGGATATGGAACAATCAGACAGTGCACTATATAGGGGACAGGGAATGATCAGACAGTGCACTATATAGGGGATAGGGAACGATCAGACAGTGCACTATATACAAAACGATCAGACAGTGCACTATAGGGGATAGGGAACGATCAGACAGTGCACTATATAGGGCATACAGAACGATCAGACAGTGCACTATATAGGGGATGTGGAACAATTCAGACAGTGCACTATATAGGGGATGTGGAACGATCAGACAGTGCACTATATAGAGGATATGGAACTATCAGACAGTGCACTATATAGGAAATAGGGAACGATCAGACAGTGCATTATATAGAGGATATGGAACTATCAGACAGTGCACTATATAGGAAATATGGAACGATCAGACAGTGCACTATATTGGAAATATGGAACGATCAGACAGTGCACTATATTGGAAATAGGGAACTATCAGACTATCAGTGGAAACTGAATAATGCTGTACATTTCAAGGCACTTCAGTGGACCTTTAACTATTTACTGAATTATGTAGGGGAGACCGGGGATGGTTGTAACACGGGTCAGTTGTAGCAACTCCAATCTCTCTAATCAGGAACTAGTTACAAATCATCTGATTCACTTCGCACATGCTGAGTTTAGTCCTTATTCCACATTTGAAAAAGTAGAGCTCTGTGGCAAACATAGCAGATGCTAGTGTGAAAAAAAAACATTTTTGAGGTAAGAAAGTTACTTTTTTTACTTTGTTTATTTTTGTTATGGGAATTTCTGCTTTGTAGTTAAACTCATCAAATGTAAATTATGTTTATTGTGTGTCTGTGTAGATATTTTTCATGCAAATTGTTAGTGCTAATGTTTTAGCTGTTAGCTGTAAGGTGAGCTAGTTCATGGCTACATGACTCTGGGTTAGTTGTAACAAGACTCGGGGTTAGTTGAACCTAGCCCAAGAACATTTTTGTTTAATTTATTTATTTTTTATTTGAATTTCAGGGGCGAGGTAAGTAGGGTAAAGAGTAGAAATAATGGATAAAATAGACACACACAGACACACACACGTTCAAGTGGTCAATTTCAATATTTTACTATGGCCAATACTATGAGTGACAGTAACAAACGTGCTTACACACAATGTTTGTGTTCAAGTTCAATTTATTATGGTCAATTACTATGACTGAGATGACTGAAAGTTATATTGTCAGTCAGTGTTGAATAAAAAGCTTTCAAAATATTTTTTTTTGTCATAATCCTTATTTCATTGTGTTACATATCACCCCGGTGGATGTTACAACTAACCCAGACTATGGGGTGAATTGTAACATTTCACTCCTCGTGTTTAAAACTAAACCATGCATTTTCTGTTTGTGTTGAGAAGATAATAGCTATGTAATTTAATAGCAGACACTTGTAACTAGTTTAAATCACATTTTGAACACACTGGCTTAAAAGTACTCTAAGATATAGACAGAAAGGTAAAAAATGTTACAACCATCCCCGGTCTCCCCTATTCATATTGCTGTTGCTGCCAACTTATAAAAGCGACTAGAAGAAAATGTGAGTGGTGCTATTTTGGAGCTGCCCAGACAACTTTCCCAAAGTGCGTCCTAACTCGCGTACTTATACACAATTATATGCCATTTATTAGCATTAATAGTGCAAGTTCAAAAAAGAAAAAGTGCACTTCAAATACGCTGCGTCCAAAATTGCATACTTGGTTTGAGACTAATAACAGTAGGCATATTCGGAGTCCATAGCGTATAGTACACTTGTATTTGCTATGGAGTGTTGCTTGATATGTTGCTACATTTTTTTTGTTTTTTTGCTTAAGTCAAAATTAATTATTAAATAAATGTCCAATTAAAAATTTATATAAAAAACAGTCCACCTCAAAACAAAAAGAAAAACAAAAGTCCACAGCCAATTAAAAAACATCCACTCTCAAATCTTGATGATAATGTTTTCCTTAGATCTTGTGGGAGCCATTTTTAATGTAAGTCTATGGAAATATTTTGCCCAGTTTTTTTAAGTATGTTTTATGTAACTTGTTTCTTCTTTTCAAGTCTTGACAGCCACTGGTTCTGCATCTGCTTGGACACTTTGCTACAGTATGGATAAAACAAAACAGTTAATCAAAAACATAACCTTAAGACATAATTAATGTGTACATTAATGTGCAAGTATCGGTATAAGAGCACTATACGTGTGTGTTCTCTGCACATGTGTGTGTCTGTCTGTATATGTCAGAGAGTTCACTGACACAAAGGATCGATGGCTGGAGGAGATCTGCAGCCAATTATTTTCAGCTTAATGGTCCCTCAGGTATCAGCAAGAGGAACAACAAAACGACTGCAGGAGAGACCGAGTCCTGACAACCCCGGCGCTCTGTCACCAGCGTAACGCACTGCTCTGCCAACAATTCCCAGGAGCCTCTGAGGGGAGGGGGGCGACCTGATTGGCTGGCTGGCCTGAGGGGGAAACTGCCATGTGAGAGATGATGCTTCGGAGCGTTCAAATATCGAGAGGTTTTAGAGAGTTTTTGGAGTTTCAGTGAAACTGTTGTCACAATGTGAAGCGGCTTATAAGAACAGAATACATTGAGCATTGCTGCGAGAGCCACACTTGAGGCAGGTTTAGTAGATCTTGCTGAAACAAATAAATACTATGCATTTAAAGACATCTATATATATATATATATATACACCGATCAGGCATGACATTATGAGCACTGACAGGTGAAGTGAATAACACTGATTATCTCTTCTTCATGCCACCTGTTAGTGGGTGGGATATATTAGGCAGCAAGTGAACATTTTGTCCTCAAAGTTGTTGTGTTAGAAGCAGGAAAAATGGGCAAGCGTAAGGATTTGAGCGAGTTTTGAGAAGGGCCAAATTGTGATGGCTAGACGACTGGGTCTGAGCATCTCCAAAACTGCAGCTCTTGTGGGGTGTTTCCGGTCTGCAGTGGTCAGTCTCTGTCAAAAGTGCTTCAAGGAAGGAACAGTGGTGAACCGGCGACAGGGTCATGGGCGGCCAAGGCTCATTGATGCACGTGGGGAGCGAAGGCTGGCCCGTGTGGTCCGATCAAACAGACGAGCTACTGGAGCTCAAACTGCTCAAGAAGTTAATGCTGGTTCTGATAGAAAGGTGTCAGAATACACAGAGCATCTCAGTTTGTTGTGTATGTGGCGGCATAGCCGCAGACCAGTCAGGGTGCCCATGCTGACCCCTGTCCACCGCCGAAAGCACCAACAGTAACACATGAGCACCAGAGCTGGACCACGGAGCAATGGAAGAAGGTGGCCTGGTCTGATGAATCACGTTTTCTTTTACAACACGGGGATGGCCGGGTGTGTGTGCGTCGCTTACCTGGGGAACACATGGCACCAGGTGCACTATGGGAAGAAGGCAAGCTGGCGGAGGCAGTGATGCTTTGGGCAATGTTCTGCTGGGAAACCTTGTGTCCTGCCATCCATGTGGATGTTACTTTGACACGTACCACCTACCTAAGCATTGTTGAGACCATGTACACCCTTTCATGGAAACGGTATTCCCTGGTGGCTGTGGCTCTTTCAGCAGATAATGCGTCGCCACAAAGCACAAATGCTTCAGGAATGGTTTGAGGAGCACAACGAGTTTGAGGTGTTGACTTGGCCTACAAATTCCCCAGATCTCATATCAATCGAGCATCTGTGGGATGTGCTGAACAAACAAGTCCGATCCATGGAGGCCCCACCTCGCAACTTACAGGACTTAAAGGATCTTCTGCTAACATCTTGGTGCCAGATTCCACAACTCACCTTCAGGGGTTTAGTGGAGTCCATGCCTCGATGAGTCAGGGCACCCACCTATTGGCTCATATTACTAACACGCTCTTTAAATAACACAAAAAATAATCTTTAGACTTTAGACCAGGTTTTTGTTGGTCAATGGTGCAGTCGTTTTCAGTTCCTCAAAATAGCAACCTGTAAACAATGCGCCTGAACCATAAACTGTAAAAAAATATGGACGTAGTGTCCGTGACGTCACCCATAGGATTCTGATGAGCAGTTTTGAAGCGTAAAGTAGGGTCGAGCTGGCCGTTGTCATCTTGTCAGCACGTCATCGCACGTCACTCCCGGATAACAGAAAATGGGCAAAGAGGCAGGACGTGGGCGGAGCTGAGGTGACATGATGACTAACAGACAGCAGATAAATGGCTATCCACCTGTCCCTCAAAGTGGCCATGCCCTTAATTATGCAGAATTTTAAGGCTTTATATAATGTAAACGAATGAGTTATAAAAAAATTCACCCCCCTCACAGTCGTCATGAAGGGCACAATTAGCCGTATAGACCAAAACCACAATTTGTACCAGACTGTAAACATGTTTTTTTCTGCTGTAAAGTTGGGCATTTTAACAATTTTAACTGTCCCTAGTGGCCAGTCGATTAATTGCAGTTTAAGTCACTTCCGTATTGGCTTCAAGGAATTATCCTGAATTGCCCCTTGTCCTGAACACACCTGGTTTTCAGACCTGCACGCGCATGGGCGAACAGATGGGCACAAGTGCATTTGCTGTTTAAACAACATGGCGCTGGATGTGAAAATGATAATTGCGTCTAGCTGAAACTAGCAAAAAACACTTGCGTCGTACCTGGCGTCACATTGCGCCGGATGTATGATCGGGCCCAATATCTCCACTTGGAGTGGACTTTGAGCTTTGTAAAAAATTGCAGATATTTTTTATGCTCATACAGCAACATTACACACTAACTAAAGTTGAAAAGGTGAAAAAGCATAATAGAACCCCTTTAAAGTTGTATTACAAGTCAGAACTAATTCTTCTTAGACGAGCGGTGATGTGGGTCAAAGCGGCGTGTTTTAAACACAACTTCTATACTTCTATATTAGTCTTTACATTGTATTTGGAGCAGGCACAGAGCCGCCTCAGATCAGTCTTAATCTGTCTGTCTAAAGACGCCTCAAGATGCTTTTGTTGTTTTTGTGAAATAACCAGCAGGCATCAGGTAAACACAGCCACTGCGCGATAGTTTTAGGTCTGTTTGCTGCTGGGTGGTGAAAAGTAAATGTGGAGGATTGTGTTGGAGATGATGTGAAAGCTTTGTGTGCTTTAGTTTGCAGTCAGCAGTAAAGCTATAGCTTTCTTCTGCCTCTCTCTCAGGAGGCATTTCAACAATAGAGCGTCACATGGCGGAATACTTACAGCGCAATACCCATTCATGCTTCCAGATCAGCCTCAAATTAAATGTTTCGAATCCTTGAGGTTTAATTCTTCTGGGAATGGGCAGAGAATTGGGTGAGAGCCTGGAAAGAGAACGAGAGAGAGAGAAAGAGATGAGACTAGTGTCGTCTTCCTCCTCAGACACCACAGCGGTGGGACCCGCGGCTCTTTAAAGCATTCCCAGAAGGCATCTGATATGCATTGAATTCTGGGGTGCCTCTGGCTACACTTTCTCAGCAGCTTAGACATCATAAAGTATTTAGGTGCACTTAACACACACAGGTAAGTAACCAAACATTCAGAGCTCAACTTAGAGGCGGGTGAAACATTCAAGGTTCAAGCCCAGTCATGCTCTCCTTTGATACGGCGGTTCGTTTGGAGGAAACTAAACAGAAATTCAGAAATCAGTTCATCTCCAAGACAGCTATTTAATCGATTTAAACCAAAAAAGTGTAATATTTAGAGAATTCTATTTGCAATATGTTGCTTTAACGTTTTCTATAGGATGTTAGAAAGACATTCACTAGATGGTTGCGAATGAGCTCTTATCAAGGTGAAAATCTAGACAAAATAGTTCCTTTATTGTTGTTGTGTTTCCTTCGGCTGGTGTACTTTTAAAGGTCCCGTTCTTCGTGTTTTTTTTAAAGCTTTGATTGTGTTTACAGTGTGCAATATAACATGTGTTCATGTTTCGCGTGTAAAAAAACACAGTATTTTTCACACAATTTACTTATCTGTATACCGCTGTTTTCACTGTCCTAAAAACGGGCTGATGTTCCGTGTTCTATGAAGTCCCTCCTTCAGAAATACGTAACGAGTTCTGATTGTGCCAGCGGTTCCTGTTGTGATTCGACAGCAGCTTAGCGCACGTTGCACGGAAAGGTCACGCCTCTTAACGGGGAGATGTATGCGCTCAATGATCTCTAAGTACAGCATCCCTGTGAAAGCCAAACAAAGGTGATTTGACTCCGGGATGAAAATAACAGCGTCTCAACGACATGGCGACAACACACACTGAAACGCAACACTTCCTCGTCTTCTCCACGCAACACTTCCTCTTCTCCACGTGGGAGAGCAACAAGACCACGCCCCCTTTTCCGCGTATTCTTGTGGGCGGAGGTTAGTCTGTTCTACTGTTCTACTGACGTCATTAAAGCAGGCTGTACCAGGATGTAGTCCAAGCCAGCCGTTCGCTGTAGGCTTTGAAAGGGAACTTCTGTTAAATAAAATATCTCGCTTGGCATTGAACTTTGAGCTTTATAATTTTACAGGTATTATTTATGCTCTAACAGCAACATTACACACTAACTAAAGTTTGAACAGTGGGATCACGAAGAACGGGACCTTTAACCAGTGCACTTTTGTAAACTATTTCGAAACACATTTGTTCATTATAGCTTTTTTCCTTGATTCATGTTATTGTTGTATTTCATTATCTTATTTCTATTATGTGCAATACGAATCAGGCATGAGATTATGTGAAGTGAATAACACTGATTATCTCTTCTTCATGGCCCCTGTTAGTGGGTGGGATATATTAGGCAGCAAGTGAACATTTTGTCCTCAAAGTTGATGTGTTAGAACCAGGAAAAATGGGCAAGCGTAAGGATTTGAGCGAGTTTGACAAGGGCCAAATTGTGATGGCTAGACGACTGGATCAGAGCATCTCCAAAACTGCAGCTCTTGTGGGGTGTTCCCGGTCTGCAGTGGTCAGTCTCTATCAAAAGTGCTCCAAGGAAGGAACAGTGGTGAACCGGTGACAGGGTCATGGGCGGCCAAGGCTCATTGATGCACGTGGGGAGTGAAGGCTGGCCCGTGTGTTCCGATCAAACAGACGAGCTGCTGGAGCTCAAACTACTCAAGAAGTTAATGCTGGTTCTGATAGAAAGGCAAGCCAGCGGAGGCAGTGATGCTTTGGGCAATGTTCTGGGAAACCTTGTGTCCTGCAATCCATGTGGATGTTACTTAACACCTACCTAAGCATTGTTGCAGGCCATGTACACCCTTTCATGGAAACGGTATTCCCTGGTGGCTGTGGCTCTTTCAGCAGATAATGCGCCGCCACAAAGCACAAATGCTTCAGGAATGGTTTGAGGAGCACAACGAGTTTGAGGTGTTGACTTGGCCTCCAAATTCCCCAGATCTCAATCTGATCGAGCATCTGTGGGATGTGCTGAACAAACAAGTCCGATCCACGGAGGCCCCACCTCGCAACTTACAGAACTTAAAGGATCTGCTGCTAACATCTTGGTGCCAGATACCACAGCACACCTTCAGGGGTCTAGTGGAGTCCATGCGTCGACGGGTCAGGGCTGATTTGGCAGCAAAATTTGGACCAACACAATATTAGGAAGGTGGTCATAATGTTATGCCTGATCGGTGTATATGTGTATTATGTGTATGCATGTTTTTTTTCCCTCTTCTGTAAAGCACTTGTTTTAAAAGGTGCTATATAAATAAAGCACCCACTATCTGTGAGTTTTTATAAGTTCTGTGAAGAACCTTCCATCACCAGAGCTCACTAACACGCCACTAATGCCCCTCTGAATTCATTTTCTGCGTTCTGCGCTATCATCCACCACAATCGGCTAGAAACCATGATGGATGAAACGAGAAAGAGAAGCAGGCAGTGAGGGCAGTGTGGTCACCTGCTGGTCAGAGAGCAATGACCACACTTCCCAGCGGGTTCACATGTACGCACGATGTGTCTATACGGCATGTGCGCGTATGTATCAGAACAAAGAGCTTCCTCAGCACCAGTTTCCAAGAGAAATATGAACATACTTGTCCTGTTATAAATGTGTCTGTGTACCGGAGCATCTTTACTGTGTGTGTGTGTGTGTGTGTGTCGGTCAGAGAGCGATGACCATGGCCGCCTGCGCACTCACAGGGGGGTTCATTACGGCGAGTGACAGGGCCTCCTCTAAAACGCTGTCTGAGGAATACACACTCTGCGTGGGACAAAATAAACACCCGGCTTCGAGTGGGGGCACCATAAATTATTTATATCACCAGCAGAACAGCAGAGACGCTCTTAATATCGCTACCTGCTCGTCTGGACGCGTAAAAGATGATTTATGTCTTATGGCCACATTAAATTTCCCTGCAATTGGGCCTTGTGCCTTCTGGGGTCTGGGGAGACACAAAATGGTGGTTATAAACTGCTGCAGTTGTTCTCTGGAAACACGGAACGGAGTTGAAAGCGGCCCAACGGACTCCTCTGGCTTTTGTTTATTTCTGCACAACATGGCTCAAGCTCTTTCAGTTCTGTCAGTCTATCTGTAGATGATAGAGATGGCGTTCAGTGCATTACACTTCTGGTTATATCGTGAAAAAGCATGTGGTGATGTGGATCGACACCAAACCAAACCAAGCTTATGTAGATCATTTCAGCATCTGAGCATTTTCCGGTGGCAATGTACGAAAAGAGCTGAATGCGAAGTGACTACATCAAGACAGCAGAACAGAAAAGTTTCATAATTTGTCAAACATGCATAATGTGCATTTCTGACACGGGAAGAGATAGACACCAAACATCATGCCCTCTTAATATTTCATGTCCCCATTAAACATGTCTGATTTTGTGAGCCCTAGAGGCATGTTGAGTGGAGAAGATACAGCATTAATCCCATGTTTATTTACATTTTGAGTGCATGGAGAATGATGTTTATGGATGTATGAACAGTGATGAATCTGAAATGCGCTTGCTTGTTCGAGCTTAGGATACACAATCCGATTTGAATATCATTTACACAGAGACAGTGTGATATGCATCTTCAGTAACAAGTCCTTCAACTTGAGTAACCCATTAGTGGCCAGATTTTTCACATTGAGTTATTTATGTTTCATAAATCTGTGACGCTTTTAAGACTTTTTGGGATTGGTTACCTGGACTTTAAATGGAGGGACAGAAACCTCTCAGGTTTCATTAAAAATATCTTAAAGGGATAGTTCACCCAAAAATGTGAGCTGGTGGTCCAGTGGGTTAAACCATGGAACTAATATGCAGAAGGTTGCTGGTTTGATCCCAGCGGTCACCACCTGTGTGTCCTTGATCAAGGCACTTTACTCCATGTTGCTCCGGGGGGATTGTCCCTGTAATAAGGGCACTGTAAGTCGCTTTGGATAAAAGTGTCTGCCAAATGTAAAAATGAAAATGATCCCATAATTTACTCCCCTTCAAGCTATCCTAGGCGTATATGACTTTCTTCTTTCAGCCAAACACAAGTGGAGTTATATTAAAACATATTCTGGCTCTTCCAAGCTTTATTTTGAGATTTTGAAGCCCAAAAAAAGCACATCCATCCATTATAAAAGTAATACACATGGCTCCGGGGGTTAATACAGGCCTTCTGAAGCAAAGCCATACATTTTTGTAAGAAAAATATTCACATTTATAACTTTATAAGCTTTATGGTAATGGCCGTACTCGAGTCTAGTTCTGACGGAAGAGTGACCTCTGACCCGATGGATGCCATTGGATGTAGGAGTAGCGTAAGCTTAGGTAAAAGTAGCGGTTCAACCAACAAACTCAAGCTCCTCCCACATTTCTCTTTAAAAATTCTCATTTTAGACTTCTGATTCATGACCGGTGTTTTGTTTTGCTCTCCGTCAATATGTCATCCGTGGAGTCAGAGGTCACTCTTCCGTCAGAACTAGACTTGTGTACGGCCGTTACCGGAAGCCAGTGATTGTAGTTATATATAATAAATGTATGGATATTTTTCTTACAAAAAAACCATCGCTTTGCATCAGAAGGACTTTATTAAAGGATTAGTTCACTCCAAAATGAAAATGTCCTGATATTTTACTCAACCCCATCTAATCCAAGATGTTCATGTCTTTCTTTCTTCAGTCAAAAAAAAAAAAAATTTTTTTGAGGAAAACATTCCAGGATTTTTCTCCACATAATGGACTTCAATGGCAACCAAAATGTTGAAGGGAATGGCTTCAGAGGCTCTGCACGATCCCAGACGAGGAATAGGGTCTTATCTAGTGAAACGATCGGTCATTTAAATTCTTTTAAAAAACATTTAAATACTTTTAACCTAAATTGCTCTGCGACGTGTCAAGGATTGCGTAATCATGTCGGAAAGGTCACGCTAGACGTAGGCGGAACTACCGCCCCCTTTAACAAAAAAAGGTAAAACAACGATGTCGGACGATTTTGAAGTTGAAGATGGAGTGTTTTTTGGTAAAGAGCGTTTGTATTAGTCCTCGCACGTTTGCTTGGGGCAGCACTTACGCCTATGTCTAGCGTGACCTTTACGATGTGATTTGGCAATCTGTGGCACATCACAGAGCAGCACAAGATGAGCAATTTAGGTTAAAAAGTATATTCATTTTTATTTTTTTATTTTAGATCGTTTGTCTAGATAAGACCCTATTCCTCGTCTGGGATCGTGCAGAGCCTCTGAAGCCCTTCCTTTGAAACTGCATTGATTTGGACCTTCAACATTTTGGTTGCCATTGAAGTCCATTATGTGGACTTAAAAACATTTTTTTTTTTTTTTTCGCCTGAAGAAAGAAAGACACAAACATCTTGGATGAGATGGGGGTAAGTAAAATATCAGGATATTTTCATTTTGAAGTGAACTAATCCTTTAACCCCCTGAAGCCGTATGGATTACTTTTATGACGATGGATGTGCTTTTTTGAGCTTCAAAATCTCAGGTACCATTCATAATGTCATACACACCTGGGATGGGTTGCGGGTGAGTAAATTATGGGATAATTAAAATTTTTGGGTGAACTAACCCTTTAAATTGTGTTTCGAAGATTAAGCAAAGTCTTATGGGTAAAGATAACAGAATTTCATTTTTGGGGGAACTATCCCTTTAAGTGTATTTTCCACGTGAATATGATTTAATGTACAGCAACTTTAGTGACCAATGGACACATCTTACTATGTAGAAACTCCATGCAAACAATAAATAAGGGATTTTGCCCACCAGCCACTAAAGTTGCCATGAGCATTTCAGGAGTAAATACCCAGAAATGGCAGTATGAATTAAACAGCACATCGCACATATAGTGGCGTGGCATGTTTTAGATGCCTTCATGTTTAAATGGATTATTATGAATATGCCTCATATGCACACTAGATAGAAAAGGGTGTCATTATATAGCATGATTCTTGTGTAAAAAAAAAAAAGGAGATCGGTGAACAAGTAGCTACATGGCTTTTAAATCTTCGCAAATATTTTAAACCGTGAAAGCTCTTCTGACTAATGAAATCTCTCAGTGCCTTTTCTAATTTCCTGAAATTTGCCCTCATTAGTCATTTTTAATGCAATATAATGGCCGCGGTTGGTGGCGAAGGGACTCCGATCTACCTCTCTCACGCCGACAAACAAAACTCTGAGAATAAAAGGGCTTTCCACTGAGATCAATGCTAGCGGAGGAGAGGAGAGACAGGTCTATTTCTTTTCCTCCATTGCTCGCTCTATCTCTTTCTTCTCCTCCTGTTTAAGGGAGCTCCCCAGCCGCCCCCGGTGACAAATGGGGGTGGTTGAGAAGTGGCCGTTTGGTGTCTGGCATCAGCGCAGTCACGGAAGAGCCTTCGAGTCTTCAGGGTGGGGAAGACAGGCCCTCGACCGCAACCAGCGGAGAGCGGGGTCCTCAGGGGGCCTGCAGGCGAAACGGACCCCCATAAATCAGTCTGTTTGAGCTGTGCTCACCATCCATCTCAGCCCTAACGTCCCAGAGGAGAGAGAGAGAGAGAGAGAGAGAGAGAGAGAGAGAGAGAGAGAGAGAGAGAGAGAGAGAGAGAGAGAGAGAGAGAGGCAGGCCGAAGAGGAACAGGGAGGTGTTTGGTGAGCAACCTAAATTCTCAACTTGCAGCATGTGTGTGTATAATGTGAGCATGTGAGAGAGATGCTAAACACTCACCACAGGAAAATAAGGAGGATATTCATGGATGCTTATGGATTTTCTTCTGTGGTAACAGAAATCATACTGATTTAAATGAAATCAAGGCACGTAATGCATTACTATGAATTGCATTCATTACGTTTTAAGGTGATTTATTGGCATTTTTGCATTCATATTCAAGTATTTAAGACCAAAATGAAATTTGTGCAAATCAACATAACACATTTAGAACCATGTAAAACTTTTTTTTTTTTTTTTTTTAAGTTTAACTTATGTTGTTTAACCAATTTGAAATTGTTCTGTTCATTTACTTAAAAGAATAATGCAAAATGTCATCAGTCGAGAAGTTCTTATCAAGCGATAATAATTGCATAATTTGACATTATGTGCAATATATACACACACAAACCTCAATAATAATGAAAATCAACACATAAAGTACACAACACATAACTAAACTAAAATAACAGCACATTAAGTCAGCAAACAGCAAAACAATTATACTTCAACATTAACTGCATTTTTTAATGTTGCAAATTATGCTGAGATCTTACAAACCATTAACATTATTGAATACTAAATTATTTGTTCAGAGGGAAATATTTGGGAGTGTATTGTTGATCTAATTTTTGTCACACATATCAGTGGACTTCTATACTAATGCAGCAACATTGTTCAGTAAAACAAAATTCTATGTGAATATATTGTAAAAATATAATTTATTCCTGTGATCAAAGCTGAATTTTCAGCATCATTACTCCAGTCTTCAGTGTCACATGATCCTTCAGAAATCATTCTAATATGAGGATTTGCTGCTCAAGAAACATTTTCATTATTATTATTATTTTTCCAGGTTTCTTTGATGAATAGAAAGTTCAAAATAAAGTTCCAAATGACAATTTTTATTTGGAATTAAAAATAAATCTTACTTATCAATTGAATGCATCCTTGCTGAATAAAAGTATTAATGGAGAAAAAAAACATACTTTGAATGGTAGTGTGTACAGTCCTAAGTGTGGATGAGACGTTAAATCCTCAAAATATTTAAAGGTGACACCAACTTTATGTGCATTGATAAGTGCGATACAGTTCTGCGAGGGACTGTGAGATGTTAGTGAGCGTGTATGTTGTGTCTCCTCGAGGCTGTGAGCATATACGAGCTGACTGATGTTCAAACACATTCTCAGAAACCCTGCAGATGCCGTAGGCTTTCAATATGACCGATGGCAACACAGTGTCTTCAAAAGACACCAGACGCTTGCACAAGCACACACACACACAGAGGAAAAGTTCCTTCATGCACCACACAATCTTTGTGGGGACTCTCCATAGACGTAATGGTTTTTATACTGTACAAACTGTACATTCTCTCCCCTTACACTAACTCTAACCCTACCCATCACACTAAACTTTCTGCTTTTTTATATTTTCAAAAAACTTAATTAGTCTGATTTATAAGTTGTTTTTCTCATGGGGACCAAAAAATGTCCACACAAGGACAAGGATTAAGGACATTTTTTCCCCACAATGTAGGTTCACCAGGACATGCACACACACAGTGGAAAACGTCCTTCATGCACCACTCTCACAAAGAAAGGTTCTGGCATTCATGGTTCCATAAAGAATGTTTACAGTTTTTTAAAATTGCTTAGACACTAAAAGTGGTACTTGAGGCGCACTAGGTGAAACCATTCACTCATGTACCTAATCTTTAGACCAAGTCAGCAAAACTACAAGCACATTACGTGCTTTAAACTCAGTTTGTTATTGTAAAATAAACTTTTTGCAAAACTCTAAACACAGTTCTCTACATAAATATATATATATATATATATATATATATATATATATATATATATATATATATATATATATATATATATATATATATATATATATATATATATATATATATATATATATATATATACAGTGAGGAAAATAAGTATTTGAACACCCTGCTATTTTGCAAGCTCTCCCACTTTTGCAAGTTTTCCCTCCTAGTCATGGAGGGGTCTGAAATTGTCATCGTAGGTGCATGTCCACTGTGAGAGACATAATCTAAAAAAAAAATCCAGAAATCACAATGTATGATTTTTTAACTCTTTATTTGTATGATACAGCTGCAAATAAATATTTGAACACCTGAGAAAATCAATGTTAATATTTGGTACAGTAGCCTTTGTTTGCAATTACAGAGGTCAAACGTTTCCTGTAGTTTTTCACCAGGTTTGCACACACTGCAGGAGGGATTTTGGCCCACTCTTCTCTAGATCAGTCAGGTTTCTGGCCTGTCGCTGAGAAACACGGAGTTTGAGCTCCCTCCAAAGATTCTCTATTGGGTTTAGGTCTGGAGACTGGCTAGGCCACGCCAGAACCTTGATATGCTTCTTACAGAGCCACTCCTTGGTTATCCTGGCTGTGTGCTTCGGGTCATTGTCATGTTGGAAGACCCAGCCTAGACCCATCTTCAATGCTCTAACTGAGGGAAGGAGGTTGTTCCCCAAAATCTGGCCCCGATCATCCTCTCCTTAATACAGTGCAGTCGCCCTGTCCCATGTGCAGAAAAACACCCCCAAAGCATGATGCTACCACCCCCATGCTTCACAGTAGGGATGGTGTTCTTCCTCCAAACACGTTTAGGGGAATTATGACCACAAAGTTCTATTTTGGTCTCATCTGACCACATGACTTTCTCCCATGACTCCTCTGGATCATCCAAATGGTCATTGGCAAACTTAAGACGGGCCTTGACATGTGCTGGTTTAAGCAGGGGAAACTTCCGTGCCATGCATGATTTCAAACCATGACATCTTAGTGTATTACCAACAGTAACCTTGGAAACGGTGGTCCCAGCTCTTTTCAGGTCATTGACCAGCTCCTCCCGTGTAGTTCTGGGCTGATTTCTCACCTTTCTTAAGATCATTGAGACCCCACGAGGTGAGATCTTGCATGGAGCCCCAGTCCGAGGGAGAATGACAGTCATGTTTAGCTTCTTCCATTTTCTAATGATTGCTCCAACAGTGGACCTTTTTTCACCAAGCTGCTTGGCAATTTCCCCATAGCCCTTTCCAGCCTTGTGGAGGTGTACAATTTTGTCTCTAGTGTCTTTGGACAGCTCTCTGGTCTTGGCCATGTTAGTAGTTGGATTCTTACTGATTTTATGGTGTGGACAGGTGTCTTTATGCAGCTAACGACCTCAAACAGGTGCATCTAATTTAGGATAATAAATGGAGTGGAGGTGTACATTTTAAAGGCAGACTAACAGGTCTTTGAGGGTCAGAATTCTAGCTTTTTTTTTTTTTGATTATGTCTCTCACAGTGGACATGCACCTACGATGACAATTTCAGACCCCTACATGATTTCCAAGTGGGAGAACTTGCAAAATAGTAGGGTGTTCAAATACTTATTTTCCTCACTGTATATATATATATATATATATATATATATATATATATATATATATATATATATATATATATATATATATATATATATATATATATATATATATATATATATATATATATATATATATATATATATATATATACATAAACACACACACATACTATATTGCCAAAAGTTTTGGGGCGCCTGCCTTTACATGCACATGAACTTGAATGACATCCCAGTCTTAATCCGTAGGGTTTAATATGGAGTCGACTCAACCTTAGCAGCTTCAACTCTTCTGTGAAGGCTTTCCACAAGGTTTAGGAGTGTGTTTATGGGAATGTTTGACCATTCTTCTAGAAGCACATTTGTGAGGTCAGGCACTGATGTTGGACGGGAAGGCCTGGCTCTCAGTCTCCGCTCTAATTCATCCCAAAGGTGTTCTATCGGGTTGAGGTCAGGTGCAAGTTCCTCCACACCAAACTTGCCACATCAAACAACGCTTGTTCACTGGAGTGCAGTCATGGTGGAACAGGAAGGGGCCTTCCCCAAACTGTTCCCACAAAGTTGGGAAAATGTCTTGGTATGCTGAAGCATTTAGAGTTCCTTTCACTGGAAGTAAAGGGCCAAGCCCAACCCCAGAAAAACAACCCCACACCATAATCCCCCCTCCCCCAAACTTTACACTTGGCACAATGCAGTCAGGCAAGTCCCGTTCTCCTGGCAACCGCCAGACCCAGACTCGTGATTGGTCACATCAGAGAACACGTCTCCACTGCTCTAGAGTCCAGTGGTGGCGTACTTGCATTGCAATTTTATGTTTGTGTGTAGAGTTACTACACAAAAATAGCATTTTAGAGTTAAAAAATTTTTGCAAGAGATGTGTGATTTTTTGCATCTTGTGTGTGTGTTTTGTGATTTTGTGTATAGAGTTTTGAGAAATGGAGCTATAGTTTAAAAAACTGTATAAGCATTTTTTAAAAACTGTAACATATACATGGAAACTTTCCATTGCACAAAAGGTTCTTTATAGTGAAAAACAAAGTTCTTTAAAATATAAAAATGTACTTCACATCAAGGAAAACACTTTTCACTGAAAAGGCTCTTTGGGGAACCAAAAATGCTTATTTTGCGGCATTATTGCAAATTAACCATTTTGGAACCTTTAAAGGGATAGTTCACCCAAAAAGGAAAATTAGCCCATGATTTACTCACCCTCAAGTCATCCTAGGTGTATATGACATTCTTCTTTCAGACGAATGCAATCAGAGTTATATTAAAAAAGTCCTGTCTAATCCAAGCATTATAATAGCAGTAATAGTTGCTCTGTTTTTGAAGTCCATAAAAAATGCATCTGTTCGTCAAATAACTGCTCCACGCGGCTCCGGGGGTTAATAAAGGCCTTCTGAAGTGAATCGATGCGTTTGTGTAAGAAAAATATCCATATTTAAAAATGCATTTAATTTTTTTCTATGGCTCTGCATCAGCCGCCCCCCGCGCCATCACTTCTGGCGAATAAGGTCAAAATACATGCAAAATACCAGCGAGATATATACATAGATTCCTCATTAGTGCCTGCGCCGATCGGTCGAATGAGGCATCTACGTATATATATATCTTTGATCACGGCAGTATTTTGACCTTATTCGCCAGAAGTTATGGCACTGGGAATACTAGATGACATTCGTCTGATAAGAGGTAAAAAAATAACATAAATACTGTTGGGTTTCTCACAGAAACCGTTCGTTTCGTGTCTTAAGACATCAATGTGTCGCCACGAGCCGCATGGTTTAATAAGGATTCGTATGTCTATGTGTTTTTGCTCTCATACTCTAAAATATCCCCATTGACATGTATTATACAACTATCACACTGCAACGGTTGGAGTTAAAAATCTTCATTTGTGTTCTACTGAAGAAACAAAGACACCTACATCTTGGATGCCCTGGGGGTAAGCAGATAAACATAAAAATGTAGTTTTTGGGTGAACTATCCCTTTAATTCTTAAAGATTCTTAAAGTATCCAATAAGAATCTAAGAGTTTTTCCAGATGAGAAGCACCGGTCCAGCAGGTTCACCAGACTCACGCAGACCACACGGGTGATGCACACGAGCCCAATGCGATAGAAATTGTGTCATGATGTCTCAGATCTGAGATGGTGCACACAGCAACAAACATTCCGAAACAGTCCCAACATTAAAAAACACCATCGAGGGAGAGCAGTGTGTGCATGAAAGAGCAAAAAAGAGAGAAAGAGAGATTTCAAGAAGTTGCCATTACATCCCCTGTCTCCCATGGTTGTGAATTTTGTATGCGGCGTTGAGACGCCATAGAAAAGTCGCTCCCCAGAGTCGCAAATGTGCCAAAAGCAAGCCAGTAAATAACAGTCTCCATTCTTCAAATGAATGCTAATTTCATACTGTATCTCTCTCTCGCTCGCTCTCCACAACTTTGTTCACATATTGATGTGCTCTGAAATCAACTTCAAATGGCGCCAGCAATATCGCTGAGAAAGGGATCCCTGATTCTTCTTCGTGTCCTTTTTTTCTTCCTCAGCAATGCCCCGAATGGCGGTTTCATTAGCTTGCCGCTAATTAGCCTCCTTCTGCTGATTTGCAAGTCGATGGCGGTGGCTGCAGGACAGGCATCTTTGAGGCTCTCGCCCCTCTGATCTTGGGGGTCCTCCAGCCCCCCCTCCCGTCCGACGAGCGCCCAGCCTTCTCCACAATTAGTACTAAAGAAATTCATGTTCCTTTTCACAGATACATTATTCATATTGTATCTGAACGTAAATAAATCATCACGATCTAGAGGGCTGAGCTCAACCTATCCCTTTCCTTTGCTACTGCGAGCCTCTGTCGACTTTGGTCGAGTGACCTTCGCCCATTTCCTTCTCAATCGCCTTCGCGCCTTGGTCAGTGGACCAATTTAGTACCTGAAACACTAACACAGAGCTCCTGATAGATGTCTAGCTAGATTCTTTTTGGTAAATATGAGTGCTAGCAAAGCCGTGGTTTCTCTAGGCCATCGGAGTTCAAGTAATCTGAATGAGAGAAGCGTTGCGTCTTATCGGTCTGTGATTTCTCTTCTCTGCCGTTGATCAAGCGTTTCTGGGAGAAGCGCTAACTGGACAGACACGCTGCAGTCATTTCAATGATTTAGTAGCTTCACTTTGTGCTATTATTCATTGGTCTGAAGGGAGGCCAGGTTCGGCCGAGAGGCCTGCATGTTTTATAACCACTGGAGGGCAAAGCTTTCCACCACAGCCCTGCACTTCTGTTAGGGGAGTCAGAATCTTTCACACATGGAGATGTGCTGTAAACACAAACTGAGATGCTGTTTATTCACACATACACACAGCAGACCGAGACGTTGTTTGGACTGACGCTTCTTGTCTGTGCCTCATAGTTGATGCAGAGTCCTCCCTTTGTCCACCAGAAATAACACTATTTGTTGTGCATGCAGTGCATGTCGAAGGAGATTCGAGAGTGTTTTAGCCAGGCTGGAAACCCTGTTGACAAAGAAAACGGGTGGTTAACTGATATCCCAGCCTGGTTGGGCTGGTCTGTTTTGTTGGGGTTTGTATTCCAGAGGAGACCAGCTAGATGACCAGCTCAACCAGACCAGGAAACTAAGAGGTTGCTCAAAATTGCTGGTGAACACAGTCTATCTATCTATCTATCTATCTATCTATCTATCTATCTATCTATCTATCTATCTATCTATCTATCTATCTATCTATCTATCTATCTGTCTATCTGTCTGTCTGTCTGTCTGTCTGTCTGTCTGTCTGTCTGTCTTTTTGTCTGTCTGTCTGTCTATCTATCTATCTATCTATCTATCTATCTATCTATCTATCTATCTATCTATCTATCTATCTATCTATCTATCTATCTATCTATCTATCTATCTATCTATCTGTCTATCTGTCTGTCTGTCTGTCTGTCTGTCTGTCTGTCTGTCTGTCTGTCTGTCTGTCTATCTATCTATGTCTTTCTGTTTATCTATCTATGTATCTATCTATCTTTTTTTCTGTCTGTCTGTCTATCTATCTATGTATCTATCTTTTTGTCTATCTATCTATCTATCTATCTATCTATCTATCTATCTATCTATCTATCTATCTATCTATCTATCTATCTATCTATCTATCTATCTATCTATCTATCTATCTATCTATCTATCTGTCTGTCTGTCTGTCTGTCTGTCTGTCTGTCTGTCTGTCTGTCTGTCTGTCTGTCTGTCTGTCTGTCTGTCTCTCTACAGTATGTACACATTTTTAAACTTTTCCAGACTTTAAACAAGGCTTTGTCATGTTTGTCTAATCTAACTTTGCTTTTTTAGTTAAAAATAGTTTTTGTGAAATAAAGTTCTTTAAATTTCAATGCAGTTTAATTCTGCTTCTTTACCTTCAAATTGCAATTTTTTTGCAATTTTTAGTTGGAAACGAAAAGGTATTCAATTTAACTCCGGCACAAGCCCTACACTGTCATGTTGACATGGTTAGCATTTGGGGTCTCCAAGCACTACATGATTACAAATACACAACTTTTTAAAATTTTCTTTTTCAGCCAAATGTCGGTTCTGGTATCTGTGAACATGCGCCTGTCAGTGAGGATGCAAAGATGATAACAGGTAAAGATATTACCCCGCAGACGTACAATTTTTCCCTGCGACAATGACCGTTGAATCCCACTCCCCTGTTTGTGGACTGTGTTATTAGGGACTTTCTATGGACTCATTTGGAGCAACAAATAAGCAAATATGAATATGTGGCTTCATTTTTCTATCCAATTAGAGCAGATATCAGGCGTTTACTACGTTTCGACGAGTCCTAGGTTCCATTTCGGTTTCCATAACTGCTCTTCAGAGAGAGACCAATGGCACCATTTTGGGTGATTTGTTGCACAGATTGACTATGTCTTTGTGCAGGACGGGGGCTTTGACTCATTGAGTCAGGGGTGACGGGAATGGGGCACCCCGTGGTTTTAGCAAGTCTGCTGAATTGCTAATGAAAGAGGAGGGGGCGGAACTGACGAGGGAAACCAGAGAGCAGGACCGAGACAGGCACCTCATCTGAATCATTTAGGCCGGGCCCAATTACAGATCTGATCCGTTAGCGAGAAGGGAAACGGGCCATTTTAAAGGCAACACAAATCAATGAAAGCTGACAGTAATCTGTTTGACAGAAAGACCTGTAAGCGGTTTGAGGGTCATTACCTCTCCGTCGCCCAATGCATTACGGCGATGAAACGCGAAATGGAAACACAAAACAGTGGGAGGCTGCGTGCCATCTGCATCGCGGCCGACGACTGCTTGTTTGTTAGCCCTAGAGCGAGCGGGTATCTCGATTTTATGAATTTCCTTCTCGTAAACTGCTGAGGTTAGCGCCCTAGCCCACCTTGACCCGCCTCTCACCCCCCGATATTATGTTATTGCACTTCACTCACCCTCCTTGTTTGAGTCTCCTGCTAATACGCAGCCATTGATAATCATTTGCAGGAGTTTTCAAGAGCTGTCAAAGTTCACAAAGCAGCCTGACTGCTTGGAGGGAGAGTGAGGTGGAAGGATATCGATTCCCGTTGAATCACACACAAACACACACACACACACACACAAGAATTCATAACGCAGCCTGTTACGGATCTCCGTGCTGCCAAAATCAGCAATTGTCAGTAAACACTATTAGCATAGATTTGGGCATCGCATTCCCTCCCGGCTCAGCTGAATACTGCGGCCGATAAGCCCATCTGTAGTGGCCTGAATCCTGGATCAGGGGATGGTGGAGGGTCTTCTCAGAACCCAACCCAAGGGAGGACGGGCAGGGGGGAAGGCCTGGCTCGGCCAGCCCTTGGCTGGTTGTGTTCGGCAGCAGTATTCCCCCTCCGCTCCTGGTCGCCATCTGCCACGGCGGTGGTGTGAGGAGTGTCAGGAGCGATGTGGGCTCGGCCGGCTGCGTGCAAGGCAGCTGGAGTGATGGCGGCCCGTGTATCGGCAGGGGAGTACATCGATTTCCTGTCGGCACGTTTTTACATCTCATAACACGGACCTTGTTCGCACCTATACACGTCGGAAGCCTTGCGCCTATTGTGTCGATGCGCAGTCGGAGAGTATCAGTTCTGATGCTAAAACCAGCTTAAGCGATGGCACGGTGAGAGGAGAAGATCTCAGTACCCGCGGGACCTAATTAAGAAGACTTAAAAAGCATCTATATTACTATTAGGTATTGATTTACATGGGGGAACTTTGACTTCTTTGGTATATTTGACCTTAGCCTTGTGAGAATTAACAAATATAGCAAGGAAACGTTGTATATTTAACACAACAGTGAGATAAAAAAAATTAAATAAAAAAAGGCAAATGCAAACCTGAAAATTAGATGCATGGGTTAGTTTAGTTAATAGACTGAGAAAAGGCATAACCTTACAAAAAAAAAGGCTGCATGAAAAAAGGGTGACACTCTACTATAAGTTTCCATTTGTTTTCACATGAACAATGAAAAATACTTCTAACGCATTACTCAATCTTAGTGGGGGGCGGCAGTGGCTCAGTGGTTCATGTAGGTTGGCTACAAACCGGAAGGTTGGTGGTTCAATCACCAGACCACGTGTCCATGAGCAAGACACCTAACCCCAGCTGCTCCCGACGAGCTGGATGGCGCCTTGTATGGCTGACACCACCGTCGGTGTATGAATGAGTGAATGTGAGGCAAGATGTAAAGAACTTCGGTGGCCATGGGTCTATTGAAAGCGCTATATAAATGCAGTCCATTTACCATTTACCATAGTGCTAATTTAATCACTTACTAATACATAACTAAACTAAAAAGTTGTATTAATGGACCTGAGCTGACAAAAACTAACAATCAACTACGTTAAAATGTTTCATTCTTATGATGTTAACACAATTACAAAGGCATTGCCCATTAGTTAATGCATTAGCTAAAATAATTAACAATGTCAACTAATACAACCTTATTGTAAAGTGTTACCTGTGTCCAACTAGACTAAAACTTTGTGGAAAAAGTCGTGTGAAAGATAATATGAAATTTGCGATTAAAGAATCTACATTTTTATGCAAAGTAGAGCAGTTGACAACAAGGAAACCCACCGTTTGTTTTTTTCTCCTGCCTGGCGCTCTTTTGAAGTGCAATAGTGCAATCTTGCATCGTTTGCTGTAAAATAGAATCCCATTTGCCCTTTGTCAGCACAAAAGACTTGGATATGAAGGTTTCACTACTGAGTAAGCAGTGAATCTCAGCGCAGCCCCCTGAGACACAGGAAATGCACAAAGGTCCCTTCCTCTCGCCGATCCTTTATCAGCACCCCAGTGCCATACAATCACTTTAAGATTCATCAATTATTCAAATCCGACATGAGTGAGGGCATCGGCAGACAACAGCAAAACTGTGTTTACAGGCCAAAGACAAAACATGGCATGTGATTTTTGGCTTGGCTGTGGCCTCCTAAAATGATCCCCTGCAGAATCAGAAGCCTGCGGTTAAATGTAAACTTTTATGCAATACTACTACTACTACTATTTCTGCCTTTCATTCATCCATATTACATTCATAGATCTATTACTCAGCTATTTAAGTAAATATATAGAACAACACCCTGAGCGAATCACTTTAGTTTCATTCATCCATCCATTTAAAGATTATGCACTAACGTATTTTGCACATTTTGATGAATCTCCTCAGGATCTTTTGCAGAACATCTGCTTGATTCGTTTCATATTAACTTCTAGTCTAAATTGCACTATTTCCTATTTTGCACCCTGACTTTATTATTAATATCTTTATATTGCATCTTTTTATAAACATATCAGATGGTTCTGTTTCTTCCAGATGCACTGATGTGACCTTAAATAAAAGATACAGATTTTTTTTATGAGACTAAAGCAGAAAGAAATATAAGAAAGAAAAGTATTCAAATAACATGAATAACCCTTAAAGGGTTGGTTCACCCAAAAATGTAAATTCTGTCATTAAAGGGTTACTTCGGCGATTAGCATTAAGCTTTCCCCCCTCATTTCCCCCCTGAGACGAGAGAATTATGCATTTTATTTCTGGAAAAATCCTCAGATGACGCAAATATCGTCAATTTGCATCATCTGAGGATTTTTTGGCCAGAGGCTAGAGACTACAGGAGCCAGTTCCGGATGTTATCAACCCACCCACAGGGGAGGGATCTCACTCACAGAATGTAAATGTGCATGGCCGCTTGGCTCGGGCATTAATAATGGAGCGGTGCAGAGCAAAGTGAGCGTTTCAACTTTTCAATGAATTTCTATGAAAGTTAAGCTTCCATAGGCATGAACTGAAAACGTGCCAGACTGGACACGCATCGTGAATGACTGCCACGCTTACCTCAGCTCTGTTCAGCTCTTCGCTCTCGTGATGAATGAAATCGTTTGCGCCGTGACTTCCGTTCGGCTCACTCACACTTTATTGAAACGGCACGTTCAGTTTTTAATTGTAGTGTCTATTCTCTAACTGAACGAAATGATTTTATTACTATGAAAATCAAAACGACGTTGGGGCGGTGTCATGGTGGGCAAGTGATAACCTGTAGCCGGGAGTGGCCTCGTTGAGCAGCGAAGCAAGTGCATTCTGGGAGTTGTTGTCTTTCATCCACATGAGACAGTCTTTTCTCAGTCTAGATGGCACCAAAAATTTGTTCTCAATAATAAACAACAGCGGAGTTCACACCACAGCTAATGATAACAGCACAGAGAAACAATTTCGTTGGAATCACTTTCAGAACAATTTTTTTTTTAGAGCTGATGAACGATACAATCATTGACAGTCAATCAGAATCCATCCTGCTGTAACGAGCTCGAGCATTTAAAGTGACAGACAGATAAACAGAACGATATCGTCCACTGGTGTGGACGCTAATATAGTTATCTATAGTTATGGCTCTTATGCACAAATGACTTGTGGAATGATAAAGGCAACCGTTTCATACCTGCTCACAAAATGTGCTCAACTATTGTATTTTTCATTGTAGCTGACACACCAGCTGAAGCACCGCTTTATAACGTTTTACTTGTCCTTCTGTTAACGTTCACATTACCTTGAAAACGGTGTAAATTGATGTGACAATTAGACTAGCGCTTTGCTGTACCCAAAGGATGGCCGGTGTATATAATGAGCAGGTTTAGGGATGAGTTTCTGCAGAAGTTGTCACAGTATGCAGAATGGTCTAATTATCTGTAGCATGCCCGGCTGCAGGTGCGTGATGGCTGGTTAATAGGGTCCGTTAGTGATCGCTGCTGTGGGTTTTGCAGGCTTTCGGGTCACCGGAGTGACGCAGAAGATGCACGCCTATGTTCTGCGTAATTGCTTACCTGTCTTCAACAACACTAACCACGCTTCTCTCTCTCTAAAACAAAACAAAACATAGGCTACCAGTCACACGCAAATTATGTAAAAAGTTCCAGAAAGCGAATCGAATGATGGCACACGTTATAGTCCTACTAGAAACTCCAGGGCTGTTGGTCATCATCATTCTTAGAAACATGACTATTATTTACAGAAGAGCTGTTATGCAGTGAAACAGTTTGTCTGGTAAACCACACAGACATCAATGTGTTGAGACAGTCATGTACAGATCAACAGCGCCATCTCCTGGACATGAACAGAAGATTTTCTGAGGAAAGATAAAAAAGGACCTGCAAAGATTATTTAAAACTAAAAGATTCTTGATACCTTGAGATCAATTTACTTGAGAATTAATACTGCACAAAATAATAAGGTTTTAGCAGATTTATTTCCAGAGGCGGACATTGGTGAAATATTTTTAATCTGATTAACACCCCACTATTTTTGAAAATAGGCTCATTTCCTGCTCCCCTACAGTTAAACAGTTGAGTTTTACCGTTTTCTAATCAATTCAGCCAATCTCCGGGTCTGGCGGTAGCACTATCAAGCACAAGTGGTACCGTATGCCATCAGACCCAAGGTGGAGGAAGAAATTGATCACTTGCTGAAACAAGGAATCATTTTACCTGTGCGATTCAGTGAGGGCAACCCAGCTCTGTGTGCAGAACATTATCCATTAACCTGAATTGAAGATTTATTTGCTTCACTTGCTTGGGGACAAAGATTTTGCAAACTAGACCTTTCACATACCTGCAGATTCCTGTGCATGAAGATTCATGTAAATATCTTACCATCACGACCCACAAAGGGATGTTTGTATACAACGGATTACCCTTCGGCATCACTTCTGCTCCACTGATATTTCAACGAGTCATGGAACAAGTGCTACAAGTGCTACAAGCGCTAGCGTACATTGCTTTTTGAATGATATCTTGGTCACAGGAAAAGACAATGCTCATCATTTGTCTAACCTGGAGATTGTGTTAAAGGGATAGTTCACCCAAAAACGATTTAGTTATGTTTATCTTCTTACCCCCAGGGCATCCAAGATGTAGGTGTCTTTGTTTCTTCAGTAGAACACAAATGAAGATTTTTAACTCCAACCATTGCAGTGTGATAGCAGGGGCGTAAATTGCGGAGGGGACGGGGGGGACAGGACCCCCCCAATCAGAGGGCTGTCCCCCCCTAAAAACCATGCTGAGTATTGTAAATAATATAACAATATATACTTAAAATAAATGTGTAAGTAGTAAAACAATACAAACGCAAACGGGACAAAAAATGCGTTTTAAGTTTAGAAACATTTTGAGTCCCCCCTCCCCCCCTTGCCTTGGTTTGATCCACCATGCACCTCAACTAACGTTACCCATAGAACGTAGAAAAACTACCACACAAGTTTGGGGAGAGAACAAGGCTCTTCAGACAGCAGTTGTGAAACACCAGTAAGTAGCTGTCAAGGCTATTTTATTCACTTTAAACGTCAGATGAAGTGATTCTTTTCTCTTTAATACAGATTAGGCAAAACACTGTTAACATCCCTTGCCCACCGCCACACCGCCCCGCTCCGCTGTATAGTAATAAAATCCTTTAGTTCAGTTAGAGAACTGACAAAACAATTAAAAACTGAACGGGTCTGCTCAATACAGCACGAGCCGAACGAGCAAACCGCTGACAGACAAGATTATCGAAGATTTGGTTTCAAAGCGTAAATGCGCCTATTTAAAGGGTTAGTTCACCCAAAATTGAAAATAAAGTCAGTAATTACTCACCCTCATGTTGTTCCAACCATGTAAGACCTTCGTTCATCTTCGGAACATAATTTAGTATATTTTTGATGAAATCTGAGAGCTGTCTCACTCCTCCATAGGCTTTCAGAGGGACTGAAACTTGATGGCCCAGAATAGTAAGTAAAAACGTCATTTAAGGAGTCCAAATGACTACAGTGGCTCTGTATTAAGTCTATCATGCGACGAAAATACTTTTTGAGCGGAAAAACAACAAAAATAACGACTTTATCACACTATTATTGTTGTTCAATTTGAGCCTCTGACGAGAGTTCGCGCGAGTGCCACGACGCATGCGCGAGTTGGCACTCCCGCGAACTCTCGTCAGAGAGTATATAGTGGGATAAATAGTGGGATAAAGTCGTTATTTTTGTTGTTTTTCCGCTCAAAAAGTATTTTCGTCGCATGATAGACTTTTTTTTTTTTTTTTTTTTTTTTTTGTGGTACATATATCCTTACAAGTACGATTTTGGCTGTATTATTTGTGTCCCCTTCAAAAATTGCTCTTGAGAAATTTCATGTTTATTGTCCCCCCCAACTTTTAGATGAGATTTACGCCCCTGTGTGATAGTTGTATAATACATGTCAATGGGGATATTTTAGAGTATGAGAGCTATGAGAGCAAAAACACATAGACATACATTTATGCATTTGGCAGACGCTTTTATCCAAAGCGACTTACAGTGCCCTTATTACAGGGACAATCCCCCTGGAGCAACATGGAGCAAGTGCCTTGCTCAAGGACACACAAGTGGTGACCACTGGGATTGAACCAGCAACCTTCTGCGTATCAGTTCCATGGTTTAACCCACTGGACCACCATCTCACATTAGCCATATTAAACCATGCGGCTCGTGGCGACACATTGATGTCTTAAGACACGAAACGATCGGTTTCTGCGAGAAACCGAAGAGTATTTATGTTATTTTTTTACCTCTTATCAGACGAATGTCATCTAGTATTCCCAGCGCCATAACTTCTGGCAAATAAGGTCAAAATACTGGAGCGATCAAAGATATATATATACGTAGATGCCTCATTCGACCGATCTGTGCAGGCACTAATGAGGATTCTATGTATATATCTATGATCGCGCCGGTATTTTGCATGTATTTTGACCTTATTCTCTGATGCAGAGCCATAGAAAAAAATGAAATACATTTTTAAATATGGATATTTTTCTTACACAAATGCATCGATTCGCTTCAGAAGGCCTTTATTAACACCCCGGAGACGCGTGGAGCACATTATTTGACAGACAGACGCATTTTTTTATGAACTATCCCTTTAAGTCGGCTGGAGGAATGCGGACGTTGTGTTAAAAGAGAGAAGAGAGAGTTTTTCAAAACTTCATTGGAATATTTGGGACGTGTTTGATGCAAATTGCGTGCCATCACCGAAGCACCAGCTCCTGTTAATGTTAACCAGCTTTGATCCTTTCTGGGACTGGTTAATTATTATGCAAGATTTGTGCCAAATATGGCCACAGTTCTTCACCCACTGAATGCAATGCTACACAAGGAGGTAAAATGGAAGTGGTCTCCAGAGTGTGAGAAAGCTTTTCAAAATGCTAAAGCGCAGCTGTTAACACCCAGTGTACTCTCACATTATAATCCAAGACTACAATGTGTGAGGAGAAGTTGAAAACCGGCACTGTTTCTTCTCAGTCAGGACGAGTGTCATACACGGTTCAGGTGGACCGTTCACAAAGCTGGAAAAAACATGCAGATCAAATGTTAGACTGTCATCCAGAAATCACAAAAAACAGAAACATTACCAGCAGAGAACAGTACGTCACAAACAGTGGCGGCTCCAGACAATTTTGAGTGGGGGGGCAATGGGGGGTCCTGGTCATTTCAAGGGGGGTCTCATGAAAACCAACAAAAAATACAGTGGACACGGCTAATAATTGCATATTACTGCTACTAAACAGCAAAAATATAAATTGAGCCAAATAACTTTTTCGATTTGGTTGACTGCATTTTTACTTTGATGATTAATAGACTGTGAAGTTTGGATTTTCCCCTTATAGCAATAGCTACGGTGACGCATTACGGTGACGCATTTTCACTCAATTATGTCATACTAACGAGATGTTATGTCTTGTTAAAACGACATATATTTTCTCCTAATAAGGACGTGTTGTACAGTGATGTTAACAAAATATGCCTGTATCCACATTAGATAATTCATATAGCCCATGTGCATTTGTCACACTTCCATGTCTGAAAAGCAGAAGCAAGGCTCAGCGTAAAATAGGCTCTTTCACTGCCTGTATCAGTGGCAATGCCCATAGCACAAAAGTATTGTAATTTATTGATGTAGCCTACGGTTCATAACAGCCACGGGTAACAGGTGCCATGGACTGCTCATGTTTGCATCAGTGTTTTCACTGTCCTAAAAACGGGCTGATGTTCCGTGTTCTATGAAGTCCCTCCTTCAGAAATACGCGATGAGTTCTGATTGTGCCAGCGGTTCCCGTGTTGTGATTTGACAGCAGCTTAGCGAACGTAGCCCGGTTCCTGTGGTGTGATTCAACAGCAGCTTAGCGCACGTGGAAATGTCACGCCTCTTAACGGGGAGATGTATGCGCTTAATGATCTCTACAGCGTCCCTGGGAAAGCCAAACAAAGGTGATTTGACTCTGGGATGAAAATAACAGCGTCTCGACGACATGGCGACAAACACACTCAAACGCAGCACTTCCACGTGGGACAGCAACAAGACCACGCCCCCTTTTTCGCGTAGTCTTGTGGGCGGAGGTTAGTCTGTTCTACTGTTCTATCGACGTCATATATGAAGGAAGTACCAGGATGTAGTCCAAGCCAGCCGTTCGCTGTAGGCTTTGAAAGGGAACTTCTGTTAAATAAAATATCTCGCTTGGCATTGAACTTTGAGCTTTATAATTTTACAGGTATTATTTATGCTCTAACAGCAACATTACACACTAACTAAAGTTTGAACAATGGGATCACGAAGAACGGGACCTTTAAGACCTCCCCTGGCGCCGCCGGTGGTCACAAACACTGGATGATAAGGGACAAGAACTGTCTTTAACATCCAATGACACCGAACCAAATGCTCTATACCAGCATGTAACCAAGCTTTTTGAACCAGCTATTGATTCTTCAAATGTGAGAAGATTTCCTGTTAGAACCCGTAAACACCTCCCAGTTCGCTTGGCCTGTGATGTTTCACCCTATGGGGTGGGAGCTGCACTTTCACACATTATGCTGGATGGGCAGGAAAGGACTTTGCATCCTGAAAAACTACGCACAAATAGAACGGGAAGAGCCAAGAATAATTTTTGGAGTATGGAAGTTTAATACTTATCTACTGTATATGGACATCACTTCACATTATTTACAGACCATCATCCACTTACCACCATACTCCATCCTAGCAAAGCAACTCCATCCATGGCCACTGCAAGACTTCAGAGGTGGGCTCTTTTGCTGGCTGCACACAACTAAACAATTTAGAAGTGCTAATGACCATGGGAATGCTGATGGGTTATCACAATTGCCACTGCCTGTATAGCACAGAGACAGGAAAGATGCAGCGGATGCTTACCTCATTAAAAAAAATGGATGCACTTCCAGTGTGTAGCAGCGACATCAGGAAAGGAACCAGAGCAGATCCGATTCTCTGTCGTGTGAAGGAGATGGTATCCACTGATCATTTCCATCTACCAAAGACTTAGAAGATGTACTAAAACCATACCTCACGAGGAAGGAGGAACTCTCACTGATGCAGGACTGTCTGATGTGGGGACAGCGAGTTATCGTTCCATCGAATCTGAGACAACGAGTTTTGGAGGATTTACACACAGGACATGCAGGTGTAGTCAAAATGAAGGCTCTAGCACGTAGCTACATCTGGTGGCCAAATACTGAGTTTAACCTGGTAAAACGATAACCCATTTTTTTTTTTAAATCGGAGTAAGGTCATAAACTGGTTGGAACAGGTAGCTTTTTGCCTCATACCACGATTTTGCGTGGCATGTAAAAGCATTAACCTGCTTTCTGTCGACTTCATAAAATGCGCATGTGTGATAGGGGACAGAAACGCATACTTAGAGCAGATTTCAACACATCTAGACAGAGCGAGTGTTTTGCATGAAAGAAAGAAGGAAATATATCACAAACGCAAACTCTTTTAAGACCCAGAAAATTGTTAAAATGTGTTCTCATATCTTGTGCAGTAGAAGTGGTTCAGTCAAAACGCTGCATTTGTAATGAGACAGTAATATATGAGCCGTAAGTTTCCCGCTGACATGTAAGTTTTATTTAACATCACAACTGGCATAGCATATGGAATACTCAAAGAGTCAGAAACGGAAATTATTTTAATATTTAATATATATAATTAATATATTCAGCAAAGTGAGTGTTTCAACTTTTCAATGAATTCCTATGCAAGTTAAGCTTCCATATGTGATCTGATAACGCGCCAGACTGGACACGCGCCGAGAATGACAGCCGCGCTTACCTCAGCTCTGCTCAGATCTTCTCTCGTGATGAATGAAATCTGACTCCTGCTGCGTCTGTGACGTGACTTTCGTTCGGCTCACTCACACTTTATTGAAAAGACACGTTCAGTTTTTAATTGTAGTGTCTATTCTGTAACTAAACAAAATGATTTTATTACTATGAATATCAAAACGACGTTGGGGTGGTGTCATGGTGGGCAAGTGATAACCTGTAGCCATGGCTTTGGGAGTGGCCTCGTAGGGCAGCGAAGCAAGTGCATTCTGGGAGTTGTTGTCTTTCATCCACATGAGACAAAAATACATTTTCTGTGTTTTCTCAGTCTTGAAGGCACCAACTTCTAAAATAATTTCACATTTCTTCTACATAAATTACACATTTTCTTCTTCCCAGCGCTGAAGTGCCCCTTTAAGTAAACATTTTGGGTATCGATACTTTATTGGAGTAATTCTTTTTCAGATGACTTTTTACTTCTACTCCTTACATTTTCAAGCAATTATCTGTACTTTTTACTCCTTACATTTTAAAAATAGCCTCATTACTCCTATTTCATTTCGGTTTGTTTTCATTCTGGCGTGTCATCGTTAAAAAAAAAAAAAAACTATCCAGATAAACCGCGAGTAAATTTGATTGTGGTTAGACGAGAAGGATAAACATATACCATTCCAACACCCTATTGGTTTATATGCGATCAATCGCACATGCACATGAGACAAATCACACACAGTGTTGCCAGATTGGGCGGGTTCCTGCCAACGAGCATGCACTTTCAGACATGCTCATTTGTGACTGACAGCCAGGTTTTTAGCGCGATAACTCGTATTTGTATATTCAAGTGATCGCTATGCTAAAGTGGCATACATATACAGTAAGTTGTATATACGGTAAAGAGTGGGAGAGTGACCTAACTTTCGAACATGGATTACCACCTGTGAAGACTCTTTATAAATATAACCATGACTCCTGTCCATCATCATATACACACTCTGGACATCTGCAAATAGCAACCATGCAAGCTGCTGAAAGAGGTTTGAATCAACGATTAATCTTGACTGTGCCAAGTGCATGTTCAATGCACTTCACGAAAGACGTAGGCCTACTGTAGGTTTGTCAAAGCAAAGTGCAACCAAAGTTATTTTTTGTTGGCGGATTATTGTACAGTATCAATGAATGACACATTTTGGCAGTGGTGTGTGCATTAACGTGTGTGAAATGCCTGTTGCTTTTTCCGATCTCTTATATTGGACCCTTTTTGCATTTAAATTGACTTAAGTGCACCTGTACCTAACCCAGGATAGTTTAAGGATAACCTTCCCTAACTTTACCCTTAAACTTACCCATACCACCGCACCTGTCCCTAACTTTACCCGTATCCCACCTCAATAGCAGTAAAAGTGTTTTGCAATACAATAGGAACACAATAAGTACATTGTACTTATTTTTTGATGCAAGTACATAGTAGTTAAGGCCACCTAATATAAGGTGGGGCCAAAAACTTTTCTTCAAAAACTAAATTAATTCCTATCACAACTGTAAAGCTGCTTTGAAGCAATCTGTGTCGCAAAAAGCGTTATATAAAGGAAGGTGACTTGACGCAAGGTCAGCTGCAACAATAACTGTGCCCGCCCCTTTTCAGCACAATTTTTTTACTGCGTGTCTATAGTATATCCTGACAGTAGTTTTTTTTTTAACGCAAAAGAGGGTTTGCGTTGACGCAAGCTGTTAGTAAATCAGGCCCTTGGCGAGCATAAGAGACTTCTTTCAAAAACAAAAACAATTGCACTGACCCCAAACTTTTGAACGATAGTGAGGAGAAAAAAAAACTTGAACATACAAATAATGTGTATTAACTTTTGACAGTTTGTTCAAATTTACAAATGAGGAAGGATAAAAATGCAAACCATGTTCAGTAGACTGCATTGTGCAATTTTATTTTAAATAAAGATTTGTCCCCAACAGACATTACAACCCAGTAACCTGTATTATAAGCATCAGTTCAGACACAGTCATAAAAAAAATAAAAAATAAAAATAGCCATGAGGTATCTCCTCTTAAAATATTTATCTCGTTGTACCACTCATTAGAAGTGATAATCAAAACACTATCAAAATCATATTATATCATATCACAACTCCACAATCAGAAATCATCATCAATTAACTGAAATACCATTCATAGAGATCATGAATTTCTTTATATTCTTTGTGTTTTGCTATATATTCACAAGCAGTGCATATGGGCAGATCAAACTCCTGCTGTTGCAGCAAATGAGGAGTTGGAGTGAGATATTTCCTCCAGGTAAAGAACCTGCGATATGCTTCTTCGTCCTTGTCCAGCTGGAGCAGATATTCTGCTAGCAACTTTGGTTCTGGGAAGTCATTCACGTGAATAAAGGAATCGCCAGGATAAAAGTTTTCATAGTTTTTCCTGGGAGGTCCCAAAACCACAGGGACGGTCCCTGCTGCAAGCGGCCCGTTTATCTTCTCAGTGATGTAGTCCTTGTGGATGGAGTTCTCAAAGGAAAGGTAAAACTTGCAGCTAGCTATGGTAGGATAGTATTCGTTGTGATTCAAGAAATTTGCATAAGCCTTCCCGAACATATGCACTTGGATGTGCTTGCTGAATTCTTGGTAAAACTGGTTCCTTGCTCCGACACCTGTTGAAGGAGCATTGTTACTCACAATCCAACACACCAGTTTGTCCTTTTTGGGAATTACAAACCCCTCATCTGGTTTCTTCCTGACAGTCAAATGCAACCTGGTAAAAATATCAGCATCCTGTTTGTAACTGAGAGTGTGATTAAACAGGTTTTCCAGACCTGGTTTTTTCTGAGTGTTGGTTGGAGATTCTAGGTGAAACCATATCCACTTCTGGAATGGAGGACGAGGAGACGGAGGAAGATTGGACAGATCCCAACTGATGGGCTTGTGATAAATGAGTACGGCATCTGCATTGCTGTAGAGAGATCTATCATCCGTCAACAGACAACTGTCAATATTGAAAATAGTTTTGCAGCAATTCAGGTCAAATCTGAAATTTTCAGGCCAGAACCACATTAGAAGTATAGGTTTGTCTTTTGCTGCATCAGTAAAAGAGGCAGTGTATTGTTCAGGTCTAGGAAGTGGAAGTGGACAGTTGTTTGAAGGTGGAAACCAGAGAAACACGACACTCAGAGATATGACACCTGCAAACGTCACAATTAGACCCAGACGACACAGCGATGAGCCATTTGTGCTTGACATTTTCTGATCTGAAAAGAAGGACATAAAAAATTGTTATTGAAAGCAAATAACAATAAAAAGATATGTCTCAAAAATACAATCAATTTCTGACGTTTCTGAAAATAACTCTAAGGTTCATATAGGGCACTTTAAAACTTTATTATTATTTTTGTATTATTTTTATTTTAAAAATACTTTCTTTAATCTGAAGAGTACAATACTTTTTTCCTAAGTTTGCCACCTGAACACACACAAAAAATCTCCAAGTGCTTGAAAAAAAAAATATATATATAAAAAATTCCTTAACTGCCTTTGTCGACAAAAATGGCCACAAATAGGAATGAATGGGAAAAGCATCTCGGTTATGTATGAACATCTCCTCAGGGAACATGGGTTAAACATGTAACCGAAATGTTACCTTTTGTTTAGTCACTCCGAATTACGTCAGTGGCTGACAAAATGGGGGTCCAATCTAATGACGCCACCTCGGCTGTTTTCCAGTGCTCTGCGCAAGTCTGAGCTCCCTGTCGTGAGACTACACTGTAAAATCCAACAGTTGTTCTTACTAAGACTTTTTTAGTAAACTTTACTTAATGTCCAATAATTTGTTGACCTTACTTAAAACAAGTAAGTAATCTGAACTATTTGCATGCTATGCCTTCGTTACTTAGAAAACTCAAGTAAACATTACTTGACTGGTTTGAGTACCATTTTGCCAAAGCAAAAAAACAAGCGGGTGGACAGGTGGACGGGCAAAGTGTTTTTGAGGCGGGGCAATTTTTTCTAGACTTATCACTCATTTCCTCCACTTCCTCTCACCATAACTGTGATTAGTGTTCCCTTTGGTTGGACAGACTTGGAACTTCATTCATATTATAGTAATTAACTTCCTATTAATGCAGCAATGCAACAAGAAATTGATTTCAAAACAAGGGAAGTAATATATATATATGTATATATATATATATGTATATGTATATATGTATATGTATACAAAAAAAAAAAAAAATATATATATATATATATATATATATATATATATATATATATATGTATATATGTATGTAATATTTGTCCATTAATGATATAGAACATAACTATTTTTCATGTCAAATAATGACCTTTTAACATTTGTTTTGCTAATATTTATGGCATAACCTTTTAATTGATATAATTGATATGATATGAGTTGATATAATCCCTCTATGTTTGTCACAATATCATTTGACCATGCTTGAGTGTGTCACACACACACTTCAACATTCAGCATGCAAAACACAACAATGGTAACAAGGATTTTTTTTATTTTTTTTATTTTTTTTTTATTATTAATTCAACCTTTACTATTTTACTTGCTGTCATTATTGGGGTTATACTGACAAAAGACAAATAGTAAAATAAAGGCAAAAATAGTAAAACGAAGCATTTAATTTATTCATGCCACAATGCACTCTGGGAGTACACTTCCTCAGATCCCAGATAGAATTAAGTTGACAAAACTTAAACGGTTTAAGTAAGAACAACCTAATGCAATTAAAAAGATAAGTGAAGTAATTAAACAGCGGTATTACTTAAAATTAAAGTATTTAGTCTATTCAACTTAAAATAGTTATTAGAACGACTAATATCTTTAAATAAATTTAACTCAAGTTTATCAAGTAATCATTACTTAAATTTTTTAGGGCAACCACTTTCCTCAAATTTTTTAAGTAAACTCAACTTATCCGGTTTTAGAGTGTAGCACGGACGAAGGACCCCACTTAACACAGGAATACCAAGGTACACTGGGAAGCATATCCCACATGGAAATGTGCAACACAATGCCTGCCTGCAGGGAGAACTTAAGACTACACATATGACCCTCGAGCAGGAGCATATGGAACACACTGGGGTATCCAGCTGAAGGGTGGAATGTTTAAACCCTAGGGGTGGCAAGGGGCTTGCCAAGGGAAAGACACATACTCAGAGAGGCTTACAGTGGACATACACATGGACCTACTCCTCGTCCTCCCTGGTCTTGCACAGGGACTGTGGCTCACTGGAGGAAACGCATATTTGTGGCGGTCCCGTGGCCAGCAGTGCACTAGTGCATCCGTGCCGAGGGTCCCCTTGGTCAGGGAGTAAAACAAGCGGCAATGGGAAGAGTCATGGGAGGAAAACTGTTCCCAAATCAGCTGATATGGAAGCGTTGAGGTCTCTCCTGGACCACAGCTATGGACATCACCGGACCCAGGGAGCGTGGGGTCACCTTCGTGGCACACAGCTCACCCTTGAGCCCTGGGTCAGCACTACTCTTGTGCATGTCCCTGAGCATCCTGACAACGGGGCCACGGGAAGACAACGGGGACTTCCAGGAACTTGTGACCTTCTCATGCACCCCGGGCTGCCGCGAGTGTCGGGCTCGAGTGGAACCCTCCACCGTGTCCCGAACCCTTGCAGCTGGACGATTGGTATCTCAGGACGGACCGTGCTGGTTCTTAGTGCCCCGCCCCAGTACCTTTCTTTCCAGAAGTGCATCAGGAGCTCACGAAGTCGTGGATGGCACCCTACAGCACTCGTGCACGATCGACTGACTCCGCTGTCCTCACTACCCTCGATGGTGGCGCAGCTAAAGGTTACGTAGAGGTCCCCCCAGTGGAGCGGTCGGTAGCGATGCAACTGTGTCCAAAGACCGCTACCAACTGGCGGGGTCACCCACGTCTCCCTTCCCGGGCGTGTAGGCTCTCGTCCGGTCTAACAGGCAGAGCCTACACAGCCTGCGGGGAAGCTGCTTCATCTTTGCATGCCATGGCGCTCCTGCAGGTCTACCAGGCCAAGACGCTCAAGGAACTGTACGAGGGTAGTTCCGACCCAGGGGTTATGCAGGAACTGCGTACCGCGACGGACCTCACCCTCCGGGTGATGAAAGTCACCGCAAGCACCCTGGGTCGAGCGATGTCCACACTTGTGGTCCAGGAACACCACCTGTGGCTGAACCTGGCGGATATGCATGAGGCCGACAAAGTGCGGTTCCTCAACACCCCGGTCTGCCAGGCCGGCCTCTTCGGTGACGCCATCGAGAACTTCGCCCAGCAGTACTCAGTGGCCCAGAAGAGAAACGGAGGTCATCAAAAACATCCTTCCCCGGCGACCCACTGCTGCCTCCACCCAGTCGTCAGCAGCAGCACCTCCGCCTGCTCGTCGCCGAGGGCGTCCCCCTGCGGCTGCCTCTGCCTCTGCTAAACCCAAGCAGCAGCCTCCACAATCAGGGAAGCAGGGCGCCGGTCGTAAGGGGGCCGCCCAACCCATGTCGGGGCCAGCGAGGTCTGCAGGCAAGTGCAAGGGCAAGTGGCCCTGACACGGGGAGCCCAGGGAGAAGAGGAGCTGCTCCAGGGGAGGTGGTGTCCACACCTCTTCTCCCCCCGGAGGAGGACCGGGGGAAAATGTCTACAAGAAAGCTGGTACCGTTGTCAACATCCTGCCGCTGGCCCTCCGGGTTCCAGCGGTACCCACATTCTCAATAAAAGAGCAGTTTCGTCCCTCCCTAAGCTCCAAGAGGGACAGGTTGGCAGTGTGTGATGCCCCCGGGCCTTGCCACTCCTTTCCTCCCCTCTCACCCCTCGCCAGGGGGCAGCAGCGTGGGCACCGAGGAAAACCCCAGGTCTTCTCACCCACACTCTGCCCCACCTGGAGTACTCAGGCAACACTCCGGGCCGCCTCCAGGCCTCCCAAGTCAGGTCTGAGTACTCCACTTCGCTGCCTCACCCCGGGTACGTCTGTGGTGCCGTTGGTCCCGCTTGTTCGGTCTCTGGGGGCCTGGCTAGGTCTCCCCAGGCCATCACGCTGGCTCATCCGTACCATCAGACTCGGCTATGCGATTCAATTCGCACGCCAGCCTCCCAAGTACGATGCCCATGTCTTGCGGTCCGAGATCGATGTCCTGCTGGCGAAGGGCGCAATCGAGCCGGTTCCTCCTGCCGATATGAGGTCAGGGTTCTACAGCCCCTACTTCATTGTACCCAAGAAAGGGGGTGGGTTAAGGCCAACCTTGGACCTGCGCATTCTAAATCGGGCCCTACACAAGCTCCCGTTCAAAATGTTAACACAGAAACGCATTTTCCAATGCATCCGTCCCCGAGATTGGTTCGCAGCGATCGACCTGAAGGACGCGTACTTTCATGTCTCTATCCTTCCCCGACACAGACAGTTCCTACGCTTTGCGTTCGAGAGGAAGGCATATCAATACAAAGTCTTGCCCTTCGGGCTGTCTCTATCGCCTCGCGTCTTCACGAAAGTCGTTGAGGCAGCCATTGTTGCCGCTCAGAGAACGCGGCGTTCGAATACTCAACTATCTCGACGACTGGCTCATACTGGCTCAGTCTCGGGATCAGTTGTGCAAACACAGGGACATGGTGCTCACATCAGTCAGCTCAGCCTGTTGGGACTTCGGGTCAACCGAGAGAAGAGCAAACTCTGCCCTGCGCCGAGGATTTCTTATTTCGATATGGAGCTGGATTCGATCAGCTGGACTGGGCGCCTCACTCCAGAGCGCGTCTGGTCAGTGTCGAACTGCTTGAATATGTTCAAAGGCAGGACAGTGGTCCCACTGAAATTTTTTTTCCTGGGGCATATGGCATCTGCAGCCACGGTAACACCGCTCGGATTGCTTCATATGAGACCGCTTCAACGCTGGTTGCACGACCGAGTCCCGAGATGGGCGTGGCAGCGCGGTCAGTACCGGGTCTCTGTTACTCCTTACTGTCGCCAAACCTTCAACCTGTGGTTAGACCCCTTGTTTCTCCGGGCCGGAGTGTCCTTAGAACAGGTGTCCAGGCATGCTGTGGTCTTCACAGATGCCTCATCCACGGGCTGGGGGGCCACGTACAATGGGCACGCAGTTTCAGGTCTGTGGACGGGGCCCCAACTGCGTTGGCATATCAATTGCCTAGAGTTACTGCCGGTACGTCTTGCCCTGGCCCGGTTCAAGAAACCGCTCCGGGACAAGCACGTACTGGTCCATTCGGACAGCACTGCGGCCGTTGCGTACATCAACCGACAGGGTGATCTACACTCCCGTTGTATGCTCCTGCTCGCCCGCCATTTCCTCCTGTGGACTCAGAAGTTTGTGAGGTCACTTTGTGCCATTCACATCCAAGGTGCGCTGAACCAGACAGCCGACGAGCTCTCTTGTCAGTCGTCACCTCCGGGCGAATGGCGACTCCACCCCCGGAGAGTCCAGCTGATATGGGACCACTTCGGAGTTGCACAGGTAGACCTGTTCGCTTCTCTGGAGTCGACCCATTGCCAGTGGTACTATTCCCTGACCGGGGGTACCTTAGGCACAGATACACTGGAGCACAGCTGGCCCCGGGACCTATGCAAATATGTGTTTCCCCCAGTGAGCCTTCTCGCACAGACTCTGTGCAAGGTCAGGGAGGACGAGGACCAGGTCTTGTTAGTTGCGCCCTACTGGTCCAACCGGACCTGGTTCCCCGAACTCACACTCCTCACGACAGCCTCTCCCTGGCCGATCCCCCTGAGGAAGGACCTGCTTTCTCAGGGGCGGGGCACTCTATGGCACCCGCGTCCAGACCTCTGGAATCTCCATGTCTGGTCCCTGGACGGGACGTGGAGGTTCTAGGTGGCCTGCCACAAGCAGTGGTAGACACCATCGCTTCAACTACCCCCCTATGAGGCGCCTCTACTCTCTGAAGTGGAACCTGTTCGTTGAGTGGTGTTCTTCCCGCCAGGAAGACCCCCGGAAGTGTTCGATTAATGATGTGCTTTCCTTCCTGCAGGATGGGTTGGAGCGAAGGCTGTCTCCCTCCACCCTCAAAGTGTATGTCGCGGCAATAGCGGCATATCACGATGCAGTAGACGGTAAATCCTTAGGTAAGCATGACTTAATCATCAGGTTCCTCAGAGGTGCGAGGAGACTGAATCCTCCTCGTTCAACCTCGTTACCCTCTTGGGATTGTGCCCTGGTGCTTAGAGCACTCCAGGGTCCTCCATTTGAGCCTTTGCAGTCTGTTGAGCTAAAAATCCTGTCCATGAAGACAGTTCTCCTGACGGCATTGGCCTCAATCAAGAGGGTAGGGGACCTGCATGCACTTTCAGTCGACGAATCGTGCCTAGAATTCGGGCCGGCCAACTCTCACGTTGTCCTGAGACCCCGACCTGGATACGTGCCCAAGGTTCCTACCACTCCCTTTCGTGACCAGGTGGTAAACCTGCAAGCGCTGCCTTCGGAGGAGGCTTTGTAAAATCAGTCATTCAGTTTGTAAAATCTACTGAATGAAAAACAAATGGTAGCTTATTGGTTAATGATCAACTAATCAGATCAACTAATTAAAACATCAAATGATTAATAAGTAATATGCTAACCTTTGAACATGAATCTAACATGAATGTTTTGTTAATTCAGTTATAAGTCATTTATAAATTATTATCCCCATAAAAACAAATAAATGTTTGAATCAAAATACTGTTTTAGCAGATCTGCATGTTTGTGCTTTTGAACACAGACCAGCTTACAACCTAAAGATAAATTAATAAATTATATACTGATCATTTACTAATGGTTTGTTAATCATTTGTACAATATTAATCATCGTTTAATGAGATGATACTAAAACAATTTAAACATAAATAATTCAGTGATTTATAAGTGATAAATAATGTATCAACTAATAACTCAAACATCTACTATTGATCTGTTCTGATTTATTTCATGATTGACATTTTTTTAGGATAACTTACAGCACATGTAAATTGCTAACATTCCATTTATTAATAAGTTATGAAAATATAGCCATGTTTTGTAAATAATTAGTTCATCTTTGACTAATAATTTTTAAAATGACTTGACTGAATTAACAAAACATTTATAAATTGTTAGCATACCACTTATTAATCATTTATTGTAAATTATTAGTTAATCATTAACTAATTACTTATAAGTGACTTATAACTGACAAAATTAGGGGCTGAATTTGAAATCGTATATTAACATAGGCTACTACTCATACCATTTCATATAAATGGCAGGAACAGCAAAAGTAGTATGCTAGTACGCAAATCTGAATCAGGCCAGAGTAGATCTCGGCACACTGACAAATTTAAAAGTAGATCAATGACAAAACTAGCATTGCAAATTCTCACGTGTATTTGCAAAGTTACAAACGACTTGTCATCGTCAATAATGTAAGTTAACGCAAACAAGAACTTTGAAGACATTTGGGCTGTAACAAAAATGTACCAAATGCGCATGTTTTTTTAAGTTCATCCACGGTTATTACTGATAGATGAAGAATCTCATGAAGCCGCTAACAATCATGACATTATTACTATTTTTTTTGTTGTTGTTGACTTTTATTATCCCCTTGGGGAAATGCAATTTCAATTGCAATTTGTTTCAACATGCCTATATAAACAAACAAAAAACAACAACAAATAGGGGAGAGCGGGGCCCAACCTAACGCTTTTGGACTTTCTCAGTTTGTGTAAATCCACTTGTTTTTCAGAGAATGTATTCTTTCCCACATTAATTGCACACGTCTAGTGCAATTATATGGGTTGGTTTCATTACAGTTTTTCTCCATTGGTTTGGCTCATTTCTTGAAACAGAAATTACATTCTCAAAATTGTAAGATCATTTGGCAAAACAGTCTTACAGTTCAGCACAACACTATAGCTCACTTGCAAAAGCTAATATCTCTCCCAAAACTGTTCACTCATGCTTCAGAACTACATTCCTTTCCCATATAAATAGTCAGTGCCACAAAAATGGAAAAGATCCTTCTCAATTGCTTTGGTTCATTTCTTGAAACAGACCGGACGTTCTCAACACTCTTGGTGCCTTTGCCAAAATAACGTGGATAGTTCGGCACAACACCATGGTTCACCTGCAAAAGCTCAAACCTCTCCCAAAACAGTTCACTCATGTGTCAAAACTAAATTTCCTTCTCATTTAAACAGTCAGTGCCCCCAAAAATGCTTCGTCCCTTTGGCATTGTGTAAGCACTGCAAGTCAAAATGTTTAGATGTTTTGCCACTATGGCAGAGGACCATTGAAATATCCCTCATGTCCACTTTTCAGTCTTAGCCCAGTCCTTCATTTTTGTCAAGCTAACAGAATACAATTGTGTATAAAACTGAAAAAAAGAAATAGGATTTTAGGGTAAGAGTAGCCTCCAAGGTTTGACATCACACATTGCACTCATACTGCCAAGGAAATTGTAACCATTATCATTCACACACATAAAGTAACTTCCATACGTCAGAGTAAAAAGAAAATTTATACAGCATAAAATACTGTAATATAAACAAACAAAAAAACTATGAAAATTACCGTCGTCTGTCAGGGTTCTGTCACTTCGGTCTAGTTTACTCTTGGTTTGTGACAGAGCCCTGACACTCCTGTATTGTTTGTCTTGTGTGAGCGCACAGCTTTGAGCATGCTCAAGCTGCGTGCTCTTCTGTCCTTGTGTTTTGTGTGCGGGGCGTGGTGTTCGGATCCCAGCACTTCGGTCTAGTTTGGGTTTCAGTTTTGTGTTGGGATTCGGACATTCATGCTCCGCGTGTTTGTTTTGTCATGTGAGCGTGGCTCTTCTGTCTGTGTGTTCTGTGTAGCACACGGTTCATGTTTTCATCGGCCGTGTGCTTTCATGTTTTGTCTTATGTTGTGTAGCACGTGGTTGGTGTTTTTTCACTGGCTACGTCATGTTGTCATGTTTTGTGTGAACATGCAGCTGATGAGTTCTCATTAGTTGCATGTTCATGTCATGTTTGGTGTGAGCACATGTCTTGTTAAGTGTTTCTTTGTGCCATGTGCTCGTGTCCATTGTCTAACCCCGCCCACCTTGTTTCCTGATTATTGGTTCATTTGCCCCACCTGTCTTCCCTCGTTACCCTCCTTTGTTTGTTCCCTATTTAATATCCTTGTGTTTGCAGTCCAGTGCTGAATCGTCGTCGTATGTACCTCCTGTTTCCCTGCTCCCTTCCAGTCAAGTCAAGTCAAGTCAAGCCAAGAAAAGTCAAGTCAAGTCTGTTTTTCCCCCTCGGGGTAGTTTTGTTTTGTCTTGTTTTTTGTTTTATTATTATCATTAAAAGCCCTTTCCTCTGCATCCTTGAGTCCTCGCTCCTTTCCCTTCACCAACCCTGACAGAACGATTCAGCCAAGATGAGGACTCAGCAGAAGAAGGGCTCACCCCATCCACCAGCCTCCACTGTCTCCAGCCCTCTCTACCAGCGCATGCTCCAGTTCAGGGCCTTGAGCTCCCTTCACCAAGAGGGGGCTGATCTAAGAAGGTTTGCCCTGGAATTCAGCAGCGCTGCTGAGGGTCTGGGGTTCAACGACGCTGCTCTCAAGGACCTTTTCAACTACGCCCTTGATGAGCCCCGTGACTGGTGGGTTATGAGAGCGCTGGATCACCTGACATTTGGGGAATTTGTGGAGTTTCTCTTTCACCAGGTGACTAAGTCAGCCATTGATGCTGCAGCTCCTCCAGCGGCGGCTGTCAGCACTGCAGCTCCCCCAGAGGCGGCAGTCAGTGGAAGCCCCAGCCCTCCGATGAGACGGAGGAGGAGGAAAAGGAACCGGCCCGACTCAACTGTCTCCAATCCAGTGGGGGCAACACACCCTGCAGGTTTGCCCATGTTGTGTGTGTCCGCTGCAGGTTTGCAAGAGTTGGCCGAAGACTCTGCAGCATCCACAGAGGCGGCTGTAGACGCTGCAGCGCCCCCGGAGGCAGCCGTAGAAGCTGCAGCACCCCCAGAGGTGGCCGTAGAAGCTGCAGCACCCCCAGAGGTGGCCGTTGAAGCTGCAGCACCCCCAGAGGTGGCCGTTGAAGCTGCAGCACCCCCAGAGGCGGCCGTTGAAGCTGCAGCACCCCCAGAGGCGGCCGTAGAAACTGCAGCACCCCCAGAGGTGTCCGTCAGCACTGCAGTTCCCCCAGAGATGGCCGAAGAGGCTGCAGCTCCCCCGGAGGTGGTAAGCACCCGACCACCGCCTCGTTCTCGGAGGAGGGGGAGGAGGAGGAAGAAGGCTTCCTTCATCCTACATGGCCCAGAGGCCATCCCAGAGCTTGCTGCCGGCCAAGAGGCGCCACCCAGGCGTCTTGCCCTGCCCGAGCCACCCAGGCGTCTTGCCCTGCCCGAGCCACCCAGGCGTCTTGCCCTGCCCGAGCCACCCAGGCGTCTTGCCCTGCCCGAGCCACCCAGGCGTCTTGCGCTGCCCGCACCACCCATTCGCTTTGCCCTGCCAGCCACAGCCCCTGACCCGAGGCCGGTGAGGTCTCCGGTCCCTGATCAATGTCTGGTATTGACTCTGTCTCCTGTCCTGCATCTGGTCATGCCTCTGGCTCCCGTCCTGATTCCTGTGAGGGGCCCAGTCAGCCTTTCAGACCCGCCGGAGCCTGCCTGGTCCGTCCCTCCAGCACCACCCTGGCCTTCAGCCAGGACTCCTGACCCGCCGGAGCCTGCCTGGTCCGTCCCTCCGGCACCACCCTGGCCTTCAGCCAGGACTCCTGACCCGCCGGAGCCTGCCTGGTCCGTCCCTCCGGCACCACCCTGGCCTTCAGCCAGGACTCCTGAACCACTGGTGGCCGCCTGGTCCATCCCTCCGGTCCCACCCTGGTCCTCTGCCAGGACTCCAGATCTGCCGGAGCCCGCCTGGACAGTCCCTCCGGCACCGCCCTGGTCATCTGCCGGGGGCCCTGACTGGCTGGAGTCACCCTGGTGCGTCCCTCCTGTCCTGCCCTGGTCCTCTGCCAGGACTCCAGATCTGCCGGAGCCCGCCTGGACTGTCCCTCCGGCACCGCCCTGGTCATTTGCCGGGGGCCCTGACTGGCTGGAGTCACCCTGGTGCGTCCCTCCTGCTCCGCCCTGGCCTTCTGCCGGGACTCCAGACTCGCCTGAGCCTCCCTGGCTCAACCCCCCCGTCCCTCCCTGGTCTATGCTAGTGATGTTCTTCGCTGTCCTGCTGGCTCTGACTTGGCTCCCCTCCCTCCCTCCCCTCTTTGTCTCTGTGTTTTGATTTTCCTGTCTTGTGTTTGGTCTGTGTATCTGTCTTGTTATCTTGTTCCTGTCTTGTTTTGGTGTCCCTCGTTAGGGACGCCAGGTGGCGTCCCTTTTGATGGGGGGTAGTGTCAGGGTTCTGTCACTTCGGTCTAGTTTACTCTTGGTTTGTGACAGAGCCCTGACACTCCTGTATTGTTTGTCTTGTGTGAGCGCACAGCTTTGAGCATGCTCAAGCTGCGTGCTCTTCTGTCCTTGTGTTTTGTGTGCGGGGCGTGGTGTTCGGATCCCAGCACTTCGGTCTAGTTTGGGTTTCAGTTTTGTGTTGGGATTCGGACATTCATGCTCCGCGTGTTTGTTTTGTCATGTGAGCGTGGCTCTTCTGTCTGTGTGTTCTGTGTAGCACACGGTTCATGTTTTCATCGGCCGTGTGCTTTCATGTTTTGTCTTATGTTGTGTAGCACGTGGTTGGTGTTTTTTCACTGGCTACGTCATGTTGTCATGTTTTGTGTGAACATGCAGCTGATGAGTTCTCATTAGTTGCATGTTCATGTCATGTTTGGTGTGAGCACATGTCTTGTTAAGTGTTTCTTTGTGCCATGTGCTCGTGTCCATTGTCTAACCCCGCCCACCTTGTTTCCTGATTATTGGTTCATTTGCCCCACCTGTCTTCCCTCGTTACCCTCCTTTGTTTGTTCCCTATTTAATATCCTTGTGTTTGCAGTCCAGTGCTGAATCGTCGTCGTATGTACCTCCTGTTTCCCTGCTCCCTTCCAGTCAAGTCAAGTCAAGTCAAGCCAAGAAAAGTCAAGTCAAGTCTGTTTTTCCCCCTCGGGGTAGTTTTGTTTTGTCTTGTTTTTTGTTTTATTATTATCATTAAAAGCCCTTTCCTCTGCATCCTTGAGTCCTCGCTCCTTTCCCTTCACCAACCCTGACAGTCGTCACCCTCCTGGCCATCCATACGCTGCTGTTCTCAATCTTACTGTAAACACTTGTAAAATTTCTACTTTTCTAATGATATAATCTGGGTTTGATTTTTTTCAGAGATATTGTTAGAGTAAAGTATATGAATACCAAACAGTACACACCAGACAAGTACTGCATATTGATGAAAATATTTATTTCTCTCCACATTTGTAAAATCATTCGATTCATTCATGCATTTTCAAAGGTTTGTTTTTTAAATCTGCTGAGGTTGGGCTGAAGTCTCTGTCCAGCCTCTCTCAATGTCAACCCATGGGTACTCAGTAGAATCGCATCTGATAAATTTGGTCGCCGTCTTCTTTGGCCACTCCAGGTCTACCTCTTCCTCCCCCCCCTCTTCCCCTCTCATCCCCCCTTACCTTGTCTTCCCCTCTGGACAAATTTTGGGCAGGTTTGGGGTCAGTTTAGCGGTTTTCAAACATCTAAATTTTAGTGCCTAATTGGTTAATAACAAACGTCTCGGTTACGTATGGTAACCCTCGTTCCCTGAAGGAGGGAACGGAGACGTACGTCGGTAATAACCGACGAATTGGGATCACTTCAGAGAGCCCCTATCAGCTTCGAGAACTTAAGAACAGGCCAATGAACAATTGGCGTGCGAGATTTGCATCTCGCGCTCCGCCCCGCGCCGCGGGTATAAACAGGAAGCGAGAGCATCGCACTGACGTTTTTCACTGAGGAGCCGAACTAGAGACCGGCCAGGCAGTGATGGAAGGAACTGTGGCGACGGGACGTACGTCTCCGTTCCCTCCTTCAGGGAACGAGGGTTACCATACGTAACCGAGACGTTCCCTTTCAGTCGGTCACTACGACGTACGTCGGTAATAACCGACGAATTGGGATCCCTATGGAAAACGCCACAGTAACTACCACTTCCAGCGCCCAGCGAGAGCCCCTCAGACCCCGTTCTGAAGCGGGCGGGAAGATTCACGCCAGAAGAGTCAACTGCTGTTCCGCAAGACCCATTCAGCAGACTTGATTGGATAACGCTGGGAAAGCGTGCCCGAAGGACGCTGCGGGAGCCACATCATGCCCGGAGGGAGTAAACATGTGGAGAGAACGTATGGGCTGGCCGTGGGCAGCACAACATACGGAAGTCCCAGGGGAGGCCCCGGCCAAAGCAGGCGGGGGACGACACCGCACTGAGACGGCAGAGAACTCTGCCAAGGGAAAGACACGAGCTCGCCGTAGGGAGCTGTACCGTGGAGAATACACGTATGGGACCGCCGTAGGGGTCACGACATACGGAACCCAGCCTGACACAAGTTCCACCAATGCATACGAGTGCCAGACCTGGCGTCGGACGCTCCGCAACATCCGACTGCCGAGGGGTACGGAGGACTCAACAGGGTTCGCCAAACCTGGGGAACTCGACTGGAGAAATAAGCGCACGTATCCGTTCCAGGGGAAGGGAATGGCGCAGCAAGCCGACACTAGAACGGGCACTTCAGTGAAGCTGACTATGGGAAGCGAGCACACGAGAAGCCACCGGCTCTACACGCAGGCTATAAAACCTAGCGAACGTGTTGGGTGTCGCCCAGCCCGCAGCTCTACAAATGTCTGTCAGCGAGGCGCCACGAGCCAGCGCCCAGGAAGAAGCTACACCCCTGGTGGAGTGAGCTCTAACCCCGAGCGGGCAGGGCACGTCTTGGGATTCATACGCCAAGACGATGGCATCCACTATCCAGTGGGCCATCCTCTGCTTGGAGACAGCCTTTCCCTTCTGCTGTCCTCCATAACAGACGAAGAGCTGCTCTGAGGTCCTGAAGCTTTGCGTTCTGTCCACGTAAGTCCGGAGAGCACGGACGGGACAGAGCAAAGCTAGGGCTGGGTCTGCCTCCTCCGAAGGCAGCGCTTGCAGGCTCACCACTTGGTCCCGGAAGGGAGTAGTGGGAACCTTGGGCACATATCCAGGCCGGGGTCTCAGGGTCACCTGAGAATCACCCGGCCCGAATTCCAGGCACGATTCGTCGACCGAAAATGCCTGCAGGTCCCCTACCCTCTTAACTGAGGCCAATGCAATCAGGAGTATTGTCTTTAGAGACAAGATCTTAAACTCTACTGACTGTAAAGGCTCGAAGGGCGCCCTCTGAAGTGCGGTCAGCACCAGAGTCAAGTCCCAAGAGGGTATAGAAGAAGGGCGAGGAGGATTTAGTCTCCTCGCTCCCCTTAGGAACCTGACGATCAGATCATGCTTGCCTAAGGACTCACCACCAATGAGGTCATGGTTTGCGGCGATGGCGGCAACATATACCTTGAGGGTGGAGGGAGACAGCCTTCTCTCCAACCCGTCTTGAAGAAAAGATAGCACAGATCCGATCGAACATATCCGGGGGTCTTCTCGGCGAGAAGAGCACCAGTCGACGAACAGGTTCCACTTCAACGCATATAGCCGTCTCGTAGAGGGGGCTCTGGCGGAAGCGATGGTGTCGACTACCGCTTGCGGTAGGTCACCTAGAACCTCCGCGTCCCGTCCAGGGACCAGACATGGAGTTTCCAGAGGTCTGGACGCGGGTGCCAAAGGGTGCCCCGTCTCTGAGACAGAAGGTCCTGCCTCAGAGGAATGGGCCAAGGAGGTGCTGTCGCGAGGAGCACTAGTTCCGGGAACCACGTCCTGTTGGGCCAGTACGGAGCTACCAAGAGGAGTTGCTCCTCGTCCTCCCTGACCTTGCACAGAGTCTGTGCAAGAAGGCTCACTGGGGGAAACGCATATTTGCGCAGAGCCCGGGGCCAGCTGTGTGCCAGTGCATCCGTGCCGAGGGTCCCCTCGGACAGGGAATAGAACAACTGGCAGTGGGTCGTGTCGTGGGCGGCAAACAGATCGATCTGTGCGGCCCCAAAGCGACTCCAAATCAGCTGGACCACCTGGGGGTGGAGTCGCCACTCTCCGGGAAGCACTGGCAACCGCGACAGCTCGTCGGCCGCACGGTTGAGCAGGCCCGGAATGTGAATAGCACGAAGGGACCTCAGATGCTTCTGACTCCACAGGAGGAGATGGCGGGCGAGTTGGGACAAACGGCGGGAGCGTAGACCACCTTGTTTGTTGATGTACGCAACGGCCGTCGTGCTGTCCGTCCGGACCAGAACGTGCTTGTCTTTGAGCGACCCCTTGAGGCGGCTGAGAGCAAGACGAACTGCCAGCAACTCTAGGCAATTGATATGCCATTGCAGTTGGGGCCCCGTCCACAGACCCGATACTGCAAGCCCGTTGTACGTGGCACCCCAACCCGTGGGTGAGGCATCCGTGGAGACAACATGATGCCTGGACACTTGTTCTAGAGGCACTCCTGCCCGTAGAAACGAAGGGTCCGACCACGGGGTGAGGGTTTGGCGGCATCTCGGCGTCACTTGGACACGGAGGGACCCGCTGTGCCACGCCCATCTCGGGACTCGGTCGTGTAGCCAGTGCTGAAGCGGTCTCATATGGAGCAGCCCTAGCGGCGTTACTGCGGCTGCTGCTGCCATATGCCCCAGGAGCCTCTGAAAATGTTTCAGTGGAACCGCTGTACTGCGTTTGAGCGTACTCAAGCAGCTCAGCACCGACTGGACGCGCTCCTCCGTGAGGCGCGCAGTCATGGCGACCGAGTCGATCTCCATCCCGAGAAAAGAGATCCTCTGTACGGGACAGAGTTTGCTCTTCTCCCAGTTGACCCGAAGACCCAACTGGCTGAGGTGCCGGAGCACCATGTCCCTGTGTTCGCACAACTGCTCCCGCGACTGGGCAAGAATCAGCCAGTCGTCGAGATAGTTGAGAAGACGAACACCACGCTCTCTCATGGGAGCAATGGCCGCCTCCGCGACTTTCGTGAAGACACGGGGCGACAGGGACAACCCGAAGGGTAGGACTTTGTACTGGTATGCCCGTCCGTCGAAAGCAAAGCGTAGAAACGGTCTGTGTCGAGGGAGAATCGAGACATGAAAGTACGCGTCCTTCAGGTCGATCGCTGCAAACCAATCCTGGGGACGGATGCATCTGAAGATGCGTTTCTGGGTTAACATTCGGAACGGCATCCTGTGGAGGGAGCGGTTCAGGTAACGCAGGTCCAGGATCGGTCGTAACCCGCCACCTTTCTTGGGTACAATGAAGTACGGGCTGTAGAACCCGGACTTCATATCGGCTGGAGGGACCGGCTCTATCGCGTCCTTCGCCAATAGGACAGCGATCTCCGCCTGAAGCACGGGGGCGCCCTCCTTCGGTATAGAAGTGAAGTGGACACCCCTGAACTTCGGGGGACGCCGGGCGAACTGAATCGCATAGCCGAGTCTGATGGTGCGGATGATCCAGCGAGACGGGCTGGGGAGCGCTAGCCAGGCCCCCAGAGACCGAGCAAGCGGGATCATCGGCACCACAGACGTACCCGGAGCGGGGCAGCGCAGCGGAACGCAGGGGCCCCAGGACGACATGGGAGTGGTCCGTGCAGGGGTCTGGGTCTGACACACGACCTGCATCCGCTGAGGGGACGGGCGAGCGTGGGGAGGCACTTTGTGTGCGTCCGCACAACCGACGCCCCCTATTGGCGAGGAGAGAGGTGTCTGAGGGGTACGAGGCATGGTAGCGTCGCATACCGCCAGACGCGCTCTCTTGGCACCCAGAGATGTTAGAAACTGCTCTTTTATTGAGAATTTGGGTGCCACTGGCACTGGGGCCAGTGGCGGAACAGAAAGAAAAATGGGGTTCCCCCGGCCCTCCACCGGGGGAAGGAGTGGAGCTGCAGCCATCTCCTGAAGAGCAGTTTCCTCCATCTCTGGGCGGCCCGTCTCAGGGTCTCTTCCGACGGCGCTTGCCACCTGGCTTGGCAGCGGCCTGAGCGGGCTGGACGTTCTTCCCGCGACCGGCTCCACGCCCACGGCCGGTGGAAGGCTGCTGCTGGGCTGGGGCGGGAGCGGGGGCGGCCGCAGGAGGACGTCCTCGGCGACGGGCAGTCGGAGGTGCTGCAGCCGGCGGCTGGGTGGAGGCAGCAGCGGGCCGCCGGTGCAGGATGTGTTTGATGGCCTCCGTCTGCTTCTGGGCGGCCGAGAATTGCTGGGCGAAATTCTCGACCGCGTCGCCGAACAACCCGGCCGACGATATGGGGGAGTCCAGGAACCGGTTCTTGTCAGTCTCCCTCATGTCGGCCAGGTTGAGCCAGAGATGCCGTTCCTGGACCACTAAGGTGGACATCGCCTGACCCACGGAACGGGCGGTAACTTTCGTCGCCCGGAGGGCGAGGTCCGTCGCCGCCCGGAGCTCCCGGAGGGGCTCTGGGTCAGACCTACCCTCGTGCATGTCCATGAGTGCCTGGGCTTGGTGCACCTGAAGCAACGCCATGGCATGCAAGGCAGACGCGGCCTGTCCGCAGGACCTGTAGGCCTTCGCAGTTAGACTGGACGAAAACCTACAGGCTTTGGACGGGAGACGAGGATCACCACGCCACTCGGAGGCGGTCGCCGGACGCAGTTGCATCGCGACGGCGCGTTCGACTGGCGGGATCCTCTCGTAACCCTTGGCCTGTCCACCGTCAAGGGTAGTGAGGAGGGAGGAGCCTCCAGGTCTGTTTCTGGCACTGAAGGGTGTCGTCCACGACCTGGAAAGCTCCTCATGCACCTCCGGGAAGAATGGCACTGGGGCGGGACGCTGAGAACCAGCGCGACCCCCCCCCAGGAACCAATCATCCAACCTAGAAGGTTCGGGACGTGGTGGAGGGTTCCACACAAGCCCGACCTTTTCGGCGGCCCGGGAAAGCATAGCCGTCAACTCAGGGTCCGACTCAGCCGTAGCTACTCTCCCAGAGGGAGGCAGTGCAGCTGAATCCTCATCCTCTGAGGACTGGAACTCCCCCTCCGATGCTGCGATCGACATCTGCTCGTCCGCGGGCGCTCCGAAAGAGATGACTGGGCGCCCGTGGGCGGGACCAGCGATCTCTTCCGGTGGCGCCACCGGCAGCGGTGCTTGAGAGGGTTCAGGGACCTGCGTAGGGACACTAGGCGGGTTTGTCCTGAACGTTATCCTCAGATCACCCCGGCCATCCGTCGAAGTAGGTCTATCCTGGTTAGGGATAGCTCTAGATCGAGGTATGGGGAGGGGGACTCCGCCTTCCCGGAGGTAGGTGAGTCTCGATCTAAGCACCGCAATAGTCATGTTCCCGCAGTGAGAACACGAGCTATTCACAAACGCTGCCTCAGCGTGCTGTAAGCCCAGGCACGTGATGCAGTGAGTGTGGCCGTCAGCGGGCGAGAGGGAACGACCGCATCCAGAAACGCACGGGTGGAATGACATCTTGAAAAAGACGCAGTGTCACACCCGTGTTGCTCTTTTTGTGAGGAAAATGCTCTCTTAGAGAGTGCTGAAGCACCCAGGGAAACCGCGGCAACACACAGGGGATAGTGCAGCCTGTGTTTGCACTCCAAGAAGGAACGCCCACCGAAACCAACAGGTTGCTGTGATAACAGCAGTTGTTCCTTTAAGCAGCTTGAGTTCGCGGTCCCGCTGGAAAGCGCCGTCACACCAGCACACGATCCTCTTCTCTTTCTCTCGAAACAATCTCTTTCGCTGAAGAACAGGAAAGCAGTCTCTGCAACTTCAAACGCCGGTTCGGCTCCGAAGTGAATGACGTCAGTGCGATGCTCTCGCTTCCTGTTTATACCCGCGGCGCGGGGCGGAGCGCGAGATGCAAATCTCGCACGCCAATTGTTCATTGGCCTGTTCTTAAGTTCTCGAAGCTGATAGGGGCTCTCTGAAGTGATCCCAATTCGTCGGTTATTACCGACGTACGTCGTAGTGACCGACTGAAAGGGAACTCAAGTGTGCGTGTACTACTAAATAAAATCAGTCATCATGACACACACTGGCCCAGTAGAGTCATCTGGCATAGGTGTTGACATCGTCAACGAGCACATTTAGCCAATCAGCGATCAGCAAGGATTTTTCAGCGCAAAATTGTAGCTGGATATTCAAGTGATCGCTATGCCAAAGTGGTACAAATATACAGTAATGAGTGGGAGAGTGAACCAACTCTCAAAACGTGGATTACACATGTGACTCGAAGACTCTTTATACCGTTGCTAGAGTTCGCTGTGGCCTAGAAACAACAAATGGCCTCTTCACTCTATTGAGCAAATAAAACAAAACAAGATCACCTGGATTCCTTGGCCAGCAACGAGTCCAACGCATTCTCATACTAATATATATATATATATATATATTAAAAAAAAACATATTTTTAAGCATGCGTTCCGTCAGTGAAACAATACTACAGCCTGTGAAACATTTAAATAAATATCAGTAAATAATGGTAATATAAATTATATAAGAAAATTAAATGTTAGTTAATATATTGGTTTTATTTTTCCCCACAGAGGTGCTCATTATATGATGTTCCAAAACTGATAGTTGTAGTAAAAGGTGTGAAGAACGAATTTATCTTCTGCAGGGTACTTTAGGCATTGTTTGATAATGCGCATGTATAAAATGCGCTATACACATAAACTCAACGCACCTTAAGTTTAATAACAAGCACAAACTGTGTTAAATATAGGCTTAGGTACCGAAACTCTGTATTAAATGAGCCCCGGTGCTAAATTATGAAAGACTGCAGTGTCGATAAGCACCGACGCTATCGGTTCTGCTGTCGGTACTGGAGAGATGAAGAAAATAAATGTACTCTTTATTATTGATAAATAGACATTATCATGCAAATTCTATATCTGCCAGCCGTTTCTGTATGAGATAATAGGAAACCATTTTTCCGTGATGCATTTTTGCTATTCACAATTCAGGAGAGAGAGAGCGAGAGAGAGCGAGAGAGAGAGATCTACAGCGAGCACAACACAACAATCCCAGTTTAATGAGTGAAGATGGCCAAGAGAACTAAACAAAAGTTTAGTTTGGTTACACTTTACGGCTGTGATATTAATATAATTTAATATAATAATATAATTTTCGTGGATTACTTCCAAGGATTATAAAAAGTAGATATGAGGTATTATAAGCTAGCTGTGTTCCGTCAAGTGCAACTTCCTTCCCTTCACAGCAGCGAGCTGTCATTTCTCCCTAAACCTAAACTTAACGTCAGAATCAGTGATTGTTGTAAGCCCCGTTTCCACCGAAAGTTCCCGAACTTTGAAAAAGTACCACCTCGCAATCAGGGCCGCTCGGAGGGGGAAATATTTACCCAGAACTTCATTTAGACCCTGGTTCCTGCGGTCGAAACACACTGAGTACCACCCCAAAGTTCCTAATTCCTGGGGAAAGTTCCTGCGCTGGAAACACGGCTAAAAGACAGTGTCTACTGTTGCTAAAATGCAGGATGTGTTTGGGTGATAAAAAAAGAGCTATTAAATGCACAATAATCCATTGAAGAGATGCTGGCTGCATCCGAAACCTGCAAAATGCTGTCTTCGGAGGACACATTTCAAGGCAGGAAGGCACTAAGGCACGTCCAAATCTAATGTTAGCTTCACTTCCTTTCTCCTGAGATACCGTCATCTGATCGAGTTTTGAAGGCAGTATATTTGTATCCTTCGCTACCTTTGATATCTCACAATCCTGTGCTTTTCATTCTATGACAGTAGAGCTGGAAAAAAAGATGGCATCCGAAAGTTGAGTTTGCTGCTCAGTTTGTGTGTAAATGTACGTTTTTTACCAACATTTTCCACTTCTGATGTCATTTCTAGCGAGAAATGACTAATGCAGTAATTAAACATTTGTTTAGTTCTCACCAAAGCTCTCTCTATTTTGCTGTAGATCATTAGACGATTACACTGCCTAAGAAGTCTGTCCAAAATTAGTTTCGTGAGGTGCCTTCATGCATAAACACTGCCTTACAAGCCATTGTCTGATAAGGCAACGAGTCAGCTACCTAGGTTTTCGGACGCAGCCGCTGTTTCCAACTTCAAGACGGCTTGTGTGTGCTTCCGCGCCGCAGGACCTCCAGACGCGCGTCAACACGCTTCCATTTCCACTGACCTTTAATGCTGTGTTCACACCAAACGCGAATAGAGCGTCAAAATTATGGGGTTATGTTTCTGCCACATTTCTGCGCGTGCAAGATCATATTTTGAGCGTGCAAAAGGGCATTTCACACGCGCATGAACTGAGTTTCGCAGAAAAATGTTCGTCTCGCAAATAATAAAGTATTTAGAGAGAACGAAAATCAATTTTGCATTTAAAATGCGTTTATTTGGATGTGCGCAGATGTTCTCTTTCAAATGTGCAAAGTTTCACTTGCTTGCTCTCCGATACCTGCTCTGATTTCTTTCTAGCCGACGACGGCTCGCTTGCTCAACACAACCCAACATTACAATATGCTATAATTCCAGCCAATCAGAGATGAGACTGCTAAAATCTGATTGGCTGGCTTAACAACCCATCACAAGACTAGTGTTGTTTTCGTCAACGAAAAGTATGACTAAATATCTTCGTCAACGAACCTTTATAACGTGACGAAAACGAGACGCAACGTAAATGCTGGTCATGTGACGATGACGAATAAAAACGAGACTAAATGTGGTTCACAAAATAAAAACTATGCTAAAATGTCTCTTCATTTTCGTTGACGAAAATGAGACGAGACGAAAAGTCGTGTTTTTATTTTGCAGTATTTCTGTGCGTCTCATTCAGGGGCTGCATCAGGTCTCACTGCGCAGACGCAGGTGACATCACTCTCTTCAAACCCCACTCGCGCTGCGTCTCCGGTGAGTGAACGGGTCCTATGGTCGGCCAGTCGGGGTTCGTAAGCCCTATTCGGACGGTAATTGTTTGTCCTGCGGTCTTAAAGTGTCTTCATCATTTACAGGGGCTAGTCAGTGATTTTATTGTCGTCTTAATGCAGAATATCAGTGTTTTTCTCCCACCACCCGTGTAAAAATCTCCGGCCGAATTACCTAACTGAATTACTGTTTGACAAACACCAAGGTCGTGGAATCCACATCTCTGAGTTTTCAATCACTTCAGAATTCACGGTTTATATCCTTTTTGGCCACTGCAGAGCACCGTGCGGTTGTGCTTCGCTGTTATCTGGATGCATTTTAAAGATCTAGACTTGTATTACTGAAATATTGGTAAGTATTTACAAGAGCAAGATATTTCATCACCGCTCAAAAAAAGAAAGAAAGAAAAGCACGTAAACATTTGAAATGTGCCGTTATAACGGCAGCAATTATATATGTTAAAATAACCGCAGCATTATGAATACCTCATAAGCGAATAAGAGGCTATATTCACTTATTTCCACTCATTTCCATGTGGAATAAAATTACATCCTTTATTTTGAGATAAAATACAAGACAGAAAAACATTTTAACTATAATGTGGGTCTAATTTTAAACATATTTAAATAATTAAATAATAATTTGGATATTATTTTCCTATTAATAAATTAAATATGCATTTATTCTTATTAAGACATTTGGAAAAACTTATTACATTGAAGTGGAAAATAAAACGGGTGTTGTGGAAATAGATGGGGAAAAATGTGGCCACAAAAATCACAGGAAAAAACACCACAAACCTTAAGAGACATCTCAATGTTTTTATTTATTTTATTTAAATGTATGTGTGTGTACTTTTAACATGTTTAGTTGGTAAAATAAATATGTTGTAACTTCAAATCAGAGCGTCTTCCGTGTCTGGAATGGATGTATTCTTGAGTCTAAGGTAACAATAATATAATAAGATAACCTTGTTTGAAATGGGTTTGGCTAAAAGAAGATTTTGGTTTTGTCTATAATACGTACTTATACTACATTGACTGGGTTAAATAGAATTGCATTACTAAAAAGAGACTAAAATACAATTTGCATTGACTAAAACGTCATCAGTTTTCGTCGACTAAAACTAGACGAAAATAGTCATAGATAATTCTGACTAAAATAAGACTAAAATGTTCAGACTTTTAGTCGACTAAAACTTGACTAGACTAAAAAGAGTATGACTATGACTAAAACTAATAAAAACTAAAATGACAGCTTGACACAAAGACTAGACTAAAACTAAAATGAAAACAGGCCGCCAAAAACAACACTACACAAGACTCCCACACGTAAGTATCTTTTTTTTTTTTTTTTTACTAAATTAATATCAAATCGTATTGTTACATAATGGCATGTCCCAGTGTTTCCTACACCTCAATTAAGTGGTAGTTCTAACTTCTTACTGATCTTACTGAAGTTATGTAATTATTGGAATTTGAATGTGACCGAGCTAGGGTTACTTTCTAATGTTACATGTTTTCAGAAATGAAGATGGACAGACTTTTCCCCTTTTAGTTAAGTGCGTAAGCACGGAACAAAATTTGCCTCAGAATATTTAAAAATAAAAACCATCAAATAAACGTAGCATGCAATGTAATAACAGTAAAATAATAAAATAAAAAAAATAAAAAAACTATTGTGCTAAAAAATATAGACTGGATTACTAATCTTACATACTATAATACTACTATATATGACATTACGTGAGGATCTTGGGTGTGACCCGAGACTACTAATATATACAGTGAGGAAAATAAGTATTTGAACGCCCTGCTATTTTGCAAGGTCTCCCACTTGGAAGTCATGGAGGGGTCTGAAATTGTCATCGTAGGTGATATAATAAAAATAAAAAAAATCCAGAAATCACAATATATGATTTTTTAAACTATTTATTTGTATGATACAGCTGCAAATAAGTATTTGAACACCTGTCTATCAGCTAGAATTCTGACCCTCAAAGACCTGTTAGTCTGCCTTTAAAATGTCCACCTCCACTCCATTTATTATCCTAAATTAGATGAACCTGTTTGAGGTCGTTAGCTGCATAAAGACACCTGTCCACCCCATACAATCAGTAAGAATCCAACTACTAACATGGCCAAGACCAAAGAGCTGTCCAAAGACACTAGAGACAAAATTGTACACCTCCACAAGGCTGGAAAGGGCTACGGGGAAATTGCCAAGCAGCTTGGTGAAAAAAGGTCTACTGTTGGAGCAATCATTAGAAAATGGAAGAAGCTAAACATGACTGTCAATCTCCCTCGGACTGGGGCTCCATGCAAGATCTCACCTCGTGGGGTCTCAATGATCCTAAGAAAGGTGCGAAATCAGCCCAGAACTACACGGGAGGAGCTGGTCAATGACCTGAAAAGAGCTGGGACCACCGTTTCCAAGGTTACTGTTGGTAATACACTAAGACGTCATGGTTTGAAATCATGCATGGCACGGAAGGTTCCCCTGCTTAAACCAGCACATGTCAAGACCCGTCTTAAGTTTGCCAATGACCATTTGGATGATCCAGAGGAGTCATGGGAGAAAGTCATGTGGTCAGATGAGACCAAAATAGAACTTTTTGGTCATAATTCCACTAAACGTGTTTTGAGGAAGAAGAATGATGAATACCATCCCAAGAACACCATCCCTACTGTGAAGCATGGGGGTGGTAGCATCATGCTTTGGGGGTGTTTTTCTGCACATGGGACAGGGCGACTGCACTGTATTAAGGAGAGGATGTACATGAGGCCATGTATTGCGAGATTTTGGGGAACAACCTCCTTCCCTCAGTTAGAGCATTGAAGATGGGTCGAGGCTGGGTCTTCCAACATGACCCGAAGCACACAGCCAGGATAACCAAGGAGTGGCTCTGTAAGAAGCATATCAAGGTTCTGGCGTGGCCTAGCCAGTCTCCAGACCTAAACCCAATAGAGAATCTTTGGAGGGAGCTCAAACTCTGTGTTTCTCAGCGACAGGCCAGAAACCTGACTGATCTAGAGAAGATCTGTGTGGAGGAGTGGGCCAAAATCCCTCCTGCAGTGTGTGCAAACCTGGTGAAAAACTACAGGAAACGTTTGACCTCTGTAATTGCAAACAAAGGCTACTGTACCAAATATTAACATTGATTTTCTCAGGTGTTCAAATACTTATTTGCAACTGTATCATGCAAATAAATAGTTAAAAAAATCATACATTGTGATTTCTGGATTTTTTTTTTTAGATTATGTCTCTCACAGTGGACATGCACCTACGATGACAATTTCAGACCCCTCCATGATTTCTAAGTGGGAGAACTTGCAAAATAGCAGGGTGCTCAAATATTTATTTTCCTCACTGTATGTGTATATATATATATATATATGGGGTGTAACTGTACACGTATTCGTATTGAACCGTTTCGGTACAGGGCTTTCGGTACGGTGCACGCGTGTACCGAACGGTTATGAATGTAATCTTTAACATTTAACAGTCGGCTTGCTGTAAGCGCGGGACACACTTCAATCCGAGTTCCCACACGAACATATTAAGTATTCAGTCCATTTTATCATGAAATTCAAACGATAAATGCCGTTTTAACCCTCTTTAATGTGATGTGACTAATAGACACATATCAGTTCAACTTAAAGCAACAGCGCGCAAGTCAATGCGATCATCTCTTCCTAAAGAATAAACATGAATTAATATCTTAAAGTATGTTGGGGATACATTACAACTTACTGAAATGTATCATATGTCGTGTAATCGCTCCATCTGTGTTTACTAGGGTGACGTGACCAGGGGCGTAAATTTCATCTAAAAGTTGGGGGGGACAATAAACATGAAATTTCTCAAGAGCAATTTTTGAAGGGGACACAAATAATACAGCCAAAATCGTACTTGTAAGGATATGTGTACCACAAAAAAAACTAAACAAAAAAATTCGTACTTATTTGGCGTTTTGGTGTACTGAAAAATTATCTAATGTCCGATTTTCTTTTCACTGTCATTTTATCTGACCAACAACACAAAGCGATAGTAGTTTAAATACGATTAAGGTTCACCACGCAGTCATATTATAATTATTAAATTATCTTGCGTCCTCCACATAGTATTTTATACTATGATATTCAGATATTTAGATATTCAACTGCAGCAAGCCTCTGATCTGCCACTTATTATCATATTGAGCAAAACCCTACACAGATCTGACTGAACTTTCGGTTTAGAATTAGCCAATTTTTAGAATTTGGGGGCGGGTTGCTTGAATTTTGGGTTCATTAGCCTATTATTCGTAATGAAAAACACAACAACAAAACAGTACAATGACACGCTCCCTTAAATAGGCGCTTTTACGCTTTGAAACCAAATCTTGGATAATTTTGTCTGTCAGCGGTTTGCTCGTTCGGCTCGTGCTGTATTGAGCAGACCCGTTCAGTTTTTAATTGTTTTGTCAGTTCTCTAACTAAATTATATTATTACTATACAGCGGAGCGGGGCGGTGCGGCGGTGGGCAAGTGATGTTAACAGTGTTTTGCCTAATCTGTATTAAAGAGAAAAGAATCACTTCATCTGACGTTTAAAGTGAATAAAATAGCCTTGACAGCTACTTACTGGTGTTTCACAACTGCTGTCTGAAGAGCCTTGTTCTCTCCCCAAACTTGTGTGGTAGTTTTTCTACGTTCTATGTAACGTTAGTTGAGGTGCACGGTGGATCAAACCACTGTGAGGCAAGGGGGGAGGGGGGACTCGAAATGTTTCTAAACTTAAAACGCATTTGTCTCGTTTGCGTTTGTATTGTTTTACTACTTACACATTTATTTTAAGTATATATTGTTATATTATTTACAATACTCAGCATGGTTTTTAGGGGGGGGACAGCCCTCCGATTGGGGGGGTCCTGTCCCCCCCGTCCCCCCCGCGACTTACGCCCCTGTTTTGGGTGGATTTAGCTGCGGTTGACGCAAGAAAAAGAAGAAACATGAGTGTGTTTTGAATTAATTCAAATGTATTTGTAGCGGATCTGGTCTCACACCACAAGAAAACCCCCACGACACCACTGGCTTCGGTGGACCACGTCTGCAGTTTATTGACAAGAGGACAGACAATTAACACGCACGCCTTCAGGTTCACTCTCTCTCTCAGCTGAAGGATGTATGAAAAAAGACACATCAAGTACTGTCCTCCATTACAGAAACTGCAATTCATCTAATACAGGTCACACACATGGCTATAAACATACATTCTAGCATCCAAACGAAGTTACAGACATTCAATGTACAAAACAACATTTCTACAGACTCAATCCACCAAAATTATATTTCAAGAAATGTTTAATTATTGAACAAATAAAAGTTTGCTGGAACAGTTACCATGAAAAACTCCATTCACTACATGTTCATTGTTCATCAATGCTTAAAGAGTGGTGCAGAGATGACGTTAGAACCTGGAAGTCTGATTCTCAAAAATAGTGACTGTTCTTTTGACGTGCAATTTCAGTTTTTGTGTAATGTGATCATTATGGATTATAATGTGCAAAATTGCAAAAATATTATTTATTCATGCATGACGGCAATGTAAACCTAATTCAATTAAGATAACTATATATGCTATTCTTATCATGAGCAATCAAGGTGTGGTGGCGCTGCGGTGTAAATTCCACGCGTTTAGTACATGTTAACTGAAATATTTGAAGAAAAGATACTATATATACACAATATAGTTTGAACAGTTTATAAGGGATTTTTCAATGTATGAGTAAAATAAAGCCTGTGGTAAACTTGATATACTTTGCCATTTTGTTCTACAATGTAAACTGCACACAGATACTTGTTAAACATTTTCAAAACGTTTCGGTATGGATTCGTGTAATTTACGTTGTAGAATATCATAGTGTCATCATGTTAGGTTTACCACATGCTTTATTTTACTCATAAATTGAAAAACCCCAACAGGAAAATATTAAGGGAACTGGGCTTTGATGTCATGCCTGTACCACCCTGTTGTAATAATAACCATAATAATCAGTATGCTATAAACATGGCAAATTACAGATGCAGGATGACTGCTATTGATCACTTACCAACAAACAGTTAATAACTGAAGCTGAAAAAAAGAGAGAAGAGAATAATTATTTTCATGAAATGCATAATACATAGAGAAATGCATTTGATGATCCTTTCCAACCCTATGCTATATTAAGTAAGCAACAAGTTACTTTAGGCATGCAGTGACAGTAAACGACCATAGAACATTTTCTGATGGTCTAAATGTCTTAATAATAATAATTAATGTTTAAATAATTAAAATATTACAAAATGTCACTATAGATTTCTCCTCATCATTAGCGTTTTCTTCCTTTTATGCTCTGAAGGAGAGAGAAACAGAACGCGGGAGCGGTTGGGTCTTGAAGTGAAGTGACGTGTGACGTGTGAATTTGTGCTCTGCATTTAACCCATCCAAGTGCACACACACAGTAGTGAACACACACACAGTAGTGAACACACACCCGGAGCAGTGGGCAGCCATATTGCTGCGGCGCCCGGGGAGCAGTTGGGGGTTCGGTGCCTTGCTCAAGGGTCACCTCAGTCGTGGTATTGAGGGTGGAGGAGAGCGCTGGTATTCACTCCCCCTACTGACAATTCCTGCCGGACCTGAGACTCGAACCCGCAACCTTTGGGTTGCAAGTCTGACTCTCTAACCATTAGGCCACGACTGCCCCATTTTTTTTTTTAGGGTTTTTTGTTTTGTTTTTAGGGTCTTGAGTGACAGCTCACGCATTTGTGGCCAAGACTGAGACAACGCGCGACTTTTCCTACAAAGTGAAGTTATAATTGATATTGTTGCGCTTGGTGTTAATACAATTCTTTATAATTAAGAACTGTTGTATATTAAGGGTGGTATTGGGTTTGTCCAATAGGGGGCGGTGGCGCATTGTGGTGTTGGTCTGTAGGTAAAAGCAGAGAGAACAGGCAGTGTGTGTGCTCCTGTGTGTGTATGGTTGGCTATGGAGATGTGTCCCAAATAAAAGACCATCTAGAAAGTTTATTACTCTCTGAGTTTTCCCTTTGTATCTGAGATACAACAATGACTCTGAAAAGAGCGTCTAAGTCTGAGCGTATCATGCAAAAATGACGTCACGCATATTTAACGGTATGATCATTTAACGTACACTCAAAAAAAAAAAAAAAGGTTCTATATGGCAGCAAAAAAGGTTCTTGGCTCGTAATCATAGGGGAACCTTTTTTAGTGCTATATAGCACCAATTTTGGTGCTTCAGTGGTTCTTCAGAGGTTCTTCACCGGTTCTTTGACTAAGGTGCTATTTAGCACCTCTGAAGAACCACTGAAGCACCAAAATTGGTGCTATATAGCACTAAAAAAGGTTCCCCTATGATTACGAGCCAAGAACCTTTTTTGCTGCCATATATAACCTTTTTTTTTGAGTACTGACGAGAGGATGGTGACAAAAAAAGACGGAAAGTTATTGTTTGTGTGTGGGAAAGGAAGTCCGCCGACTTTTTAACCATGTAATTACTTTAAATGAGAAAATGTTAGGCTATTTATTTTTATTTGGGTAAAACGAACTGTTCACACTTAACTTGTGCCCCAATATAATTTTGTTTATTCACTCTGGTCATATTTTGAAGTGTCATATATATAATTTTATATTTGCTGTTTTAAATGTAATAAAAATAAACTTATAAGTAAAAGTAGCCAACTTTACCTCTGGGAAACTCAGGTCTGCGCTGATCCAGATGAGACGTCAGCTATGCGCGCGCTGTACACCAACCGCAGCTTATATACCCGCTGCCAGGTTTTTTCGCGGGCTTGGCACGTGAGTGAGAATTTTGTAAACTATATAACTTCATAAAATGTATTTTTTTTATGTATGTATATAATATACCTTTCGATACTGTACCCCAACATTAAACGACTAAATAAATAAATAAAGTAAAAGTTTTTTCTAAGAGAGTTGCTGAGGGAATGACTAAATTTAAAATAAAATATATTGCTGTATGTTGTAAAACACACTCAGGATGTTCGTTATATTAAAAATGTATCTTTGCTTATAATTTTTTAGGGAAGGAACAAAAATAACCAAAGCTGGACATAAATAAAAATGACTATAAATATCAATTGAAAATGTTTGTTTAAATGTGACTGACTTTTTTTCTTTTTTTTTAGATTTATTTGTTGTTGTATATATTAATATTAAGCTATAACAAATGTGTTTTTCCCCCCCCTATATTAAAATTTGGTGAAATCTCAGAACAATTCATTAGATTTTTTTTGTGCAGCAAACCCATAACTACAGCTCTAGCCTACATGTCTAAAAAGACCAGCCATTTCTCATGTTTTTATCACATCATTTATCAAAATGGTTCATTATAAAACACATTTTGTTGTTTGAATGCAAAGAGATAGGCACACGAAAACAGATAATCGCAGGGCTGGACTGAGGATAAAATTTGGTCCTGGACAAATCCAAGAGTTCTCACATGAATGTTTTGCTGGGGTTAGGGCCTTAAATTGGAGTAAATACTTTCATAAATAAAAAAGGACGGAATCAAATACTTATGAAATTTACTACAAATACAGTAATATTTCATTAATATGTAATTTGTCATATAGAAATACTTGACAGTATAAGCACTGAGCTAGTATGCCATACTGCTCATTCCAAACCTGTATGACTTTCTTAACGTAAAAGATCATCATTTGAAAAATGTCTAATTTATAATATATATATATATATATATATATATATATGTCAAAGTAACATTTTTATGGTTTGGGAAGTAAATGATGACATTGTGGGGTGATCTATCTCTTTAACAACAGTAGCATTTGTAAAGAGTTAAGTTAACTCCTAATTTATGTAAGACAGTGATCTTTATATTTCATCAAGCTCTAATTTAATTAACATTTACTTCAATTAAAATACATTAACTATTAAAAAGTTCAACTAATAGATGGTAGTCACAGATAAAACCATGTTCCTCGTTACCATGGTTTCTAAAATAAATGAATAATAATAAACTATAGCATTTGTAATTAAAAACTGTGTAAACATGTAAACTACGAAAACCTCTATGAAACAGATTTATCTTCCCCAATATTAGGCCTAAGTAATAACAGCAACATGTTTAATAAATACATTTCTGCCAAACCGTATTACTTCATAGCTGCAAGGAGTTTTCCCGGTGGGCAGCTAGACAAACTGGGCCTGCCCGTTGTTACGTTAATATATATATGAAGTTTATGATAATTAATAGTACATTTACGTCAGCCCAGACGTCTGGCCCACTTGAGGGGAAATTCAATTTCCAGGGATGTAAACTACTGCTGACCTTTTCAAATGTCTCAGATTGTAATGCTATTTACGTTATTCGACACAATCCACCATGAAACATTAACATAGCAGTTTTCAGCATATATTATATTAAGAAATAGTAAAACAATTTGTATAGCTGTTGTTAATATATTGTAAAATCTAATTTAATCCTGTGATCAAAACTGAATGTATCATCATTAGCCTCCTCCAGTCTTCAGTGTCACATGATCCTGCAGAAATCTTTCTAATGTGCTGTATTTTTCATTAAAAAAAAATTCCATAATATGACAGATGTCAAACTCCTGAAAGGACAAATATGTTACGTCCTGTGATGTAATCGTTGTTGTATATTGTAATGATGTTTTTCTCCCCTCCCTATTTTTTTCTCTCTCGCTATCTCTCTCTGTCATGACCAAACCATCTGCAGCTGATCTTAATTAGTGGGAGTGTGGTTTCAGTGTAACGGATATAAAGCAGCAACGAGACAAAGCTCGGGAAGAGTCCCTCTTCTTCTATCACTGTAGCTTTCTTTTTTCTTTCTTTTTCAACAGCTGGCTGTCTGGTGCAGTTATAACAACCTTGAGCTCAACACGCTCAAAACGGTGGAGATGATAGTGGACTTCAGGAGGAACAGCCCAGCTCTCCCCCCACTCACCATCATGAACAGCATTGTGGAAGCAGTGGAGTCATTCAGGTTCCTGGGCATTACCATCTCTCAGGACCTGAAGTGGGACAATCACATTGACTCCATTGTGAAAAAGGCCCAGCAGAGACTGTACTTCCTTCGTCAGCTGAGGAAGTTCAACCTCCCACAGGAGCTGCTGATTCAGTTCTACTCGGCTGTCATTGAGTCTGTCTTATGCACTTCCATCACTGTCTGATTTGGTTCAGCTACCAAATCTGACATCAAGAGACTACAACGCACAATTCGGGCTGCGGAGAGGATTATTGGTGCTCCCCTGCCAACCCTCCAGGACCTGTACTCTTCCAGAGTGAGGAAGAGAGCAGGAAAAATCATCACAGACTCCACTCACCCTGGACACGGCCTGTTTGAACTGTTACCATCAGGACGGCGACTCCGATCACTGGCCACTAGAACATCTGGGCACAGGAACAGTTTCTTCCCACAGGCCATTTCCCTCTTGAACAGTTAAATACAAACATAAAAGCATAAAATGATCATGGGTGTAGGTGTAATGACTTTACAAACATTTGACATATTAAATAAATATCACTGTGTAAATATCACTCCTTTTTCACAATGGAGTCAATGTGATTGTCCCACTTCAGGTCCTGAGAGATGGTAGTGCCCAGGAACCTGAATGACTCCACTGCTTCCACAGTGCTGTTCATGTTGGTGAGTGGGGGGAGAGCTGGGCTGTTCCTCCTGAAGTCCACTATCATCTCCACCGTTTGTAGCGTGTTGAGCTCAAGGTTGTTATAACTGCACCAGACAGCCAGCTGTTGAAAAAGAAAGAAAAAAATCACTGTGTCCAATGTGCAGCAGCTTTTCCCACATAGACCCTTTTCACAGACTGTGATGTGTTTTAATGGTCATCAATATCGTAAAATGTTTTTTGTATTTTCATTTTTTTAAATGCATGTACATTTATAACACTAATACTTTGTATTATATTACTTTTGCATCAAATTACAAAAAAACAGTTACCTGTGCTGTGAGGGTGTTTCTAATACAATGTCTATGGGAGTGATGGTAAAAAATATATTTCTCTCTTTTCACTTCTGTTATCAGTCTCACTCTATTTTTACCCTCTTTTTGAAAGTTGTGAAATCACTATTGTGGAGTTTTTCTTTTGCTATTTGAGCAAATGGGGACACAAAAATATATATATTTTATGTATTCTCTCATTCACTGCTATAAAAGTTAACCCAACTATGATGACTTCAGCTTCGGAAACCCGGAAATGTGAAAAGGGTCTATGCTCTTTTCACATAATGAAATGTTCTCTGATCACACCTGTTGTGATCAGAGAACTCAAGATGGCGCCGAGGATGGCTGCTGCGTTGCGAGCTCCGTTACAACATTGTAGTTTTTTCTTTGTTCTGGTTATAGTTTTTGTGTTTTTTGTCTTGGATGTTGTCTGCCTTACTGCGTACGACAGACAGACACTTTTGGACATTGGTTCGGCAATCGCACATCGAAAACCGGACTTTAAATTCATCAGTGACGACCCGCTGTTTACAAACACGGCAGCGGAGCCCTTTGTCTGGGCAGTCCGACCGCGGAAACGCAGCCGGAGAAGGGGAAGCAGAGCCGGCGTGCTCATCAGAGTAAGACGCCGCGCAAACCGACCCCCGCTTCCCAGTATTTTACTGGCTAATGTTCAGTCTCTGGACAACAAACTCTGCGAGCTGAGAGCACGGATCTCTTTCCAACGAGAGATGAGGGACTGCTGCATTATCTGCCTTACAGAAACTTGGATGTCTGCTGAGATTCCAGATTCGGCCATCGAAACCGCGGGGTTCTCCGTGCATCGAATGGACAGAGAAAAATAACTCTCAGGGAAAAGCAAAGGCGGGGGTGTATGTTTTATGATCAACAGATCCTGGTGTGATCTGAGGAACGTGCATTCTATCAAGTCTTTCTGTTCTCCTGATCTGGAATTTCTCATGGTTCTGTGTCGACCATTCTGGCTACCGAGGGAATTCACAGCGGTCATCATCACAGCTGTGTATATTCCCCCACAAGCCGACACAGACCGGGCACTAAAGGAACTGTATAGGACATTGAGTGAGCAGGAAACCGCGCATCCTGAGGCTGCGTTTATTGTGACCGGGGACTTTAACAAAGCCAACTTCAAACGCATTGCACCTAAATACCACCAACATGTTAGCTTGGATCACTGTTACCCCCCTTTCCGGGATGGCTACAAGTCCCTCCCGCGCCCACCATTTTGCAAATCAGACCACTCTTCCGTTCTCCTTCTGCCCGCTTACAGGCAGAGACTGAAACGGGAAGCACCCGCCCTCAGAACCATCCAGTGCTGGTCGGACCATTCAGACTCTATGCTACAAGACTGTTTTGATCACGCGGACTGGGAGATGTTCCGGTCGGCCTCTGATGACGACATCGAGGTCTACGCTGATAGCGTAACGTGTTTCATCAGGAAGTGCGTAGAAGACGTTGTTCCGACCCAAACAATTCGGCTGTACCCAAACCAGAAGCCGTGGCTAAATGGGGATGTTCGCGCGGCACTCAATGCACGGACCTCCACTTTTAACTCCGGTAATGCGGAGGAGCATAAACAAGCAAGTTATGCCCTCCAGAAAACTATCAGAGCAGCAAAACGCCAGTACAGGGACAAGATTGAAGGACAGTTCAACACCACCGACTCTAGAAGCATGTGGCGGGGAATTAACACCATCACGGACTATAAAGGGAACACAAACTCCACCGTGAACACCGCTGCCTCTCTCCAGGACGAGCTAAACACCTTCTATGCTCGCTTTGAGGGAACTAACACCGCCCTCGCTGAGAGAGAGCTCGTGGCTGAAGATGCAGAGGTTAGTTCACTCTCTGTATCTGTAGCGGATGTAACCCGATCCTTCCGGCGGGTGAACATCCGTAAAGCCGCGGGTCCAGACGGCATTCCGCGTCATCAGAGCGTGCGCGAACCAACTGGCTGGAGTTTTCACGGACATTTTTAACCTGTCCCTCTCCCTGTCTGTGGTCCCCACATGCTTCAAAACGTCCACCATTGTGCCTGTACCGAAGCAGTCAAAAACCATCTGCTTAAACGACTGGCGTCCTGTTGCTCTGACCCCCATCATCAGTAAATGCTTTGAGAGAATAATCAGAAACCACATCTGCTCTGTTCTCCCTCCCTCACTGAACCCACTGCAGTTTGCATACCGCAAAAACCGCTCCACTGATGATGCCCTTTCATCCACTATACACACTGCTCTCTCCCACCTGGAAAAGAGGAACACATATGTGAGAATGCTGTTTGTAGACTACAGCTCAGCATTCAACACCATTGTGCCCTCCATACTTGACAGGAAACTCCGGGCTCTAGGCTTAAACAGCTTGTTATGCAGCTGGATCCTGGACTTCCTGTCAAACAGACGCCAGGTGGTCAGAATGGGCAGTAACATCTCCTCATCACTGACTCTCAGCCCACTCCTGTACTCTTTGTACACACATGACTGTGTGACAACCCACAGCTCCAATACCATCATCAAGTTTGCTGACAATATGACGGTGGTAGGTCTCATCACTGACAATGATGAAACGGCCTACAGAGAGGAGGTGCACACTCTGACACGGTGGTGTCAGGAGCACAACCTCTCCCTCAACGTCAGCAAGACCAAGGAGCTGGTGGTCGACTTCAGGAGGAATGAGAGAGAACACCGCCCCATCACCATCAATGGAGCACCGGTGGAGAGAGTCAGCAGCTTCAAGTTCCTCGGTGTCCACATCACAGAGGAACTCTCATGGTCCGTCCACACCGAGGCCGTTGTGAAGAAGGCTCATCAGCGCCTTTTCTTGCTACGACGACTGAGGAGGTTTGGAATGAACCGCCACATCCTCACACGCTTCTACACCAGCACCCCAGCCAACATGTCCATGTTTTATCTGGGCTATATGGGCGTCACCTGGGCATGGGCTCAGAGTGGGCACTTTGATGGGCTGAATGTGGGCCCCATCTTGGATAAAGTTGTGGGGCCCAGTTAGGTTGCCCATTATTGTTTATTTGAGGGGCCACATTTGGGCTATATTTAGAATTGTAAAGTTTTATTGTTTGCAGTTGGTTTTGTTTTTTATACAATTATGGATAACAGCCTAACCCTATTTATTTATATATTTATATATATATATATATATATATATATATATATATATATATATATATATATATATATATATATATATATATATATATATACACACACTTCATTAAAATTACTTTTTTAAATAATCTAAAATCTAAAATCACTTGCCTCGTGCAGTCATTGCGTCATGCGATCGACGTCGTGCCTTCCCACGCATTCTCATTTGAAAAAACAACAAAAACAACAACGGTCGCCGTTGGCAAGCCAGCAGCAGCCACTTCAGAACGTCCTACTACACTCGAAACGGTCACGGTAAGATATGCATATTTAATTCCTCAGTTGACCCAGAGACTCCAAAATTCACATTCCTTGTCTCTTCGAGCTGAGGTAATGCAACCTCTTCTAAAACCACAGACTCTGGGTCACTATTTCCAAATTCCATCTGCTCAACCGTAGTCGTAGATGATGGCAAACTATTTTCTGTTACCATTGGCTCCACAACAGGATTCTCACAAGGGCGTAAGTCGACTCTGTGGACTATTTTACGGGGACCACCCTCCAGAGGCTCAACTGCATATGTGGTGCCCTGAACCTCTACGACTCGAAACACAGTAGGAGCCCAAGCATCCTGTATCTTGTTTCTGCCAGCTGGTCGGTGACGCAAATATACTGTCTGACCAACACCAACGGTAGGACAGTAGACCTTGTCGTTTAACGGAGCGAGTCTCTCAGCAGCCTTGTGCTCTGCGTACTCTCTTGCTTTTTCGTGAGCTTCACGGAGTCGTTTCTGGTGAATTACTAACCAATCCTGCCTCCTATCTACAGCTTGTTCCTGACCAAGAAGAGCATCGACAGGAAGACGTGGTTCTACGCCAAACAGCAAGAAATAGGGTGAGTAGCCAGTTGTTGCGTGTGGTGTTGCATTGTATGCATAGGTTAATTCTGGAAGGTGTTCTGGCCATCGCCTTTTCTTCTCAGGAGGTAGCGTTCTTAACAACTCATGGAGCGTCCTGTTAAATCGCTCACACTGAGCATTACCTTGTGGACGGTAAGGAGTCGTGCGTGTTTTCTTCACTCCATACAATCGACACAACTCCGCTATCACCTCGCAGGAGCAGTTGCTGGCATTCACCAAGGCGAAGATCATCCACGACACGATAGAGCAACCCATCAGACTCTCTAATATATTTCCACTGCTTTAACAGCGACAATAAAGGCTTAGGTAGGCTTTGCCGCTCCTGACCATTGGGCTTCCGCTTCCTATCCCAAAACTCCCTGAAGGAGCAGAGAATCACATCCTTTAGCTGGAAATCCTTTAACTGAGCTTTGGTATAGCCTGGAAGAGTAAATGTACCTCCCGGAGTATCAGTTCCTTCCAATCTGGCTCCACACTCCAAAGCACGGATCCGATTCACTTTACAGCACTGATCACCAGCTGTCAACAATTCCACGTCTAAGGGTGTACCCTTATTGATGACATTACAAATGGCAACACAATCATCGTATTCCATGTCCTCAGGATTAACAGGCTCCCCTGCTAATGGCTGCCTAGAGAGAGCGTCAGCAACAGCATTATGCCGTCCGGGTCGGTACTTGACTTCAAAATCGAAAACTGCTAATTGGGCCACCCATCTTTGCTCAATAGCACCCAGTTTCGCGGTCTTCAGATGGCATAATGGGTTGTTATCAGTGATGACTACACATTTTGAGCCTAACAGATACCCCCGGAATTTCTCGGAAACAGCCCATTTGAGAGCTAGTAGTTCAAGCTTCATACTACTATAGTTCCGGTCATTCTTTTCTGCATTGCGTAGCCTTCTACTAGCATAGGCGATCACTCTCTTACGGTCATCTTGTTGCTGAAAAATGACTGCACCTAGTCCTTCATTACTAGCGTCCGTCTCCACTATAAACGGAAGAGAAAAGTCTGCATAGCCTAATATGGGAGCAGATGTGAGCTTCTCCTTCAATAGCTCGAAGGCTGCCTGACACTCCGTTGACCACAGTGAACAAAACTCAGGCTCTCTCACAATTCTGTGCTGTTTTAGGCACAAGTTTACCAGGTCATGAAGAGGGCCAGCGATTCTGGAAAAACCTTCAATAAACTTTCTGTAATAACTACAGAAGCCTAGAAACGATCTTAACTCCTTTACTGTACCAGGCGTTTTCCAATTTCTCACAGCCTCGATTTTTCCCGGGTCAGTACCAATGCCGTGAGCAGATATTTGATGGCCCAAGAATTTTACTTCTTCCTGGAGAAAACGGCATTTTTCAAGCTTAACCTTGAGCCCTGCTTCCTTCAATCTCCTGAAAACAACATCTAGTCTCTGGAGGTGTTCCTGGAAGGTAGATGAATATATAAGGATATCATCCAGCTAAACTAGCATGATCTGAAAGATCAAATCTCCCATTGTAGATTGCATTAGACACTGAAACGTAGATGGCCCATTACAAACACCAAAAGGCATACGAGAGTACTCAAATATACCAAACGGGGTAGTGAATGCTGTCTTCGGTTGATCTTGTTCACGCACAGCCACCTGATGATACCCGCTAGCCAAGTCAATGGTGGAGAAGAACTTTGCACCTTGTAATGCATCAAAACTCTCGTCAATGCGGGGCAAAGGAAAGGCATCTCGTTTTGTCTTGGAGTTCAATTGTCTGTAGTCGACACATAATCTAAGACTACCATCTGTCTTCCTTACAAGTACTATGGGTGACGCATAAGCACCATTGCTCGGTTTGATAACCCCCTTCTTAAGAAGCTTGGTGATGTGTTCCCTAGCCTCACCATACTGATTTGGTGGAATGCGCCGATAGGGCTGAGAAATCGGAACATCATCTTTCAGATGGATCTCATGCTGCACTTTGTCAGAATATCCTAGTTCTTCATCGTCCAGCGCAAACACATCCACATACCTCAATAGCAAAGCTTTAAGCTCAGTCTGTTGCTCAGCGGTACCACCTAACTGTAGCTTGTTGAGAAAATCGGTTAAGGTATTCGCCAATACCTGTCTCTCTTCTGTGTTTACTGTTATCTCTTCCACCCCAGCTGAGATTCTGTGGAACTTCACTTCACATCCTTCAGTTGGATTTAAGGATTCAACAGGACAGAGAGTCCCCAGCCGGGTGTGGGGATGCAACCATATATCCTCTGTGGAGAGATTCACCACTTGCACCGGAAACAATGGTTTTACAGTGGACACCATGGAAGGTACCACGATCAAGCCCTCAGGTAAAGGTGAATTTCCAGGCTCCAACAACAGTTTTGAACCCTCAGGTGATGAATTCTTTATCCCCCTGACCATTAGGGTTGCCACTGATGAAGCAGGTATATGCACAGTCTCTTTCCCAGCTACCCGCGCAACAAACCGTCTCTCACATTGACTGGCACTTTGCATTTGCTGGAAAACCTCTCTCCAGTCAGACTGCAACTCCCCTCCTAAGGTGGTATCGAACTCAGCATGAACTAACTGTCTGCATCTGCCTATAATATTCATGCCAATGAGAGCTGGTACGGCTGAAGAGCTTTGCACATCCCGGACTACAAGAAACCCACACTCTGGCAGGGTTATACTCATGGCTTCAACTGGTAGTTCAAGATAGCCAAGATACGGGATGTCTAAGCCGTTGGCGGCAGTGATTTTGAGCCAACCGGATGTGGAAAGCATATCATCTACTTCACCTGCCAAGTGCTCTTTAAAGAAATATTCTGTAATTGTACTGACTTGGCTCCCTGTGTCAAGTAAACACGAAACACTCACTCCCCCGATTTTCAAGTCAACTACAGGACATCTTCCCACAGCATGCTGGAGTAATCGACCACGATCTGAATCCTTGGGAGTCGAGCCAACAGATTGCCCTCGCATCGCCTGGCTCACAGCGACCGAGGGTGTGCATTTCCCTGTGGCATGGCCGATGATGCACCCTCATTGACTGTCGGTTTGTTTCTTTTCACACAGATCCTGGCTATATGCCCCACCCCATTACACTTAAAGCAGATCGGCTGGCCATCATCCGTAAACTTTGGCTGTGTCTTAGATTTAGTACGGTTCACGGGTTCAGGATTAGTGCAGTGTAAAGTCAATTTCTGAACAGCTTGAGTCAACTCTCCTATAGCTTTGCCTTGTTCCGCCACTACTTTTAGAACTTCATCAAGTGTAACAGAGCTTGTTGCAGGCATCACCATAGCTGCACACTGGGCTTCTGTAGCTTCAGAGCTTACATTACGATTAAGGGCTACTTTACTAGCACGCAGTTTGGGATCTTCAAGACACCACATCAAAGCTTCATCTCTTACTTCAATCAAGTTGGACTGTGGCTTGTCCCTCACCAACTTACGAAGTTCTCTTTGGAGCGCAGCATCTCTTACTCCCTCAATGAACTGGTCGCGTAAAGTGACAGTCTCATTAGCAACAGCATGTGGCGACTGCTTCAAGACAGAGTTCAATATTTGCGACAAGGCATGAGAGTATGCACGAAGATCTTCACCTTCCAACTGTTTGCGGGTATAAAAAGTCTGCAATAGTTGGGCAAGACTACGCTTTTCCCTAAAGGCCTCCCTAAGGTAGGAAAATATGTCTTCTACTCGCTGAGGATGACCCCCCCCCCCCCCCCCCCCGTAACCTAACCTCTTCCAAAGCGGCCCCTTTCAATAGGGAGATAACATAGTCAGTTTGGTCTTCGGGAGTCTGGTTTCTTACAAGCAATACCCTTTCTACTTCTTCAATGAATTCATCCACATTTCTACCATCTTTGCAAAAATCGGCACTGTAAGGCTGAATGTGGCGTTCCCTTGGCACATATATGTAAGACCTAGTTGGCTCTCTACTTAGGTTGGCAATAGCTGCCATTGCTTCAGCATGCTTTCTGCTGAGCTCTTGGATTTGTCCCTGCACATCACCCATGTCAAGGTTTAAACCCAGTCCGCCAGTTGCACCCTGTACTGGATCCTCGCCATCAGACTGTGACATGTTGGATTAAATTCAAATGTCTTTTCAGCAGTACAAAGTCTGTTTTAATGTTCCTTGTTTTGTTTTTCTGTTCAAAGGATATGTGAGCAAGAATGTCTTTACAACTCTGCTTCCTCTTCTTGCCGGACACACAAAACAGTCTTCAAGTCGACAGCATGCTCTTGAGCTTCATCCACGGATGGCGATGTCCCCTCCTTGTCCAGCGATCCAGTCCCTTGGCTACGAACCCTCAGCCGACCTCGTCACACTGGACACTCACAGCACGGTTGACCGCCTCCACTCCTTGGTCCCTGTCGCTCACGTACCCACCACCACCGTATTTCAGAAAAAAGAAAAAAAACGCACTAAACGCCTATAAGCTCCCAACTGTCAGATACCCCACTCCTGGTACCAAAATGTAACCGGTGGAAAAGGAAAAGACACGCAAAATTGCTTTTGAAAAATTGGGGTTTGTTTAATCTGACTACTGTTCTTAAATGACAGCGGTCGAAAGGAGCAACAATTCAATAAGCAAGCTTACAGAAAACAAACTTTGGATGGTGGAAGATTTCACAAATCAGACCATACAAAAAGGAGGAAAAAACTCTTATTCACCATTCAGAAAAATCACAATTTGAAAATTATTACTGTCACTTCCAACCAAATCGGTTATAATTCAGATAAACGCGTAACCCAGTGTACAGTAATACTCAAAGCAATATAATAACAAGAAAAACACACCGGAGTCCACCGGAGCTAATTGAATAAAATAAAATACTTAGACGTTAAAACAAACTGAAATACGGTAGTGGCTGAGGTACAAATAAAAAAGAAAAGCACATTAGTACAGCCACATTTCTTCAGTCTCACATATTAACCATCAGAGAAATATGTCAGAATATATCACAAAACAGTTTTCCACCTCTGTAACAGATGATAAAATAAACACTGTATTGAAACACTTAATAACAATTTGTGAAATTGACATACCCAATCCTTCATCAATCACCACGAGGTTCACTCGTCACATGCACAGTCCAAACACATCTACCAGAAAACATACACATCAAATGCTATTTCAGACATCGTTTCAGAAGAACATTTGTGCATATTAAAAGGCATTTGATTAATATTTACCCTCCAAGATGTCCTCACACGGTAAATTAAATCACTGCGAGCACTGCAATAGAGCTCTCAAACACAGTGAAAATGGCTTCTCTGACTGTGTTTGCACGCATTCAAAACTTGCAGTTCAGTAACGCGAGAAGAGGAATGAAATCTCTTAAAGGGGCCACGACAGTTTTAATACCAAACAGAAACTTGGCCTATTTATACCACTTGGCCACACTGGTAATGGTATATATTTTTTCAAGATATTTTTTATTCTGTAAGACTTCGAATTTTAACCAATTTAGCGAAGCACTTCTCATATGTTGCCGGTACTCTCAGCGGCCACACCGAGACATAGAGGCAGACTATTAATCAATACATTGCGCGTTCTGAGCTTTTATAAGCTGCGCATACATTTGTTTGCGATAAATGACTGTGACTGAAGCCCAATTGTTTAATTTGGTTTGCGATAAATGACTGTGACTGAAGCCCAATAGTTTAATTGTGTGTGAGTGGCATGCGAATGACCGTGGGCACGTTCACCTGCACGTTCATGAACGATTCGTTCATTTTGTGAACTTTAATATGACTCGAGAACAACGGGTTATCTCAGAGAGCGATTCGTTCATTTTGTGTTGACTGTGCATGCGCAACATCCCATATGTTCTGTACAGGAAACAGAAATGATTAGTTCACCAGTCTCGAGTCATTGGTTCATCAAGTCCCAGCCCATAGGCAAGGTTATGCAGTCACCGGAAACAGAAAAGATTAGTTCAAATTAGTAAAAATGACAGGTCACATATACACACAAAAATGTAATTTCTGCATGATAAACAATTATCAAAACGCAATGTTCCGCTGAAGGTCTGTTCATGAGACACTGTGTCATGTAATGCGGCTGCAAGTTGGGTTGCATGAGTTCTGGCAAATTATATGATTTTGGGGCACAGGTGTGGCAGTGTTTCTGTTAATTTATTTGCTGATCTGATGTTTTTACCATATCCAGTGTTTTTTTGTCTGTATACATTCACCTTAGACACAACTTGTATCAAATATTTGTGTTTACATTAATGCCCAAAAATTGTCTTCTGGTAATCGCTTTACTTTTATCATGGTTGACCCTCAGATTTTAAATGGCTGTGCTATTAAAATATTTATATAATACACATTGGGCGGTACTGGTTCCATGATTACATGCCAGCATGGATAATTTAAAAGCTGACATTGATGTATATATGTTGGAAAATAATTTTCCTGTAGCAACAATATAAATATGATTCAGCACATAATTACTTATAATTACACTATTTCTTAACTGAATAGTGTCACCTTTAACTTGTTCTAATTTGTTTTAGTAGTAGATATCCCTTTAAGTGTCAGTTTACTCAAAAAAAAAAACCATAGAGGGGCCATTTGTGGGCCCAGTGGTATCACCCATTTGGGCCCCATAAGGGTTCTGTATGTGGCCCACTTTGGCCCCATTTATTAGAACCCATGTGGGACCCATGTTGGCCCCTATAATGAATACACAAATGGGCCCCACTTAGAGCCCACTATGGACCCATCATGTGCCCCTATGGGCTAACACACATGGGGCCCATGTGGAGCCGATGGACAAAATTCTATGGGCCCCACTTGGGTTGCCCATGTAGGGCCCAAGTGACAGCCCATCAAAAACCCACATGGGGCCCACATGGCAATGTTGGCTGGGACCATAGGGAGCCTGCTGACTGGCTGCATCACCACCTGGTACGGCAACAGTACCGCCCGCAACCGCAAAGCCCTGCAAAGGGTAGTGCGCACGGCCAGCTGCATCATCGGAGGTGAGCTTCCCTCCCTCCAGGACATTTATGCCAGGCGGTGTGTGAAGAGAGCTCAGAGTATCATCAGAGACTCTAGCCACCCGAGCCATGGGCTGCTCTCACTGCTGCCATCAGGCAGGCGGTATCGCAGCATCAGAACACGCACCAGCCGACTCCAGAACAGCTTCTTCCCACAAGCAATTAGACTCCTTAACTCTTGATCCATCAGGATCATAACACACACTGGACAGAATATCACTGAGCACAACCCACTGTAGATACACACACATTATATACACATTTATTTATCATATAGCATCTATTGTACATTGGATTCTATTGTGAATAATATTGTATACTGTACATTGTATGTTGTAAAGGCTCCTTTAAGAGTGGACTTTTATTCTGACACCGAAAATCATTCTCGGACTGAGCGCTCTCTTGAGTGAAGTAGCTGTTGCCTGCTGAACGGTTATGTTGCGCCGATCGCTGAGGGGACATTATTACCTGTGATGTTTGCTGCTTAAGTTGCCTTGAGGTGTTAGTCATTGACCTACAAGTAAGCATGTTTGTATTATGTTTGAGTTTATAGAGTTTATAGAGATCGAAATGTTTAGTTATGTATAAATGCCTCACGCACGCATGTCCAGACATGCCCTCAGCTATTGTTTCTCTTAGTTTAGCTTAGTGACACTGTTCTGTATGTGATTATTCTTCTTTATTGAGATATATATCACTGTTTTTGATGGAAATTTGTGATTCCTTTGGGATGATAATTCAAGATTTTGAGCTGTTTATACCAGATGGGTGATGTAAATCTGACGTGCTCTCTTATTCATACATGGAGTGATGTTCATTGTCTTGAATCAATAATTCACAATGTGATGCTTTATTTTCCTTTATTGAATTGTATATTCTATGGAGAAATGTCACTAATGAGGATTTAGTATGTCTTTGCTGCCTTTATCTACCAATGGATGTTTAATATTGTAAATGCCCAGCTTAACCTTGTTATTCACTATCCATTTATGGTGTTTCTTGTTTTCCAGACTAATTCCTCTACTGCTTGTAATACCTACCTGTGACATACCTGTACCTCTGTGGATTGATCTTATATTAATACATCAGTTAAACCTGCTCAACTGTCTCCTCATCCTTATAGTAAACTGTGCTCTGACAGGCACCCAGAGGGGTTCACTCATCTAATTAAAATCAGATCCAGACAGTCAAAGTCTCTAAAACATTGTGGTCCTTCGAGCCGGATGAGTGTTCCTTTCTGATATGATGGATTCTAATGAGGAGTTGAATGGAGCACGCCCTAAGCGATTTACTCGTCCTCCAGCCTACCTAGACCAATATGAGGTGCAGTTTCCCAGAGGTGGACTCAGACCTACAGAGGAGTCAGTCTCAACCTGGTCCCTGTCCATTCAGCCAGGTGTTATCCCTCCTAATGATGGCCGTGTCCATCCGGATGGCTCGCAGAGCCGGTCATACAGACATCAGCCTACTCAGCCTGCTGTGTGCCTTCAGTCACCTCATTCCTCGCCTTCAGCGGCTGGTTCAGTTGTTTCTGCCCACGTCAGCGAGCTACAGCACCTGCGCCAAGAGCGTGCAGCCTTCCGAGAGGACCTGAGAGAATTGAGAGCAGTACAGGCAGAAGTTCGCGAGTTAGTCCTAGCAGCACAGTCCTTTCGATCAGACCTTGGCCAAGCCAGAGGCCAACCGCCATTCCCAGTGCACCCGTGGTGGTCTAATCCTTCAGTGCAACCCTGTCTGTCAACTCCTGGAGTCGATGGTGGTCCTTTCCCTGATCTTCCTCCGCCGCCTTGGCCTGAGCCTGATGTAGCCTTAACTAGACAGTTAGGCCATCTGAATTTGTACGATGCAGCCGCTTCTTATCGGCCTGTGTTCTCAGAGTCTAAACAGTATCCCTTTGAGCTCACCACTACACGTTTACGCCCATCTCGGCCTAGTGTTCCAGAGGCTGGTGAGTTGCCTCCGCCTCCTACTCCTCAGGACCTTAGAGAGATGCTCACCCCTAACGCCATGCCCTTGCCTGCCCAACACCAGCCGGCACCTGCCTATCCTAGTCACTCATTTTCCCTTCCTCAGGCAGAGCCAAGGGTGCATCCTGTACGCTATTCCTCGGAGTCTGTGTATCGTGGTCCCCCTCCTACGATCCCTAAATTCACTCGTCCAGATCCTAGTGAGTTCACTCGTCTTCGCATATCCTTGGAGAACCTGCTACCGCCAGACGGTACTGAGCTGTTTAAGTATCAGATCTTAGTAGATCACCTCAAGCTCGAGGAAGCTAAGATGATTGCTGATGCTTACTTGAATTCCCCTACTCCCTTCACGGATACTATGTCAGCGCTTCGTGAAAAATACGGCCAGCCACATCAGTTGGCTTTGAGGAGGATAGCTAGTGTCCTTGATAGTCCTGATGTAAGACGAGGTGATGTCCCAGCCTTTCAGAAATTCGCTCTCCAAGTCCAGTCGCTAGTCGGCTTGTTGAGAACTTTAGGACATGAAGGAGAGTTGGAGTTGAGCTGTGGTTCCCACGTTGCACGCCTTCTGAGTAAGCTTCCCCCAGAGCAGAGAGCGGACTTCCGTCGCCATATGTTTCGTCAACCTGGTTCTAATCCTAACCTCATTGACCTCTCTAATTGGCTTCGTTACGAGACCTGGTGTCATAGTTATGATGCAGAGTTGATATCTAAGAGCTCACATGCTGGCAAGAGATCCGTTGCTATCCTGCATGGAGTTGGAACATCCTCATCTCTGTCACCTTCCACAGTTGAGTCTTCCCTGACTTGTAGGGGTTCTGTTCAGCCAGCCAAGCCTGTCAAAGCGAAGTGCTATTGCCCTTTCTGTGACACATCTGAGCATTACTTGAGTCAGTGTGCTTCCTTCACCCAGCTTACCCCTGATCAAGTTAAGACCTGGATCCGTAAGCACAATCGTTGTTGGCGTTGTGCCAGATCTCACCATGCTGCTCGATGTGACCTGAAGAAGCCCTGTAGTCTTTGCCGTGGCTTACATCTTCGCCCCCTACACGATATAAATGTTGGTCCTTCCTCTACAGAGGATCCTACCATGGTGGAGAAGAGTTGCCTTACTAGTTTCTCCTCAGACAGGTTCTTCTGTGATAAACCTTCCATTAGCGGCCGTGTTATGCTTAAGGTGGTCCCAGTGCGTCTGCATTATGAAGAACGTACCTTAGATACCTTTGCCCTTCTGGATGACGGATCAGAGCGAACAATTCTGCTTTCCACTGCAGTTGAAGCCCTGGGCATTCAGGGTGTTTCTGAAGATCTGCCGTTACGGACCGTCAGGGATGAAGTTCAGGTCATTCGAGGTTGTTCCATATCATTCCAGCTTTCTCCTGTCTACCGACCGCAGGTTAGTTATCAGATCAGTCATGCCTTTACGGCTGATCGACTTAACCTGTCACGTCAGTCCTATCCTGTGGAGCAGTTGAAGCGGAAGTACAGACACTTGAGAGGACTTCCCATCCGTACCCTTACCGATGTCCAACCACTGCTCCTTATTGGTTCCGACCAGCCTCACCTTATAACACCCACGGAGCCTGTTCGATGGGGCGGCCCGGGAGCGCCAGTTGCTGTTCGTACCAACTTGGGATGGACACTTCAGGGTCCAGTTCCTTCTACGGGTTGTCCTTCCACACCTTCTCAGTGTTTACTTACCTCTTTGGTTCCTGTCCAAAATGAACTCATTCACCACATTCAGAGATTGTGGCAGTTGGATACCATTCCTTACCGTGAGAGTAACGAGGTTACTCGTTCCAAACTAGATCAGGAAGCCCTTCAGCTGCTGGACCTCAAGACCATTACCCAAGAGATAGAAGGTGTTCGTCGCCTCGCCACTCCCCTTCTTCGTCGTCGAGACATGCCGGTGTTGAAAGCTCCAAAAGATTCAGTCTTGCCTACCCTCCGCAGTGGGGAGCGACGCCTGTTGAAGGATCCTGGGAAAGCCGAGATCTACCGAACAGAGATACGTAAACTCCAAGAGAGCGGAGCTGTCCAGGTAGTTCCTGACCCTGTTCCTGATACCCCTGAGTGTTGGTACATTCCTCACCACCTTGTGAGCCACAATGGAAAGTCCCGGCTTGTCTTTAATTGTTCACATCAGTACAGAGGTCAGAGTCTTAACCAGCACTTATTGCCCGGACCTACCCTTGGAGCCTCATTGTTAGGTGTCCTCCTTCGTTTCCGAGAACATCCTGTGGCTGTAAGTGGGGATATTAAGGCGATGTTCCATCAGGTTCGTCTCCTACCTGAAGATCGTCCTTTACTCCGTTTTTTATGGCGAGACCTGCAGATGGAGGAGGCTCCTCAGACCTTCGAGTGGTTAGTCCTACCTTTTGGTACCACTTCCAGTCCCTGTTGTGCTATCTATGCACTCCAGCGCCATACCCGTCAGCATCCCTTGACAGATGAGGAGATTCGTTTTTCCGTAGAGAGGTGTTTTTATGTTGATAATTGCCTCCAGAGCATCCCTACTGCTGACGCAGCTCGTAGTCTGATCGATCGCCTGCGTACCATCCTTTCCGACGGTGGATTTGAGATCCGGCAGTGGGCCTGTAACGATCCTGCTGTATTGAGTCACCTACCTCCTGAGGCTCGGGCTACTAGTGTGGAGTTGTGGCTGACCCAGGTGAAATCTGACGTCCCTGAGTCCACATTAGGTTTAAGTTGGAATTGGCAGTCAGATACCTTGTCCTATAAACACCGACCTGTGGAATATGAGGCCCCTACCTTGCGGAATATCTATAGGGTCCTTGCTACGCAGTATGACCCTTTGGGATTGCTCCTTCCTTACATCACCCGTGCGAAAGTGATCGTCAAGCACCTTTGGAACCAGCAGAGACAGTGGGATGATCCTAACTTACCTCCTGACCTGCTCCACTCCTGGAAGCAGTGGGAAGAAGAACTTCACTGCCTTCCAAGTGTTTGTCTTCCTCGTCCTTATGTCCCTCCTGAATTTGGGATTGGAGGAGTCACTCACGAGGTCCATATTTTTTCCGATGCATCGGAGCAAGCCTACGGAGCCGTAGCGTACCTACGTACCATTGACCCAGCTGGTCAGACCTACCTGTCTTTCCTTATCGCTCGTTCCCGTGTTACACCCTAAAGAGTACATTCCATACCCAGATTGGAGCTCTGTGGGAGCCTGGTGGCAGCCCAGCTTGCGAAGTTGCTGTCCAACGAATTGACCTTGAAAATACAGTCTACTGTACTGTGGACCGATTCTACTACGGTCCTTCAATGGTTGAGGTCTGAATCCTGTCGCTACCGAGTTTTCGTTGGCAATAGGATTGCTGAGATCCAGGAGCTCACTGGACAGTGCTCTTGGCATTATGTTAGCTCAGCCAACAACCCGGCCGATGACCTAACAAGAGGGAAATCTCTTTCCTACCTTGCCAGCTCAAACCGATGGTCCCAAGGACCCCCTTTCCTTCTCCTTGACCCTAGAGAATGGCCGGTCCTTCCTAATCCTGAGCCTAGTGAAGATCCAGCGGAGTTGCGGAAGTCAACCTTTTGTGGAGTTATTGCCTCATCTACCACCTGTAGCCACGCCGATAGATGGAATTATCCTACCTGGTTAGACCTGCTGGACGCCACTGCCCGGGAACTTCAAATTGATCCAGTTCCTGATGCTGGTCCAGAAGCCGCCGATTATCATCGAGCTGAGGCCCATGTCCTTAAACAGGTCCAACAGGAATCCTTCTCGGAGGATTACAATCTGTTACAATCTGGGAAGACAGTTAAACCTAGTAGCCGTCTAGTCGCCTTGGCTCCGGAGATTGATTCTTTTCTCCATCCTGTAGTCCTAGACCCTAAGCATCCAGTTACTCGCCTGCTCATCCGTCATTACGACAATCAGCTGCACCATCCTGGATCAGAACGGCTGTTTGCTGAAATAAGGAGGTCTTATTGGATCCTGAGAGGCCGGGAAGCTGTTTGAGGGTTTCAGCGAACCTGTCCGGAATGTTGTCGGTGGAGATCCCAGCCTTCGGTGCCTCAGATGTCCGATTTACCCTCTGCCCGTCTTCAGCTTTACAAGCCTGCCTTTCATTCGTGTGGCATGGATTGCTTTGGACCTTTCCTGATCAAAGTTGGAAGACGGACTGAGACGCGGTGGGGTATTCTCTTTAAGTGTCTCACCACGAGGGCAGTACACCTGGATTTACTCCCTAGCCTGAGTACTGATTCCTTCCTTATGGCTCTGAGGAGGTTCATCGCTAGGAGAGGCACCCCCACCCAGTTATGGTCAGATCGAGGGACTAACTTTCGAGGAGGCGAGCGTGAGTTGCGAGAAGCATATGCTGCCTTAGCTCCAGACCTGCAGCGTCATCTTGCACGCCAGAAAATCCGATTCTGCTTTAATCCCCCAGCAGCCCCTCATTTTGGTGGGGTTTGGGAGAGAGAAGTGAGATCTGTCAAGTCAGCTTTGTATACGGTTTTGGGTTCCCAGTCGGTTCCTGAGGAGGTCCTGATGACAACATTGTTGGAAGTCGAGGCTATCCTTAACTCAAAACCCTTGGGTTATGTGTCCTCGGATGTGGCCGATATTGATCCTGTGACCCCAAGTAGTCTCCTCATGGGGCGGCCTGATGGATCGTTGCCACAGGTCATCTATCCTGAATCTGAAATGTTGAGTCGCAGAAGATGGAGACATTCCCAGATCCTGGCGGATCAATTCTGGTCCAGATTCATCCGTGATTACCTTCCCACTCTGCAGACCAGGCAAAAATGGCAAGCTTCGCCTCCTGACCTCCAAGAGCATACTTACGTGATGATCGTAGACCCTCAGTTGCCCCGAGGTTTATGGCCTGTAGGTGAAGTAATTCAGACACACCTGAGTCCCGATGGCCATATTAGATCAGCAGATGTGCAGATCAAGGGTAAAATATACACCAGACCAGTTGCCCGCTTGGTTGTCTTACCATCGTTGCCTTCAGAAGATCCTGGAGTTACTAGCCCTCATTAATACTTGCCTTTCCTGAATACAAAGATGCTTCTCATCTTTGGGGGCGGCTGTTGTAAAGGCTCCTTTAAGAGAGGACTTTTATTCTGACACCGAAAATCATTCTCGGACTGAGCGCTCTCTTGAGTGAAGTAGCTGTTGCCTGCTGAACGGTTATGTTGCGCCGATCGCTGAGGGGACATTATTACCTGTGATGTTTGCTGCTTAAGTTGCCTTGAGGTGTTAGTCATTGACCTACAAGTAAGCATGTTTGTATTATGTTTGAGTTTATAGAGTTTATAGAGATCGAAATGTTTAGTTATGTATAAATGCCTCACGCACGCATGTCCAGACATGCCCTCAGCTATTGTTTCTCTTAGTTTAGCTTAGTGACACTGTTCTGTATGTGATTATTCTTCTTTATTGAGATATATATCACTGTTTTTGATGGAAATTTGTGATTCCTTTGGGATGATAATTCAAGATTTTGAGCTGTTTATACCAGATGGGTGATGTAAATCTGACGTGCTCTCTTATTCATACATGGAGTGATGTTCATTGTCTTGAATCAATAATTCACAATGTGATGCTTTATTTTCCTTTATTGAATTGTATATTCTATGGAGAAATGTCACTAATGAGGATTTAGTATGTCTTTGCTGCCTTTATCTACCAATGGATGTTTAATATTGTAAATGCCCAGCTTAACCTTGTTATTCACTATCCATTTATGGTGTTTCTTGTTTTCCAGACTAATTCCTCTACTGCTTGTAATACCTACCTGTGACATACCTGTACCTCTGTGGATTGATCTTATATTAATACATCAGTTAAACCTGCTCAACTGTCTCCTCATCCTTATAGTAAACTGTGCTCTGACAGGCACCCAGAGGGGTTCACTCATCTAATTAAAATCAGATCCAGACAGTCAAAGTCTCTAAAACATTGTATATTATTATTATTATAGCGTAATGTATATTGTTTAATGTATGTTTAGTGTATATTGGTTAAAGTATATGTATATTGTGAGTATGTGTATATTGTTTAAAGCTGTGAGAACTACACTCACATTGTGTAAAGTATTTATTGTTTATTGTAGAGTTTACTGTGCTGTGAGTAATTGTGGGCGCATCAGATGATGTAATCTGATGTTGCTTTAAATGTTGTACATGTCATGTCATGACTGCTATGTTGCTCGGAACTGCACCTAAGAATTTCACCTACTGTTGCACTTGTGTATATGGTTGAGTGACAATAAAGTGATTTGATTTGATTTGATTTGATTACATTTATTAATTTAACGACATTAACATTTGACTTATACTCAGGCCAGCCAAACACCAGCACCACTGACAGATGAAGAGGAGATGGAGGAAGAATATTACAACAGGAAAAAGAATAAAGTATTTGTAGGAAATAAAGATGACCATAATATTTGTAAATAAATGTATATAACAGCTGTGGTGGTGGTTACGGCATCTCGTACTACCATCTGGCATTCTTCCATTCCACACAATAATCAGTTTTCAGAAAGTGTTATGATGGGAATATGAGTGTCATCAATGTGTCCAACTACTGGAAATCTGGTAACACTTTACAATAAGGTTAATTAGTTAACATTAGTTAACTACATTAGTTAACATGAACTAATAATGAACTGCACTTATAAAGCATTTATTTATCTTTGTTAATGTTAATTTCAACATTTACTAATCCATTATTAAAATCTTGCTAACATTAGTTAATGCACTCTGAACTAACATGAACAGCTGGATTTTTATGAACTAACGTTAACAAAGATTAACTCATGCTGAACAGTGGTGTTGTTCATGGTTAGTTCATGTTAACTAATGTTAACTAATACAACCTTATTGTAAAGTGTTACCGGAAATTCTAATTATTATGTTCCTTCTAGAGGTTTATCAAGTGAATGTCAGGATCCTTTATAAAAGGACATGCCATTTTTGTCAGTTTGACAGTGTCCTCATGATGAAATATGAGCAATGAATGAATGTTCCTGCACTGCAAAGAATGCTTTTCTTACTTTGTATTTTTGTCAAGTGGCAGATAATTAAATTTGTTTTAAGTAAACTTCGCTTACTTTAGAAATAGATTTAATTTATATATTTTTGATATTTTTACTTGAAATTACGACAAAATACTCAGTAAAAAAAAGCATTTGTTCAGTTTGAATGAATGAATAAAGTATTTAAACACCGCTGGCGCTTTAAAAAGGAGGAGACTAAAATACCCTGGTAACTGACTCTGAGTATAAGTTACCTCTCTTTTAGAAACAGGCTTGACTTACCCTGCTTTCTCAGGTTTAACATACCTCCCATTCTGAAACGGAAAACCCAGAGTGTGGTGAGGTGGGCGTGGTTTCGCGAGGTCTGCGGGCGGAGAGAAGGAAAGGAACCGAGCGGTGAGTAAGCGGCTCCAACGCAGATTACAAACACCTGTTTCTGATTTCAGTAATTGGCGTGGAGAGAGCTATATAAGCCGGTGCAAGAGAGAGATGGAGAGAGAGAGGGACTGGGACACCACTGCTGATGCTACACCGACCTGTGACAAGAATACTGAGTGATTAAGAAGTTTTGAGTGACTGTTTTGGTCTGAAGACCGGTTCGCGCCCACGAGCGCTGTTTGTTTTGAGTATAAATAAACGCAAGTGTCCCAGTCACGCCGACCCCTGTCTTCTTCCTTCCTTACCCACACGAACCTTTATCACACTGGTGCCGAAACCTGGGAAGGGAGAAGAATGCTGCCGCCATGCAATCCCCGTCAGAAATGCCATTTGCGGAGATCATCCAGTGGCTGGCCGGTCTTCATCACGAGCAACACCAACAACTGCTGGCCATCAGGGAGGAGCAGGATAAGAAGTTCGAGCTGCTCCTCCAGGCTCAGCATGAAGACCGCCAGCTGTTCCGGAGCTGGATAGACCGGGAGGCTAAGGCCACCCCCCCATGTCATCAGACCCGGCAGCTTCCGTGCCGCTCTCGAAGATGGGTCCCCAGGACGACCCCGAGGCATTCCTGGACCTCTTTGAGAAGTCAGCCGAGGTCCGGGGGTGGCCCACCGCGGACTGGCCAATGCGGCTACTTCCCTTGCTGTCCGGAGAGGCACAAGTAGCCGCCCACCAACTGCCAGTCCAGAATCTCCTGGTCTATCAGGATCTGAAGAGGGCCATCCTACAGCGGGTCGGTCGGACCCCGGAACAACACCGTCAGAGGTTCAGAACCCTGAGCCTCGACGAGTCCGGCCGGCCCTTCGTCTTCGCCCAACAGCTCCGGGACTCCTGCCGCAAATGGCTGATGGCGATGGGTGTGACGTCGAGGGAGTCATCGATCGCGTGGTACTGCAACAGTTCGTCGCCCGGCTGCCGAAGTCAACTGCCCAGTGGGTCCAGTGCCACCGCCCGACGTCGCTAGACCAGGCCATCCAGCTGGCGGAGGACCAAATGGTGGCATGCCCGGGGGTCAGCGAACCCCTGCCATCTGCCTCTCTCTCCTCTCTCTCTCCCCCTTTTGTTTCCCCTCCTCTGTCTAAACCTGTCCCTCTACCCAGGTCGCGAGGGGGCCCCGCCCCAAGACCGACGCCCAGGTGGAGGATGGGATCCCCACCGCTTCCCTCGCAGCCGCCTCTTCCCCTCCGCTCTCTCCACGCCAATCGTTGGAGCCGCTTCCTGCCACCAGGGCGGTGGTGAGGTCTGGGCCGGCTTGCTGGCGCTGCGGGGACCCCGGGCACTTTGTGGATCGCTGTCCGGTGATGGAGGTGGGGACGCTGATCCGGGTCCCCGATGAGCCGCAAGCCGCCCCCAATCAGGCCGGACTGTACCAAATACCAGTGAGTATTAAGGGGGGTACGTATCATGCTCTGGTGGATTCAGGTTGTAACCAGACCTCCATCCATCAGAGTCTGATACAACCTCGGGCATTGGTTAATCGCCGCGTGGTTAAGGTGCGGTGTGTGCACGGGGAGGTGGTGAATTATCCGCTGCTGCCTGTTCAAATTCATTTCAGGGGACAAAAACATAGCGTTGAGGTTGCAGTTAACCCGCACCTCCGGCACCCGATTATCTTGGGAACCAATTGGCCGGCATTTAATAAACTGGTGGGTTATTTATGTTCGGGTGCCTCTTGGGGAAAGAGAGACCGTGGCAGGACAGCGCTGGTTCAGTTAGGAGAAGCCCAGCCGGGACCTCGGGAACCTGATTCAGGGGAAACAAGCGCTCTCCAGAGAACTATTCTCTCGGAGCGTGATGACTTTCCCCTGGAGCAGTCCCGTGACGAGACGCTTAAACACGCGTTTGACCAGGTCCGCTCCATCGACGGCCGGCTTCTCCACCCTGACCAACCGCTCTCCTACCCGTATTTTACAGTCATAAAAGATAGGTTGTATCGGGTAACCCAAGATACCCAGTCAAAACAGGATACAACCCAGTTGTTAGTTCCGAAGAGCCGTCGGGAAATGCTTTTCCAGGCGGCTCATTCTAATCCAATGGCCGGACATTTAGGTCAAACAGCGACACTAAACCGTCTAATGGCCCGTTTCTTTTGGCCGGGCATTCACGAGAATATACGCAGGTGGTGTGCGTCGTGTCGTGAATGTCAGTTGGTGAATCCACCGGCCACCCCAAAAGCACCATTGTGCCCCCTTCCCTTAATGCAGGTCCCCTTCGAAAGGATTGGTATGGACCGCATCGGGCCATTAGAACGGTCTACACGTGGTCACCGCTTTGCGTTAGTCCTCGTGGATTACGCAATATGGTACCCTGAAGCAGTGCCCTTGCGTAATATTTCCGCTAAGAGCGTCGCAGCGGCACTGTTTCAGTTGATCTCCCGGGTGGGAATCCCGAAAGAGATTCTCACCAATCAGGGCACAGCGTTTATGTCACGGACAATTCGCAAACTATACAAATTATTGGGCATTAAATCGATCCGCACGAGCGTCTATCACCCACAAACGGACGGTCTGGTGGAACGATTTAATCGCACGTTAAAAACCATGATTCTGAAGTTCGTGCGGGAAGTGACATGACAAATGGCTGGAGCCTCTCTTGTTTGCCATACGGGAGGTCCCCCAAGCCTCCACAGGGTTTTCCCCCTTCAAGCTTCTCTATGGACGCCAGCCCCGCGGGGTTTTGGACGTGCTTAGGGAGACTTGGGAGGACGGACCTTCAGATAGCAAAAATGAAATTCAGTATGTCCTGGACCTGAGAACAAAACTCCACACTTTGGGGCGGCTGTCAATGGAGAATTTGTTGCAGGCTCAGGACAGACAGAGTAGGCAATACAATAAAGGCTCTAGATTGCGTCAATTTGCACCGGGAGATAAAGTACTTGTATTGCTTCCCACGTCTAGTTCTAAATTACTCGTGAAGTGGCAAGGGTCCTTTGAGGTCACACAGCGAGTTGGCGATCTCAACTATGAGGTTCTTCGAACGGATAGGGACAGAGCACGTCAGATTTATCACCTCAACCTTCTCAAAAAATGGTCTGAGGCGGAGTCGGTTTTGCTGGCGACGGTAGTGAGCGGGGAGGAGGATCTCGGTCCAGAGGCGCTCCCAAAGCCCAAATCCGCTGCCCTGGCCCTTGGTGGAGATCACCTCTCACCCTCGCAGCTCACCGACTTGAAAAGGTTGCAGGCAGATTTTGCCGACGTGTTCTCGCCCCTTCCCGGTCGAACAAACCTCATCCATCACCACGTTGAGACGGAACCGGGTGTGGTCATTCGTAGCCGCCCGTATCGCTTACCCGATCATAAAAAAAAGGTAGTTCAAAGCGAATTGGAGGCAATGCTAGACATAGGTGTAATAGAAGAATCCAACAGTGACTGGGCGAGCCCGATCGTCACGCCGACCCCTGTCACCTTTATCACACAGAGTTTCCCTCATTTCATGGTTAGAGTTTTCACTTATCCTCCTTTCTGAAACCGGCCCCTGGAGGGCCACTGCCCTGCAGAGGTTAGCTCTAACCCTAATCAAACACACCTGAGCCAGCTAATCAATGCCTTCAGGATTAATTTGAAAGCTACAGGCAGATGAGTTTTATCAGGGTTGGAACAAACTCTGCAGGGCAGTGGCCTTCCAGGACCAAGTTTGTCCATCCCTGCCCTGGACTGAGGAGGGAATGTAACTATGCTATAACCACTAGAAAGGCACTGTAAAATAGTCCACATTCTGCTGCTGCACTACATACTAAGTCTTCTAGACCATAGCATTGCTTTATATGGACTGATTTTATGGTAGATATTGAACTTGAGTGATATTAGACTTAACCGTATGGAAAAGATTTCAAAATGGTTAAAAAAAATCTAAATTATGAATTACCATGTGCACCAGGAAAGACCAATTATAACCTAAAGAAGTATTCCAGTCATTCATTAATGTTAATGACAAGCATTTCAATAAAAAATAGCATTTATATTTCTGTATAGATGGCATCTATATTTTTATGTAAGTGGTGTTTAAAAATGCTCTGTGCATAATGAGCTATAGTGAGTTTATGGTGAGATGAAAAACTTTTCTTCAAAAGCAAACTGAATTTCCTATTTTCACTGTAAAGCTGCTTTGTGTTGTAAAAAGTGCTATATAAATGAAGGTGACTGACTTGACATGTGTTGCGGACCGGTTGTTATGGGCCGCTTTGTGCCAGAAAGTCCAGGGCCACTTTTTTGTCCTGGTCCGCCTCATAGTCATGCAGTTTCAGCTTGATTAACCACACAACAAATCTGGATCAAGCGACATTGCGCAGTTTATCACTTGGTAGAGCGGCAGAAGTGCACGTTCCACCTGTTTTCGTGCGCGGCATGCGGATGCACGATTTACTCACGGGCAGTAAAGCACATAGGAGTATTTGCCTTTTGCAGTTTCATGCGCTGCATTTTAAAAGCAGCACCTGTTTTTATAGTGGAAGGGGTATATCTCCCCAATTTTCAATGTCCATTTTGGGCTAAATTTGTAAATTCATAATGTCTAAATGTCTGGTGTTTGGGTGGGGTATGTCTGGCACACTATCTTTGTGGAGACACTCCATAGGGAAGGAGGGACATGCTGTCGAAGAGCCCTCGCTGCTGAGGGGGATCGCGGTGCTGAGGAGTTCGGGCAGCGCGGATGAGAGAAGACTGCGAGCGGCTGCCCGAAGCGGTGGTGCTGGAGCGGATGAAGGTCGGTGGGACGGAGAGCTCGCTGCCGTGCCCCTGGGTCGAGGTGGGGTGGCTGCCGTCCGAGAGGGGGCGGAGGAGTCCTCAGCGCTTGCCCTGAGCCGGAGCCTGCTGCCGTCCGCCATGATGGGGAGGAGGAGGGAGCGCGGGACTGGGACTCGCTTCCGGCTGCCCTCAGTAGGAGGAGCCACTGCCGGCCGCCAGGGGGCGGAGGAGGATCGAGCCATCCACCGAGCATCCAGTACCACCGCATGGCACCGCGAGGAAGAGCCTCTCGGCTGGCTGAGGACCGAGCGGCAGTGTGTCTGGGAACCGGACCAGAATTTTTATTTTTTTCCCCTCTCTCCACTCTCTCGTCTCCACTCTCTCGTCTCTGTCGCTCCTCATGCTCCCGGCTACCCCCAGATGCCGCGGCCGCCGTGATCGCCGTGAATTATGGCAAATAAAAAATCACAGCAACACATATCAATACACAATTACATTTATTGCAAAAACAAACACCTAAAACAACCTCACAAAAAAGGTATCTTATGCCTGCCTCAATAGCTGTTTGCATTCAAAGTTGCAAGTTTAACTTGTGTGTAAAAATTGCATTAAAATAATTGCGAATAAAGCAGTTTCCATTCAGACAGTCAAAGAGAAGAAAGTTATTACTTCCTGATAAACTGGTACTAATTATCAATAGAGAAAGTAAAAGAAGTCACTGCACTTAATATCCCAAAAACAGGTGGATGGAAATATATCTAATGTATGTCCTTGCCTCAGTTTTCAAATCAAGCTATTTGTTTTGAAAAATTAAATGAAACAAGCTCACCCCACAACATACTGTCATGTTTTAACTTAAGACTCAAGAGCAGAAAATGGATGATTTATTAAACAAACTAAATATAATACAAAAACAAAACCCACGGGAGAAGAATAGGAGACAAACAAGGCAGGTAACAAGGACAACAGGTTGAGCAAGTTAATCACTAATTAGACAGCAGCACATGGCCCAAAATAACAAAACACTACATTTGCAACACGAGACAGGACAGACATGTGACATTACCCCCTCCCTACACTAGACCAGGGCGGGGCGGGAAGAACAGACCAGGGCGGGACGAACATACCAGGGAGGGACGTGAGGGACAGAACAGGGCGGGACAGAACAGGGCGGGACGGGACATGAGGGACAGAACAGGGCGGGATGGGACAGGAGGGACAGATCAGGGCGAGACGGGAGGGACAGACCAGGGGGAAACAGAAAGTTCAGGAGGCCAGGGCAGCCCACACGGTGCACGGGACGGACCCCCGGACTTGGACCCGTTGAAGTCGAGTCTTTCCTCTCGAGTCCTCATATGGCTGGTACGTTATGTCACGTTTAAACTTAGGAGAAACTGGTTGAGGACTCAAGTGCAGAAAATTGATGATTTATTAAACAAAATAAACATAATACAAAAACAAAACCCACGAGTGGGGAAAAATCAAACATGAAAACACAAAACCTACTGGAACATAACATAACACTGGATCATGGGGAAACTGGGAGATTCGTTGGTATGTTGGTATTTGGGGTTAGGGTGGGATTAGGGGATAGGGTGTTGGTGTTTGGTGAAGGGTTTGTATTTAGAGAAAAGGCAACAGGCAAAAAAGAAAGACTTCCCCTATCTGGGAATATTTTGAGTTATAGCAATGTATGTATGCTTTTCTACTCTCTAAGAGAAGAAATACTATTTTAAAATAATCTATTTAAAGACTATTTTTATTTACAGCTTTTATTTCTTAATAAAAACAATTCGATTTTATCAGCTTTCTGTCATACCTACAGTTACACAAGCACTATCACTGCCAAGTGGCATAAGCACATTTAATGATCCTTTAATCACACAATTTAATCACACAATGTCCTTATTCACTGTGTGTGTGTGTGTGTGTGTGTGTGTGTGTGTGTGTGTGTGTGTGTGTGTGTGTGTGTGTGTGTGTGTGTGTGTGTGTGTGTGTGTGTGTGTGTGTGTGTGTGTGTGTAGGAGAGAGAGAGAGAGAGAGAGAGAGAGAGAGAGAGAGAGAGAGAGAGAGAGAGAGAAGGCCTACCCTAGTGAAAAAAAAGTATGCTAAGTATACTTGCAGCCAGACTAATTATCAGTATACTTGAAGTGTGTTAATGATTAGTTAACTTGAAATGTGCTATTTTGAAACAACAAATTTTGTACTAAGTATATTTTAGTTGTAAATAAGTTGTATTAAAGTATAATTTGAAGTGTATTTAGTGTACTTTTATGTGCTAAATTGGAACAACTTTAAGTATACTTAGTATGCTTTAAGTATAGAGACTAATTACATGCTTGATTAGTGATATTAAATGTGCTTTATTTGCATTATAAGTATACTTTATTTTATTATAAGTATATTTATCTGTGTTTTAAGTACATTACAAATTAATTACCAGTGTCTTCAAAACACACAAGCAATATACTATGAATATATATATATATATATATATATATATATATATATATATATATATATATATATATATATATATATATATATATATATATATATATATATATTTATTTTTTTTTTTTTTTTTTTCAGGTTTCCTAAATACAAAAAAATATACACTTTGTAGTCAATAACAATATAATGTATTATTAATTAGCTATACATTGTACAATATACTTTGAATGATATAATGTCACACAGTACAGTAGTTTAAATGTGCTACCAAAGCTCAAGCCCAAAAACTTCACATGGTTTCAGCAAAACTAAACAAAATCATCTGACTGTGTTTTTCATTAAAACAACACTGGAAGATAAAAAAAACATTATTAGACCAATTCCACTGACCCTCTATACACAAATATAAATCACACATTATATTCACTTTTCTGATGAGCTGCTCAATTTTGCACTTGCGTCTGATGGCCGCTTGCACATCAGAGGCAGTTGACAGCAAAAACTCTTGAAGAAACAGCATCTGTGAACGAATATACAAGACATAAGGTCAAACAGCGTTCATACAACTTTTATTCACGTTTACATTAGTCTTACTTACTACTTACTTCCAAACAGCAGGACTTTTTCTCCAGTTCTCCAATCATCGCGTAACGTTAGGCCATTTTATTCCGAACCAGTTTGTCGTCGCCATCAAGGTCAGGCTGCAAAGTTCGTGAGTGAGAGACTAGGGAGGGAGCGTCAGACAGACAAACAGCAGCTCAGCCTCTGATTGGCTGCAGGCGGTGAACAACATAATCTGATTGGTCACAGACCAAGTTGAAGAGACATTTGAATTCCGATTATACTCAACTACTCAACTCATATTTTCTTGCGTTGTATTTTAGTGTGCTGTTGGTTTAAAGGTCCCGTTCTTCGTGATCCCACTGTTCAAACTTTAGTTAGTGTGTAATGTTGCTGTTAGAGCATAAATAATACCTGTAAAATTATAAAGCTCAAAGTTCAATGCCAAGCGAGATATTTTATTTAACAGAAGTTCCCTTTCACAGCCTACAGCGAACGGCCGGTTTGGACTACATCCTGGTACTTCCTTCATAAATGACGTCGATAGAACAGTAGAACAGACTAACCTCCGCCCACAAGAAAACGCGCAAAAAGGGGGCGTGGTCTTGTTGCTGTCCCACGTGGAGAAGAGGAAGTGCCGCGTGGAGAAAAGGAAGTGTTGCGTTTGAGTGTGTTTGTCGCCATGTCGTCGAGACGCTGTTATTTTCATACCGGAGTCAAATCACCTTTGTTTGGCTTTCCCAGGGACGCTGTAGAGATCATTGAGCGCATACATCACCCCGTTAAGAGGCGTGACCTTTCCACGTGCGCTAAGCTGCTGTCGAATCACAACACAGGAACCGTGACACGTTCGCTAAGCTGCGGTCAAATCACAACACGGGAACCGCTGGCACAATCAGAACTCGTTACGCATTTCTGAAGGAGGGACTTCATAGAATAAAGGAAGTCATCAACCCGTTTTCAGGACAGTGAAAACAGCGGTATACAGATAAGTAAATTGTGTTAAAAATACTGTTTTTTTTTACACACGAAACATGAACACATGTTATATTGCACACTGTAAACACAATCAAAGCTTCAAAAAACACGAAGAACGGGACCTTTAATATAGATCTGTGTGTAAGATTGTAACACGATTCTTCTCTGCCAGTGTAAACTCATTAAACATATTTACACTTAAAGCACAACTACAGTAGGGCTTGTACACTGCATATATTTAAAAATGGGCTTTTAATGCATTAGTCATATTTGAACACTTATTTATTCATGCTTAATTTTAAAACTTAAGCATCAATAAATAACCTTAAACATCAAATTTAACTTTAAATATACATACTATACATTTAAATATAATATACTTTTTAATATACAAATTAAGGATATTTAATATGCATTGTGCTTTCAGTGCATTGTTAGAATGATACATTTGAGCACAGTTTAAAATATACTAAAAATATATTTAAAGTAATGTTCAAATAAGTACAATTTTAAAAAGTACACAGAACTTTCATTTTAAGTATATTTTTCGAAAATATATTTTTCTAAAATATGCTAAAATACAATTATTTTAAAATGCATTAAAAGTTACATTGTGAAAATATGATGCTAATATACTTTTTATATGTTTAAAGATGGTACAATTTTTGTTAGTATATTTACAATATACTATTGAAAAAGAGAATATACTTGAAATACAATAAAGTATACTTTTTTTTCACCAGGGTATATTAGATCTTATTGAATCTTATAAGCTCAATTATATTTTATTGTCACACTTTAATGAGTAAATTAATTTATTTAATGGACAAATTAAACACAAAAGTGTAGGCTTTTATTTGTACACAGCATTGAAACGATGGAGTGTGTTGTGGTTGCTTCATCTGACAGAGCTTCTTCCACAGGCTTCTGGCTGCTTTATTTTAAATAAGCACCAGATGGCACTGTTCTCGACACTCTCGAAGCTTCGAAAACGGAAGGAGATTAAATAGGAGACAAACAAGGCAGGTAACAAGGACAACAGGTGGGGCAAATTAATCACTAATTTGATGACAGGTAGCCTGGCTCCGCCCTCCTACGTACTTCCGCTCAATTTTCATTTACCTTCAGTACTACGTCTGGTACTGCTGTATATGCTTAGGTTTTCGCCCGAACAATTTTTTACCAGTCCAATCAGCGAACAGAGGGAGTGGCTGAGAGCGATGACGTTGATGTTGTGCGCTAGTTGTAGTTCAGTAATGGCAGCGGTGAAAGATGCGAGTGTGTGGCACCGCTGACGAATGTCCAGAAGTTAAAGCCGAAGTGTGGCGAGGTGGACGAGCGAGCGAGAAAGATCGGTGTGCGTGCTTGAGAATGAGATACACAGGTCTCGAGTCCTCTCAGTCCAGGGAGCACGGAGGCATATAAGGACGAGCGACATCTGTTAAGGACGAGAGAGGACCCGGTCTGGATTTTAAGTTTTTGTTTTGTTTACGTTTTGTTATGTATGTGCGCAGCAGTCGTCCGTGAGGGGCTGCCGCTTTTACTTTCATTTTGTGTTTATTATTTGATTAAAAGTTGTTAAATGTTCGCCGGTTCCCGCCTCCTTCTTCCCTGAACAAATTAACTCCGTTACACGGAGCCTGAACAATCACTGCTGAGTTTTGTTGGTGGCCATGATGTTGTGGTCCGGGAAAAGTATTTTTCAGCTCGCTCCGTTAGTGGTGAAGGAGTCGGCTGAAGCCGTCCGTCTCCCGCCACCCGCAAAAAAAACCCAGGCTGAATTACCGACTGCTTTTGACAAACACCAAGGTCGTGTGGTAATGTAATTGCTCTCTGAATCCACATCTCTGAGTTTTCAAGAATATATCACTTCAAAAATCACTCTTTATATCCTTTGTAGACCCCTGCAGAGCACCGTGCGGTTGCGTGAGCTGTAATTTGCATTTCTAGACTTGTATTTCTTGAAATGCTGGCAAGTGTTTACAAGAGCAAAATATTTCATCACCGCTCAAAAAATAAAAGAAGAAAAGCACGTAAACATTTGAATTGGGCTGTTATTTACCGCAGCATTTATTCTAATCATACCAAGCATATGACAATTTATTTACAGCATATACAATCATGTTATGATTGCACGAGATATGCACCACGAGAGCAGCGCGTTCCGATCACAAAACTCCACCGTGAATAAATCACAATCCAATGCACAAGGTTTTATCACTGACACTGAGGTGGTTTGCACAGTAAATGTGAGAATCAAAGGCGAACGACGTGTGACATACGTCACAACAAAACGTTAGCGATTGGTTATGCAGATCTAGAGTAACTCTTGGCAGATCCAATAATTTAAAATTTCAACAGAGTTCCCGCCTTCAAGGAAGTAAACGCTTGTCACTGGAGAGTGGCCAGACACTATGTACAAATGAAATGTACGAGAGTCTGGTAAGACCAGGCTAGCAGACAGGAGCACATGGCCCAAAATAACAAAACACAACATGTGCAACATGAGACAGGACAGACATGTGACACATACATTACAGAAATGTCCTTTCTTCAGAAGCTTTCAAAAAGAAATGGCAAAAACTGTTAAACACCTCTGAAATACCATTTTAATTTTAATTTGTCAATGAAATTAAATCAATGAACATAAACAGCACATATGCACCAGTGTTACCTCACTGCATTTTTTTCAGTCCATCAATCTGAGCTGTGCAGCTCCGTACAACGCACAAACCTTGATTAAAAAAAAAAGTTGGACAACCTCATAGCTCTTTGGGACAGTCATTGTTCAAAGCTTAAAGGAGTCCAAACAGTGTGGCAAAGGCATTTTGAACATCTTGGAGGTCCAAGACCACAATCTCTCAATCCAGTATAACAGGAAATTATCATCTTGGAAGGCACTATTTTATTTATGTATTAGTTTATTTGGCAGGGACAATGCAGAAAGGATATTGCTACAATTTCAAGCAGCCGATGCTCCACATATAGGGTTCTAGCCAACGGCTAATTTGTAGCCCCAGTCCCTGGTTAGGCTTTTTTAACAACAACACAACAATTGCACAAAAAAAAAAAAAAAAAAAAATTATGTATAAAAAAAATGTCTGAGAACAGGGAACGAGACGTCAGCTTTGACGCTACGGGGGAACGCCTCGCTACGGGGGAACGCCTCGCTACGGGGGACGCTACGGGGGAACTACGGGGGAGCCGCTCGATCCTCGGATCTACCAAGCACTTACTTTAAAACGTGCTTAGGAGGCCTAGAGGCCTTACAGGCTGATCGAACCAGGGAGGCCCCGAGGGCCTACAACCATAAATCAGCGCCAGGCAGCCATAAGCTCATAGCAGACCCTCACTTGAGAGGAGCTCATAAGCGTGCCTGGTAGGAAACCATGCCGTAGGCAGACTATGAAGGTCCCGTCCTGCACGGACCGCATAGCCGCAGTGACGTCTCGTCATGCCAGGGTAAGAACATCGCCTTCAGGACTCGCGAACGGCCAGAGACCGGAGCCTGATAGCGGGTGACCATTAGCTGTCAGCGTAAAGCCAGTTATGTGTTCCCGCCTGGGTAACATGTGTCGACTGCTCGCGCATCCAACAGGAGCGCTCGCCCTCAGGTAGGCCAAAAACGGGCCAAATACCTGATCGCAGTCTTGCTAGCCCTCGAGGTAGCTGGGAAGACCAGGGACTCGCTTCACCAGGGAGGCCATGCGGGCCTAGCAACTGCAAAGAAATCGGGCATTCCTCCCACAGCCTAGCTGAACGTGCTACTCATAGCACTTCATGCTCATCCACAGTGGCTGGGGAGCCGCCCTCTGCTCAGTGACTGGACTTAACCAGGAACCACGAGCCAGAGCGTGCCCTCAGAGGAGGCCACGTGGGCCTACTACTCCCAAGCGAATCCCCTCAGGGAAGCCCGTGCAGCTTGCCTGATAGCAGCCCATGCTACGATCCGTTACCGACCTGGGGACCGGGGAACGATTCCAGGGAGGCGCAATGCCTCCACCTGGTAGCAGAACATGTCGTCCGTAGCGCTTCGCTAGTCGTCTCACTTCTGCACCTGAGAAACGGCCTCTAGTCATCTCAGCGCCTGAGAATCGGGAGCTCGCTTTCAGGGAGGCAACCGTGCCTACCAACTGATAGCAGAACGTGCTACTCGTAGCACTTCACGCTCATTACCACAGCGACTGGGAACCGGGAGCTTGCCTTCAGGGAGGCCACAATGCCTAACAACCTGATAGCAGAACGTGCTACTCGTAGCACTTCACGCTCACCTACTAGCACTCATGCTAGCCATCCAGTGACTGGGGCCCAGGAACGCCATCCGCAGAGGAGGTCGAGTGGGCCTGCTTACCCCACAGCAGGCCCATAGGGAGGCCCGGTAGCGCTTACCACCTACTTAGCAGCTCGAACCAGCCGTCGAGGGACTAGTGCCTATAGTGTCCCCTCGGGGAAGACCAGGCAACGCCTGCTGACCACAGCAGGCTCTCAGGGAGGCCAAACAGGGCCTAACTCCTGAGCGAAGGTAACCCAGACCGGGAGCCTACCCCTCAGGGAGGCCTGGCGGGACCTACCCCCGCAGTGGGTAGTGGGCAGACTACCCTCGGGCAGTGCCTACAAACAGGGACCTAATCACATTGCCAACAGCAGTGTACTCAGTGAAAGTGCTTAAACAAAGACCCTCTAAAGCGAGGGGAGTACAACTTACGTCACCTGCATCGGGGCGGCTGTCTTACTTTCCATGCTGCGGCCAACCTTGATAGCGAGGGCGTCAGCCATTGGCAATGCTCGGGCCTCAGGGGAGCATCCGACCAGCACCGTATAGACAGAAGGATTATCCGATGTTCAGCTCGACCCGGGCCCTAATGGAGGTGGAGCAGAGACATAAAGCAAGGGAAAATATCACAGAAAAGTGAAATCCGCCGGCCGAACCGTCCTCCAGGCGGCCACCATGCTCCGAAAGGCGGAAACAGTAGATAAAGTCTAGTCGCAAACCGGCGAAATACGCTTAATTCCACCCCACGACCACTGGCGAAGTCGCTGTCTCCTGCAACACCTCGTCTGCATTACTCGTGACCCCAGAACGCAGAGAAGGGGGCGGGCCTTGGCCGGACGACTCTGTAACAAGAGGAGGCTGAAACAAGGATGCATAAACAATGCCATGTTCTTATATCAGAAGCCAGGGGCGAACGACTTTCATTAAAAGGAACAATCCTTGACAAAGCCTAGGCCAAGTGGTGCGATATAAGTCCGCACTAGATCTACTCAGGGCCTGGGAAATAAATATTATCACCTCTAATAATATACAATGAGGCCCCAAAAACCCTTTTCCCAAAGCCCCGCAGAGCTGGGCGCAGATATCACTACAGCTCGTGCATTAGCGCATACCCGGTCTTCAGCTACTTCCCACTTTACGCTAGGAAAAACACAGCTCGCCCCCTACACTACAAGCCCTCGGGCAAGAGCGCGATTTAGTTACCCACATAGTGGAGAAAACATAACACGGAGAGGCAGCAGACTCTACTAGCAAAAAGTGAGGCATTCACACACAACCACATAATGTTGCAAAGAAGATCGTTCTTAGCTTACTCACGGGGAGCTGCAGGCCCTGCGAAGATCCAGCGGCGATCCAAATTTCCCCAGAAAACCTTTCAGGCGAGCGAAGGTACAAAAGTCCTGAAAAACATAGTTTTGAAAATGTTTCACCCGCTCCTCGCGGCGCTACAAACCAGCCATCGAGCTAGTGTCCGCCACCATCCTGAGGGGGGCGCTTTCACCTAACAAACCAGGCGAGCTGGCAGAATCTTTCTGCTCAACATTTTCTGCTCATCATTCTGCTCATCACCGGCCTGATGTAAAGCGCCCGGGGGGAAAACCAGAGGAAGGGAAAAAAGGCAGCGTTCATCTCCGCGCTCCTCGGGGGGTGGAGTCCGCTGCCTGCGCTGGTTCCGGTTACCAGCCCCGGCTTCCTTCCTCTTCCTGTCGCGGGTGTCCCGCCTCCCCTGCGCCCCAGTCCTCCGCGGCGGGGCGCTCGAGAGGCGACGCTGGCTCGCTATTCCCGTCTCCAGCCCTCAGACTGGGACGGGCCGGGGACACCAGACTGCCTGGGCGCGGTCCCGGACCTCAGCGGAATGCATGTCAAATGACAAACATAACATCTCGTCTACGGGCGGCCCCGACACACACCCAGCCAGGCAGTCCCTCGACATCAGCGAAATTTAGCTCGCCGATGTCGACAGATGCGAGGCTGAGTATGGTTTCTTCCATCCCCTCGAGATCTGCTGATGGAGATCTGGAAGGAATGGAAGACTCCCAGGAGTTGGGAGGTCATGGGCGGAGAGAAACCGATCGTCCGAACTGTTTGGAAGCTCAGCCATTCTCCTCACGCGCCACAAAGGCAGCTGCAGTCTACCCGCAGCGCGTTCCATGACTTCCAGCAACTCCCCGTACATGGGACAGGATGGTTTGAAAAGTGTAGCAAATTAGCTCTATATGAAATATTAATAATAAATAATAACTGGTTATAATTTATTATGAATATTTGGATTAGTTAATATAATTAATTTACTGTCGTAAATTAATATTACAATCAATGAACCTATTTGTCCCATGAACACTCAGGATCAATTGTTTATTAACTCTAAGAAATGTACATTTCCGGGGCATGGGAAATGTCTTTCTTAATTTACAATACTACTAAGAGCAGTAACCAAGATCTAAATGATTAGTGACTCCAGTTATGAGCTTGAGACACGGACAACTTTACGTGTAACATGAACAAGATTTTATTAACTAGTCTAAACACTTAAACTACTCTAACATACACACACATACATGCATACAGTTTACCAAGGTAAAAAGGGCTGAAGCAGAATACAGGAAAGCAAGAAGTTACAGCATTGTCTGAAATTCAGCAGATCAACAACCTTGAGCAAACCATCAGTTAAGTTCTAACATTCCCTTCTTTAAAAGGGGTTTGGATACTTAATGTATCAAATAATGAGACGAAGTTTGATACTTGCATGTCTCGCCCATTTGAATTAAACCGTCCTGATGCAATTTGTTGAGGCTCCAGTTGATCCTTGCTGATGTGGTCTTGATGAGAGAGAACCAGTGGTAGTCAGAGTATCTTTGGTGAATGGAAAGACAAGGCCGCAGCCTGGCACAAGCTTGGTAGGTCCTTAGAGGCTTCTAGTTCAGCATCATCTTCACGTCAGCATTTCAGAAATAGAGTAAGCCCCCGCTAAAAGCTGATCAGTGACTTTAAAGCGTGAAGATGGCACCCCCCCTGGTGGTGCAAGAGCCAATGAGAAGATTTCCCTTTGGAGGGAAATTTTACGACCCTTTGTGTTCTAGCAGGGCATTTGAATATGTACTTTCATTGGGTGTTTAAGAAAAGAATCTTTAAGATTCTTATAATACTAATGCATCACACAGTTAGCAACATGTAATGTAAATTAACAAATCGGAGACGAAGATTGGCTTTTTTTAGAGACCAAACATGCTGCACATATAATGTTGGTTAACCATAATATATGCAAAGTCTGAAACATTAACCCAATTGAGTTTACAAGAATACAAACGCCACATAAAAGGGAAAATCATGAGATGGGAAAATTAGATACATGTTTACACATTTATCAAGTGGTTATATATAGACTATATATAGGATTAACAGGGTTTTTATTCCTCTTCCTCTGCAAGAGTTTAAGTGAGAGTCACAGCTCTCAGGACATTCTTTTCCGTCGTAAAACCCAGTCTCAGTGTGTGTCCTGTAACAAGACACCACGTCCTGCCAGTGAGTTAGCTTCATTTGGGGAACGTTTCACAGGCCCTATTTGGGAGAGTGAGTTTGCTGGATTATTCATTATATAAATGAATAATGTGTGTGTGTCTGATTGATCCAGACCAGGGATGGGCAACTCCAGTCCTCGAGGGCCACTGTCCTGCAGAGTTTAGCTCCAACCCTAATCAAACACACCTGAACCAGCTAATCAATGTCTTCAGGATTACTAGAAGGCTACAGGCAGGTGAGTTTTATCAGGGTTGGAGCTAAACTTTGCAGGACAGTGGCCCTCGAGGACTGGAGTTGCCCATCCCTGATCCAGACGCTACATAATACAAATCACAGTTCATTATGCAAATATCACTATGAACCCATCCCTCATGGCATTATCATCTAACCAAACACACCCAAACCAGTTAATCAAAATGGAAGTTGCCGTCGTCAAATGTTGTGGTAGAAGTGTAATTCACTGTAATTTATGTGTTGTTTTAAGCATGATCTGAATCATATAGAAGACTAAGGAAAATATAATTGTGTTAAAATATAGATAAACAGAATTAAACATCAATTAAGTTCAAGTTTGTCATATTAGTACAGAGTACCGCAGCAATGAAATACAATGTGCCTAAGCACTCTCTCAGCACCAGTCAATAAATAACAATTATAAATAACATTTAAAACATCCAAGCACAGTAAACATAGTAAGTAAGCTCAGACCTCAGCCCTCCTTACTGCTGTACTATCTTTCAGTAAAAACTATCCCTGAAATGTGATGTGCACATTGGGATGCTCTGCAAACATCTCACTGATGGAAGGTGGGAAAAGGGATTGTGTGAAGGATGACTAGAATCCTGCATAATACCTAGTGCCTTCTTAGTGCTGCGTTTCCAGTAAATGTTTTGGAGCGGGCTCAGGGACAGTCTCCGGGCTTGGGATCACTGCTGTTTTATCCTCACAGACCACCAGACTAGCGACCCCCAAAGTCCGGTCCTCCAGGACCACAGGACCTTGGACCAACGAACTTGAGAGAGCGGCAAGGACCTTCCTCCTCCTGCGCTTACGAGAGTGAGGCAATGTGGACACAATCGCTGCAGCTTCTCCAGCTGCCTTGGGAGGATCTGCAGCCTCTCTGGCAGCCTTCTCCCCCTGGCAAGCAAAATATTCCACCGCCGCTTCTAATGTAGTGTCCTCCAGCCCTCTCATTACGCACCAATCTAAAGGCTTATCGAGAGCATAATTAAAAAGGTCCTTGAGAGTCCCATCATTATACCGCAGCCCTCCTGAACTCCAGGGCAAATTCCTTCAGGTCAGTCCCCCATTGACGGAGGAAACTAAAGGCCCTGAACTGGAGTATGTTCCCAGAGAGGGCAGGAGACAGTGGAGGCTGGTGGCTGGTGTAGAGCCCTTCTTCCGTAGAGTCCTCATTATGGCTGGATTGTTATGTCACGGATGGGTGAAGTAGAAAGGAGCGAGGACTCAAATGCAGGAAGAATATGAAGTTTATTTAAATATTTAAAAAAATAAACAGAAAAAAACAAAACACCCACGAGGGGGAAAACCACACTAAAACTTACAAAACACAAGGATCTGGGAACAAGAAGCCAATGGGAAGTGCACGACTACAAACACAAGGAGAATATAAAGGGAGCAAACAAAGCAGGTAGGGAGAACAGGTGGGGCAAATAAAGCAATAATCAGGTAACGAGAGAGGCGGGGTCAAGGCAATAGACATGAGAGCACATGGCACAAGGAAACAAATGACAAGCCATGTGCTCACACCAAACATGACTATAGGTGTGTTCAACATCGGCTAGGGCTGGATCGAGCCGATTGGCGAGAGTAGCCGCGTGCAGGCGGGGAGGAGCTGCAAACGGAGACTTGAAGTCGGACACTTTCTGCTTCCCGCAGTGACGTTTGCGCTGTGTTTGCAAACGTTATCACAGCTGACGTGAAATAAATGCAATATTTGTCAATACACAGATGTTTCAGAGACATTATTGTCATGTAATACTTTATGTACTGCTTAATACAGCGTCTGTTCATACAAGAATATAAGTTCGTACAACTTATAAGCCTACACTATCAATGAAGTGGGGTCTACGTTTTTATCAGTTTTATTTTGATAAACATATAACATCGCGACTACATGAAAAGAGGTTTTACCGTTATAAAAAACTGATGATAATGTGAGCATTAGTGGAACTGAATGTTTTAGAATAAACACGAAACACACGTGATCGCTGTCATGTGGTGAATTCGGCCAATCGTGGAACAGCTGTGTCGTCATCAGAGTCCGTGCAGCCTTGTGCAGCCACTCTCGAGAAACTGCACCGGCTGCTATCGAATTGCTCTCGCGGCACTTTGTTGACATACGTCACTGTCACGTGGCACCAGCGCTGTCTCAAGTCGGTCAAAATTTCTAACCGGCATGCATTCAAGTCAGCCGCCGATCGGTCTGCACATCGCTGGGTGAAGTCGAACAAGCCTAATATAGCAGTATCAGGGCTCTGTCACAAACCCAAGAGCAAAACTAGACAGAATCATGACAGACCCGAGGCAGCAAAACAACATGTCCTCCAACCAATAGGCCTATATAGGTTGTTTGTCACTTCTATGAAATACGACCCATAGGAGCGTTTACTAAATTTGCACCCCTGTCGACAACAGGACACTTTCATTTCATGAAATAATACCCATAGAAGCGTTTACTAAAGTTGTGCCCCTATCAACAACAGGACAATTTCATTGTAATGCTTTTGTAATGCGCGTCATGGCCAGGGGCATAAATTTCATCTAAAAGTTGGGGGGGACAATAAACATGAAATTTCTCAAGAGCAATTTTTGAAGGGGACACAAATAATACAGCCAAAATTGTACTTGTAAGGATATGTGTACCACACACACAAAAAAAAAACTTACTTATTTGGCGTTTTGGTGTACTGAAAAATTATCTAATGTCCGTGTAACCCAGGTTGAAATCTGGTAATATATTATTAGTTCTGCTGCCCCTTTAAGAAGTGATCTCATGCCACCCCAGTCATGTGACTGTGCTTGGCCAATCGCGCAGTAGAGCACAAGTTTAATTAGGCTGCGGCTTCTTCCTCATTCAGAGGTGTGGGGAAGCTGATCGGCAGCTGTGGACAGGTTTGTGTTCAACAAACAATTCACTCTTTTGCTTGATTTATTCTTTTAAGTTAAACACATCATTGTAACTTTTAGAATAACTTAGTGGCTGCAGGGGATTGTCACCGTCACCCGATTGCCATATGTTTACTTAGAGGAACTGGTGAGTACTCTGAATGAATGAACTACATGCTGAAAGCTAACATGTTAGCCAAATATTCACCAACTGGTTTTGATTAATTTTATGCTTTTGTGACATTTGCATTTGTGGGTTACAAATATATTTGTTTTCAGTAAGTGTGTTTATATGTAGTAAGGAAATCTGATTATAGTGCTGTTGAATTTATTTGAACTTTGTGCAGCCAATACAACTTTAACATTGTACTGTTTATTGTGTTGTCATGCCCTTAATGTTTATTATTTGTAGTTTGTACATTTATTGATTTATTTTGTAATAATTTAGAATTGTGTGCACATGAAAATGATATCTGAGTGTGGAATGAGCTGATGCTTAGTTTCAACTTAGCCCTGTTATTTACTGGTCCTGTTGTTGTACTACAGGCCAGGTTTTTTCTCTCTGTCTGGAGACGAATGATGGCGAGCCGAATTCCTATTGCTGGGAGCCTACCATCCGTGTAGCATCCACTGAATAGCCATCCTACTGGTCTGGTAGGAAGGTTGTCCACAGCCTGTCCCCCACACACTTCTCCATAGACTAGTGCTTCAACCCCACATACACATCCTTCACATGATGAACAATAACTTACGGACTTATCACTACAAACTTCCATAAAACCCTTGGGGGTTGTCGCGCTGGTCTTGTATACCATCTATTGCTGGGACTGTTCTTTTTCTTTTTGGTTTTTGTGTGTTTGTATTTGCTGTAATTCATATTAGTATATACTTGAACATCAACTACCAAGTGCACTTAACTATAAACCGGTTCAACTGCAGTCTGTAAATATTTTGGGGTTCTTTTCTTTTTCTTTTCTTTCATTATTTCTATTTGTAAAGATTTTGTTTGATTATTTTGCAATACATGGTACCTGCACCAAATTTAAACTTATGTTTCTGTGTTGTTACTGACCACCAGCTCCTGTAGACGAATTTAGACTTCTGTTGTTTTACTAGCCTAAGACATATTAACATCGGTTAACCGTCTCAAACACCCGTTACATCTTGGCGAGCCAGCCAGGAGCTGGTTTGTACAGTAATTAACATTTTTATAATAACAGAAACAGTTTATTCAGACTCACCAGTTCGTTTTTTTGCAATGGAAGTTTTCGAAACACTTGGGATAAAAATTCCTAATGCCGTCTTAGTGGATGGGCCGGTCGAAGAGAGTTCCTCTGAAGTTATAGATTTTCTTGATCAATACGGCGACATTAATCGCGATGACATTATTGATGATAGCGAATCCGAATTTCATCATATGCTCGTTGTTGAATTTGTGTCAGGAGCGTCAGTAGCAAAACTGTCCTCACGACTGCCGTATACATTTATTTCTGATGAAAATAACGAATTCCATATTGGGAATTTATCCCAAATTTACACTTCAAAGTTGGGTGGTTCAAAGACTGACACTTATTTATCTGACTTGAAAGGAATTGCTAAAGAGTCTGGAAAAGATTATTCGATGGTTCTTGGTGAAATGATGTCCCAGATACAAGAAGCTATAACACAACTTCATCCCGCTGCTGTAAATGTCCCTAAAATTGAACAAAAGATAGCTGACCAACCAAAAAACCCTCCAGAGCCATCTGTACCTCCTCCTGTCCCAAGTCGAACTTTTGGTTCAGTGTATGCTCCCTTACAAACCTCTTTCACCCCACCTGCTTCTGCTTTTAATAGTGCCGGTATGAACAGCGCCGGGGGACGACCGATTGCACCTGGTGACCTTAACCCTCCTGAGGTGCAGCGTTACGTCGTGGAGCATGTGGTTCGGAGTAGTGATACATCCATGCATGCCACCCACCGGTTGAGACCGTTCTCTGGTAAAGTGCCCAGGCCAAACCATGAAATGGACTACGACACCTGGCGGTCTGGCGTTGAATTAGTGTTGCGTGATCCAGCCATCTCTGATCTCCAACGCGCCAGACTAATTCGTGACAGCCTGCTGCCCCCTGCCTGTGACATGGTGAAACATCTAAGCCATGATGCGCTGCCTGATGTGTATCTGCAACAGCTGGAGTCAGCGTATGGCACTGTCCAGGATGGTGAAGAACTTTACGCCAAGTTCATGGACACTTACCAAAATCATGGAGAGAAGCCGTCTGAGTACCTGCAGAGACTTCAGGTGGCACTGCAACATGCTGTGAGGAGAGGAGGAGTATCTGAGAGAGATATGGATAAACGCTTATTGGCTCAATTCTGTAGAGGGTGTTGGGACAATGGACTGATTTCAGAACTCCAACTCAAACAAAGGAAATCCAGTCCACCATCTTTTGCTGAACTTTTACTACTCCTGCGAACAGAGGAGGACAGAGAAGCAGCAAAGGAGCGAAGAATGAAACAGCATCTTGGAGGAACCAAACAAAAGGTAACCACTCATGCTCAATTTGTAAACAGGCCGGATGAAGAATCAAATCTGTGCACTGCGATAACAAAGTTCACCAAGGAGCTTTCACAACAGATGACAGCCATTCAACAACAGCTTGCCGCTTTCAACGCCGGTCAAACCAACAGACATCAGCCAGCAGCTATGTATTCTGCCTCAAAGCAGTCTGAAACCGGGAAGACGGGGAGAAATGCCAAATCAGCTTCTTCCTATCTAAAACCTGGGTTTTGCTTTCGCTGTGGGGAGGATGGCCACATTAAGCCTCAGTGTGATTCTGATCCAAACCCAGAACTGGTTAGTGCCAAGCGAAAGCAGTTTCAAGACAGGCAGCAGAAGTGGCAGAGACAAAATCCATCTCCAAAGAAGCATTTAAACTAGCTTCAGTTCCTGGTGTGGGACACCCAGGGGCTGAGCAGGACCAAATTTGTCCCGCCAAGAGTAAGCTTCCTGTCAATTGTTCTGAGCTACAGTCTACATCAAGGAGAGTCCCAAAAGGACTTATAGGATCCAGATGTACTGCTGATGTCAAAGTCGCCGGTCACCAAGGTTCCTGTCTTTTGGATACCGGGTCCCAAGTTACGACCATTCCGGTTTCCTTCTACAATAAACGTCTCTCCGATCAACCAGTTCAACCCCTGCATGAGCTACTCCACGTTGAAGGAGCAGCAGGCCAAAATGTTCCATATCTTGGCTACGTTGAAACTACAGTGACTTTTCCTAAAGACTTTGTTGGAAGCATCATTACTGTTCCAACTCTTGCGCTTATTGTTCCTGATGTCAGACCAGGATTTTCCACCTCAATCTTGATTGGCATGAACACTCTTGAAACGCTCTATGACCAGTTTCTGCAAAGCGACAATTCTTCTTTCCAACCAAATGCATCCGGTTACCGAGCTGTACTACAAACTCTCCAAGTGACCTACCAACAAAGCTGCAGCGACCATCTTGGAGTTGTAACTCTGCTCGGTAAATCCTCTGTGCTCATTCCTGCTGGCCACACTGTATTGCTGAAAGGCTCAGCTAAAGTCTCTGCTCCAGCAAGTCAGTATGCTGTCGTTCAACATCCGGATTCAGGCCTGCCGGGTGGTCTGTGCGTTAGTAGCTGTCTTTTCACCATGCCAACGCGTTTCTCTCACCAAGTACCTGTCATGGTGAGAAATGAATCGGAGCAAGACATTTACATACCATCTTCGACCATCATAGCAGAGCTAGGAGTGTATGAGTGCATTGTTTCAGAGCAGCATGTGGCTAGTTCCTTAGCACATGGCCCAAATGGCACTCCATTAGTTTTCAACTTTGGGGAATCGCCATTACCCCCGGAATGGAAGGAAAGAATCACCACCAAGTTGAATGCAATGTCCAATGTCTTTTCCCAGCATGACATGGATGTTGGCTGCGCTAGTCATGTGAAACACCATATTAATCTGAATGACAACACTCCATTCAAGCACCGAGCAAGACCAATTCATCCTCAGGATATAGAAGCTGTTCGCAAACATCTGAGAGAGCTTCTAGATGCTGGTGTTATCAGAGAATCCGAGTCTCCATTCTCGTCGCCTATAGTTGTTGTCAAGAAGAAAAATGGAGATATTCGATTATGTATTGATTACCGCAAGCTCAATTTGCAGACTGTAAAGGATGCATATGCATTGCCAAACTTGGAGGAATCGTTTTCTGCACTCACTGGATCCAAGTGGTTTTCGGTGCTAGATCTCAAGTCAGGTTATTATCAAATCGAAATGAATGAAGCAGATAAACCAAAAACAGCCTTTGTTACGCCTCTTGGATTCTGGGAATTTAACCGTATGCCCCAGGGAGTAACCAATGCACCTTCAACCTTCCAAAGGTTAATGGAAAAGTGTATGGGAGATCTCCACTTGAAAGAGGCCCTGGTGTTTTTGGATGACCTGATAATTTTTTCCAACACGCTTGAGGAGCACGAGAGCCGTCTGCTTAGAGTGCTGAGCCGTCTACGAGAGTACGGATTGAAACTATCGCCTGAAAAGTGTAAATTTTTTCAGACATCAGTCAAATATCTAGGACACATTGTTTCTGAAAATGGTGTTGAGACTGACCCAGAGAAGGTATCTGCTCTAAAATCCTGGCCAGTTCCCACTAATCTCAAGACCTTAAGATCCTTCCTGGGATTTGCAGGCTATTACCGCCGTTTTATTAAGGGGTATTCAGCCATTGCAAAGCCTCTCAACGACCTAACCCGTGGATATTCTTCCACAAGAAAAAACTTAAAACCCCTTGACTCAAAGGGCCCCCAGTTCGATCCAAAGCAACCTTTTGGTTCTCGGTGGAGTCTTGACTGTCAGCTTGCTTTCACTTCCTTGATTGAAAAACTTACCAGTGCACCAGTCCTGGGCTTTGCTGATCCAAAGCGCCCTTATATTCTGCATACAGATGCAAGCACCATTGGGCTGGGTGCAGCGCTCTATCAAGAGCAAGACTCCAAACTTCGGCCTATTGCTTTCGCAAGCCGAGGACTCACATCAAGCGAAACTCGTTATCCGGCTCATAAACTTGAGTTTTTAGCATTAAAGTGGAGCGTGACAGAAAAATTTCAGGATTATTTGTATGGTGCCAATTTTACAGTGGTTACCGACAGTAACCCTCTTACCTATATCCTGACATCAGCCAAGCTGGATGCAACAAGTCATCGATGGTTGGCTGCGCTCTCCACATTTTCCTTCAAGCTGCAATATAGAGCTGGACGACAAAATCTGGATGCGGATGCACTTTCCCGCCGACCACAGGAAGACTTGCCCTGCGGCAAATCTGATCAAGAACTCCTCGATCAGTTCACTAGACAACATCTTTCTTATCCTGGTGACCCCTCAATTTCATCTGAGGTTGTCACTGCCATTTGTGAGAGTTGCCTCTTCCGAGCGGAAGCAGCCAGCCCTTTGATTGAGTCCCTGTCCCTCAAGGCAGACGTTCTTCCTGAGAGTTATATAGAAGATCCTGGGCTGCCTGTGGTTCCGACTCTGTTCCATCTTGAGCTCAAACAGCGGGACAAACAGCGGGCTGACCCAAATCTTCGGGAAGTCATTCACCAGATGGAGACAGGTGAGAAAGTTCCTCCTACTGCCAGGGAGGGGCTGCCTGAGATCTCCTTGTTGCTGAGGGAGCTCAACAAGCTCAAACTAGTCGAAGGCATTCTCTACAGAAAACGACAGGACAATGAACAGACTTCATATCAACTCGTCCTGCCTGAAGAACTTCGTTCCACTGCTTTGCAGAGTCTCCATGATGATATGGGTCACATGGGGATAGAGCGTACGTTAGACCTCGCTCGTACCCGGTTCTATTGGCCCAAGATGTCTGCTGATGTAGAGCACAAGATAAAGGCTTGTGGACGGTGTGTTCGTCGAAAAACTCTTCCTGAGAGAGCTGCTCCTCTTATCAGTATTCAAACTTCCAGACCACTTGAACTTATCTGCATGGATTTTCTCAGCCTTGAGCCAGACTCTAGCAACACTAAAGATATCCTCGTGTTAACAGACCACTTCACTAAATTCGCCTTAGCCTTTCCAACCTCTAATCAGAAGGCTAGGACAGTGGCCAAATGTCTGTGGGACAATTTTATAGTTTATTATGGGATACCAGAAAGACTACATACAGATCAGGGGCGGGACTTTGAGTCCAAGCTGATTAAGGAATTATGTGAAGTGGCTGGAATTAAGAAGTGTCGGACTACACCATACCATCCGCGAGGAAATCCGGTAGAAAGATTCAACCGTACTCTGCTCAACATGTTGGGGACTCTGGAAGCGAAACAGAAAACAAAATGGAAAGATTTCGTCAAACCCTTGGTACACGCCTACAATTGTACAAGGAATGAGACCACAGGATACACACCATACGAACTGATGTTTGGACGTTCTCCTCGTCTTCCGGTCGACCTGGCTTTTGGTTTACCGCTGAGTGGGGAAAAACACCAACCTCATTCACAGTATGTCCAAAATCTGAAGTCTCGGTTGAAAGAAAGCTACGACATTGCCTCAAAGAACGCCACCAAAGCATCTCAAAAGAACAAGGTCCGCTTTGATCAAAGAGTCATCCCTTCGAAGTTGGAGCCTGGAGACCGAGTGCTTGTACGCAGTGTTCGATTGAGAGGTAAACACAAGCTCAGTGATAAGTGGGAGCAGGACATCTACGTTGTGGTGGATCAAGCTGGAGACCTACCCGTCTATACAGTGAAGCCAGAGCATTGTGATGGTCCTAAACGTATTCTTCACAGAGATCTCCTTTTACCGTGTGGTTTCCTCCCTGCTGTTGAAGAGCCGTTCATTGAGGCCAGTTCAGTCTCAAGGCCAAGAACGCGGCAGCAGCGCGAGATTCCTCCTGACTCTGAGGTCTCTGAAGAGGAAGACTCTCCACCTGAACCAACAGTTCTTGGTCTGGACTCAAGTCCAATGAAGTTCACTGTGGAGAAGTTTTATAAAAAGGCTTCATCCCCAAGTGTTGCCAATGACTATCTTCCTCCACCAATGACATCTGTGAGTGAACCAGCTGTTGTTGATGAAGGTGAGCACTTACCTGAAGAAGAGACGTTACCTGTGACATCTGACCATTTATCTGAAGCTGAAGAATCGGTAGCACCTGTTGAAGCTGACTTACCTGAACATCTATCTGAGTCTGAAGCCGAGGAAGAAGAAGAGTCTGTCGAACTACCTGTGGAAAGAAACTCTGGAAGTGTCAGTCCCGAATTTGTTGAAATTCCACTCACTGAAGACGCTGAAGAATCTGTCGATCCTGAGACGTCAGTTCCTAGTGTCTTTGAGCCCCTAAACTTTGATTTAACTCTTGATTCTGTAGAACCAGAACCCGGTCCAAGACGTTCTGTGCGTCAACGATTACCACCTAAAAGGTTGCAGTACAGTTCTCTTGGTAATCCCCTGATATCTGTGGTTCAAACCCTTTTACATAGTATATCTGAGGCATTAAATCCTGCTTCTACCACCAGTTCAGTTATTCACGTGGTTTAACATGCAACGGGACGTGCATGGGTTTAACCTCTTAACAAGCGCCCCATTTTTGAGAATTCTTTGAAAACGATATACCCAAATGAAAATGTCTGCAGCTCTTAAACCCTATGGTCTATATTCATAAACCTGGTCTTATTTTAAACTAGACACTTGAAATATTGCTACCCAAGAGTCATAATAACTCAAAGTAATATGGGAACAGAGTAATATACATGTAAATATACATGTAAGTGACTCACGTTTTTTTTTTTTTTTTTTCACTTAGGGAAAAAAATATTATAATTTAATGTTAAGAGCCTGAAAATAACTTAAATATAAAACTGAATGTCTAATCATGTCATGATTCAAATATGAGGATGATTCTCTCAGTAATGTAGCTTCTGTGAGCTTTTATGTCAAGAAAAGTCTAGGCGTCATTTAAAAAAGGCCATTTATTTCAGAACATTTGCTATTGTAAAGAGTAGTTTTTCATTCAAATAAATCTGCAATAAACTGCAATAAACTACTAATTATAATGGATAAACAGTTTACAGAGATTACAAAGTGTAAAAAACTCATTTAGCTGATGGGAAGCGTCAGTAAGAGTCTGCGCGCTCCACTGCAGTTGCGCCATGGAGAGCGCGCAGCCAGCGCACAAACAGTATTCACCAAAGCCTACTTACGTAAACTGCGCAAGATAATGCCTTTTGATTGGTTACTAAGTCCATCAATCAAACCTTTGTTGGAAAGGCATTGGCTGGGCACCGAGTGCCTTTATCCAACGAAAACCATGGGCGCAATGATTGACAGCTCACCAAGCCTGTAAAGCGCTTCCTCTATGATGCATCCCAGGAGAGTCTCTGATTGAAGGAGAGAGACGAGGGAGGGTTTATAATACGTGGGAGAGGCTATTCTAGCAGGGGGAGTTTGCCAGACACGGATTAGAATCGATATTTCATTGAAAATGGACATGATTGATTACGCTAACTCAAAACTCTCTTGCAAACAACGGAGGATTTTTAGTTTTTTCCCTATTTTTTCGTTGTTTTGGATTAAAAAGTGGGATGCATTTTGAAGAGTGGACTCTTACACAGAGATGTATGCGGGTGTTTATTGGATTCGTCCGATCTGATCCGAACGACAGGAGATGAAAGATGAGTATCGCTAATATTTTGCTAATGTTTACATGGACGGTCCTTTAGCGTTTCATTTAACCCTTTCCTCTCTGGTGTATTTATTGCAAAAACAAGTTCAGAACATGAATCTTGAGTGTTTTAGCTTTCAAATGATGCATAGTTTGTGATAGTTGATTGAATATTTTGTATAAAACAAAAGTAAATAAAAGTACACACACGCCCACTTCCGTCAACCCCCCCCGCCCACGATCCGGTGCGGGTTAAGAAGTTAAAGGGGGAGGGTGTAACCCAGGTTGAAATCTGGTAATATATTATTAGTTCTGCTGCCCCTTTAAGAAGTGATCTCATGCCACCCCAGTCATGTGACTGTGCTTGGCCAATCGCGCAGTAGAGCACAAGTTTAATTAGGCTGCGGCTTCTTCCTCATTCAGAGGTGTGGGGAAGCTGATCGGCAGCTGTGGACAGGTTTGTGTTCAACAAACAATTCACTCTTTTGCTTGATTTATTCTTTTAAGTTAAACACATCATTGTAACTTTTAGAATAACTTAGTGGCTGCAGGGGATTGTCACCGTCACCCGATTGCCATATGTTTACTTAGAGGAACTGGTGAGTACTCTGAATGAATGAACTACATGCTGAAAGCTAACATGTTAGCCAAATATTCACCAACTGGTTTTGATTAATTTTATGCTTTTGTGACATTTGCATTTGTGGGTTACAAATATATTTGTTTTCAGTAAGTGTGTTTATATGTAGTAAGGAAATCTGATTATAGTGCTGTTGAATTTATTTGAACTTTGTGCAGCCAATACAACTTTAACATTGTACTGTTTATTGTGTTGTCATGCCCTTAATGTTTATTATTTGTAGTTTGTACATTTATTGATTTATTTTGTAATAATTTAGAATTGTGTGCACATGAAAATGATATCTGAGTGTGGAATGAGCTGATGCTTAGTTTCAACTTAGCCCTGTTATTTACTGGTCCTGTTGTTGTACTACAGGCCAGGTTTTTTCTCTCTGTCTGGAGACGAATGATGGCGAGCCGAATTCCTATTGCTGGGAGCCTACCATCCGTGTAGCATCCACTGAATAGCCATCCTACTGGTCTGGTAGGAAGGTTGTCCACAGCCTGTCCCCCACACACTTCTCCATAGACTAGTGCTTCAACCCCACATACACATCCTTCACATGATGAACAATAACTTACGGACTTATCACTACAAACTTCCATAAAACCCTTGGGGGTTGTCGCGCTGGTCTTGTATACCATCTATTGCTGGGACTGTTCTTTTTCTTTTTGGTTTTTGTGTGTTTGTATTTGCTGTAATTCATATTAGTATATACTTGAACATCAACTACCAAGTGCACTTAACTATAAACCGGTTCAACTGCAGTCTGTAAATATTTTGGGATTCTTTTCTTTTTCTTTTCTTTCATTATTTCTATTTGTAAAGATTTTGTTTGATTATTTTGCAATACATGGTACCTGCACCAAATTTAAACTTATGTTTCTGTGTTGTTACTGACCACCAGCTCCTGTAGACGAATTTAGACTTCTGTTGTTTTACTAGCCTAAGACATATTAACATCGGTTAACCGTCTCAAACACCCGTTACATCCGTTTTTCTTTTCTCTGTCATTTAATCTGACCAACAACACAAAGCGATAGTAGTTTAAATACGATTAAGGTTCACCACGCAGTCATATTATAATTATTCATTTATCTTGCGTCCTCCACATAGTATTTTATACTATGATATTCAGATATTTAGATATTCAACTGCAGCAAGCCTCTGATCTGCCACCAGCCAAACCCTACACAGATCTGACTGAACTTACGGTTTAGAATTAGCCAATTTTTAGAATTTGGGGGCGGGTTGCTTGAATTTTGGGTTCATTAGCCTATTATTCGTAATGAAAAACACAACAACAAAACAGTACAATGACACACTCCCTTAAATAGGCGCTTTTACGCTTTGAAACCAAATCTTCGATAATCTTGTCTGTCAGCGGTTTGCTCGTTCGGCTCGTGCTGTATTGAGCAGACACGTTCAGTTTTTAATGGTTTTGTCAGTTCTCTAACTCAGGGGTTTTCAACCTGTGGGGCCCGCCCCCCTAGGGGGGCGCCAACACCTGTTAAGGGGGGCGCGAGAAACTGTGAATTCAGAGTAAGATAGCAAATCTTCATTAATCCACTAGAGGGAGCAATCTGATTAGTACCGCAGTTAATCAGGCGAGGCGACCTTGTTTACATATTAGTTGGTTACAGAGCAGAGTTGACGCGATCAAGTTCAAGCTAAATATTAAAAAACAAAACAAAAATGGACTGTTGGCTTAAACGTAATAATACCACCAGTGATAAAACGGGTGAAAAAGAAGAAGAGTGTCCGACTGAACCCGTACAACGTCCGCAAATTGATGTCGAACCCTCCACGTCATCCGGGCTTTCCACGCAGAGAGGATTAATAGCAAAAACCAAAGGCCTGGGATCATCAAAACGACGAAAGTATGACGAACAGTACATAAAATACGGATTCACGTGCATCACACTTAATCACGAACCACGTCCACAGTGTGTTGTCTGTTCTGAAGTGCTTGCAAATGACAGTTTGAAACCTGTGAAACTAATACGTCACTTACAAACCAAACACTCAACGTTAAAAGATAAACCGGTTGACTTTTTTCGCCGTAAAGAATCAGGATTAAAAAATCAAAAACAAACTATGACCAGCCAAACCACTGTGGCAGTCAAAGCGCTTACAGCATCATATGAGGTGGCTTATTTAGTTGCCAAGGATAAAAAGCCTCATACAATTGCAGAGAGCCTCATTCGTCCAGCAGCAATGGCCATCTGTAGAAATATGTTTGGAGATAAGTTTGCCAGTGACGTTGAACAAATTCCACTATCAGACAACACTATGAGCCGCCGTATTACTGAAATGGCAACCGACATCAAATGTCAACTAATTGAGAGAATACGGGACGGAACATTTTTTTCATTGCAAGTAGATGAGTCGACAGACATCTCAAACGCCTCGCAACTACTTGTATTTGTTCGCTACCGTCATGAGAGAAAATTGCTTGAAGATCTGTTATTTTGCTCAGCAATGGAAAAAACATGCACCGGAAGAGACATTTTTGAAAAAATCAATGGTGAATTGGATTAACTTGGTCTTTGTTGGGACAACTGTGTCGGTGTGTGCACAGACGGAGCGGGAGCCATGTTAGGGAAAAATAAAGGACTCGCTGCTTTGGTTCGTGAAGTAGCTCCGCATGTGCGTTTCAGCCACTGTATGATCCACAGGGAGGCCCTTGCAGCAAAAACTCTTCCTGACGAATTGAACGCAGTGCTTAAAACAGCAACACAAATTGTCAATTTTATCAAGACTCGCCCCATAAAAACAAGACTGTTTGGCCTATTATGCAAAGAAATGGGGTCAGAATATGAATCGTTACTTTTGCACACGGAGGTACGGTGGCTCTCCAGAGGTAAAGTATTGCAGAGGATATTTGCATTGCGCGACGAACTAAGACTTTTTCTGCACAATTGTGCATCTTCCTTTCCATCTTTCCATTTTTTTACTGACCCAAAGTGGCTCACAGATCTTGCATACCTGTCTGACATTTTTGATAGACTAAATACCCTTAATTCGTCTCTTCAGGGCCCGAATTCAAACCTATTAACAATGTCCAATAAAATTGTGGGATTTGTGAAGAAATTGGAGCGATGGAGAGGACAGGTTGATGGGGGTAATATAGACATGTTCCCAACCTTGGATGAATTTCTCACGGAAAATGAGCTTAATTGGGATGATACAAAAAAAGAAATAACTCTCCATCTACAAGCCCTGTCTGCACATTTCAATAAGTATTTTCCTGAGCAGCATAGTTGGAACCAGTACGACTGGGTTAGTAACCCCTTCATCGAAAGGGCAGTGAGTCTGTCATCAAATCAGCAGGATGCCCTTCTGGACCTTTCAAGTGACCGAACTTTGAAGACACTGTTTGACTCGAACACACTGCCCTGGCTGTCAGTGGAGACAGAGTACGCTGAACTTGCGAGACTTGCAATTGATATACTTTTGCCTTTTGCCACAACTTGGTTCTGCGAAGCAACATTTTCTATATTAACTTACATCAAAAGCAAGTATCGCTCACGCTTAGTGACAGTGGACGATGATTTACGGATAGCTGTGTCGGGTATCAAACCACGGATTGGTATGTTGTGCTCTCAGAAACAGGCTCAGCCATCACATTAGGTAAGCTGCTAGATATGTACTACTGTTCAAAACTATTTTTATGCACGCTATATGCAGCACATAATACAGGTGAAACTCGAAAAATGTGAATATCTTTCAAAAGTTATTGTATTTCAGTAATACAAATTTAAAGGTGAAACATATTTAGTATATACATATGCGCATGATTTTCAGAGGGCCGACATTTCTGTATTTAAAATCCTGTAATATTCTAATATTCGAGGGGGGGGTGGTTCCGCAAGGTCTGTAATGGGAGAGTTTGACGGATCCTGTGGAAATACTGACGAGTGTAAAGAGTTTTATTGTGAGATTGTTTTGTATGCTGTAGCAAGGCTACGGTGAATGCACTGTTGGCGCGACTTTTGTTTATTGATTTGAGTTTTGTAAATAAAACGTGCGAGTGCAGTCACGCCGACCCTGTCTTCTTCCTTCCAAACACTGAACCTCTTCACAACTTGTATAGCAATGATGTTTGTTTGCACGCACTTTTGGGGATGGGGGGGGCGCGAATGAAATTAGACAAACTTGGAGGGGCGCATATCCTAAAAGGTTGAAAACCCCTGCTCTAACTGAACTAAATGATGTTATTACTATACAGCGGGGCGGCGGTGGGCAAGTGATGTTAACAGTGTTTTGCCTAATCTGTATTAAAGAGAAAAGAATCACTTCATCTGACGTTTAAAGTGAATAAAATAGCCTTGACAGCTACTTACTGGTGTTTCACAACTGCTGTCTGAAGAGCCTTGTTCTCTCCCCAAACTTGTGTGGTAGTTTTTCTTGAGGTGCACGGTGGATCAAACCACTGTGAGGCAAGGGGGGAGGGGGGACTCAAAATGTTTCTAAACTTAAAACGCATTTTTTTGTCCCATTTGCGTTTGTATTGTTTTACTACTTACACATTTATTTTAAGTATATATTGTTATATTATTTACAATACTCAGCATGGTTTTTAGGGGGCCTCAGATGGGGGGGTCCGGTCCCCCCCCCGTCCCCCCCCGCTATTTACGCCCCTGGTCATGGCGCAAGTGCGACCCTCCCTCTCAAACTGTGAATAACGGAAATGAGCAGAAAAGGAATACACAGTTTCTACATTTGTACCACAAAGGTTAATGGAGAGTAAAATAAATGTGAAAATAAATGTATTCTTCTTATAACTTGTACTTTCCAGGTAGCTGGCTTGCGTTGATCTTGGAAAGGCCTTCTGACAACTGCAAAAGGATGATTTTCCCCATATCCTTGTCTGAGAGATCAGATGTATAAATTCTTCCCAGGCTTCGGATGGGCTGATCCACGATGCGGGAGATGTCTTCCCCACTGATGGTGAAGGTGACTATCGTTTCTCTGCCCCTTTCGCAATGAGAGGCTCCTTGACTTCTGTGGAAGTCAATAAAGTTCATGGCACAGAAGTTCAATCTGAATTGGTACAATTACACCTGCATAAATAATGTTCAGATTAATTTAACATTATAACATTAACATTACTTAACAGTCACAGAATCCTTTATTCAACTGATTTGTTCAAAGCAGTTGTTATATATCATTTGCAATCACACTTATATTCATGAAAATAGCTCTCTTGCTCTTGCGATATTGCTTAATTATATTGTATGTTATATAAAAAAACTAAATCTCAATCTAATTTTGGGCATTTTTGAGACACTGCTGCATTAATTTTGAACCCGGCAGCACAGTAACAAAAGAAATCATATTTCAAAAAAGTTATTGATTACATTTTAAGCTGTAAATTTTACATCAAATCACATTAATGATGTTAAATCAAACAATGCACCGGCAATTTAGTGATATCCTTGCAGTTGTGGTCTTGACTGGTCTTGAGATAAAATCCCAAGTCCTCCAAGTCCGAGACCAAGACAAGACCGAGGAGAAATGCAGTCGAGACAGAGACAAGACCAAAACCTTCAAAAAATGGTCTTAAGACCACTGCATGTAATTACATCTGTAATTAATTTCTGTAGTTACATTTGTATTTACACTGTTGACACTTCCCTTACACCTAACCCCACCCTTAGACTTACCCATACCACCACACCTGTCCCTAACTTTACCCGTATCCACCTCAATATCAGCAAAAATGTTTTGTAATACAATATGAACACAATAAGTATACTGTACTTATTGTTTGATGTAAGTACATAGTAGTTAAGGCCACTTAATATTGTCACATGCCTGTCCTGTCTTGTGTAGCACATGTGGTGGTTTGTTATTTTCCATCCTTGTCTAGTTCCCACCCTCCTTGTTATCTTGTTATTGGTTTAATTTGCCCTGTAGCGACTATGAGTCAGATAAAATAATAACTCAACAGGGAATTTGAATTAAAATGAAAGAGACTCGAATTACACTATAATTTATAAATAATTCAGAATTAATGTTTACACCTTAACTTATTCGTCCACCGATATGTAAGAACTTAAAGGGAAGTCTGTTAAAGGGAAACAAGTCTATATAGCTCAAATGAATGAATTAATGAATTCATAGGGAATTTTGTGAGTCTAATTTACAGCCAAGCAAATGACTCTTCCAGTGTAACGGAGGCCAGCTAGTAGTTGCTGTGGGAGTAAACCTCACTCCTCTGATCTCAAGAGACGCTCTAGCGACTGACGCTAGAGGTTGCAGCCTTTAGCCTCCTTGTTAGAGCATCCGACTCTCATGCCGGCGGACCCGGGTTCGAGTCCCGCTTGGAGCGGGGCGGTTCGAACAGGAGGGGTTACATTGGTGCCGTGACCCGGATGGGAGTGAGGTTTAGTGGGGTGAGTGTAACGGAGGCCAGCTAGTAGTTGCTGTGGGAGTAAACCTCACTCCTCTGATCTCAAGAGACGCTCTAGCGACTGACGCTAGAGGTTGCAGCCTTTAGCCTCCTTGTTAGAGCATCCGACTCTCATGCCGGCGGACCCGGGTTCGAGTCCCGCTTGGAGCGGGGCGGTTCGAACAGGAGGGGTTACACCAGCGTTCATTTGAACGGGCCGTAAATATCAACTCTGCAGCGGATATTAATATCCGTACAATAGTGAAACACTATTTAACAGGCAGGTAACTTAGATCGGCAGTTCAAGACATTAAATTCATAAGCACATAACACAAGAACAGTTATCCTTGAATACAAACGAAACTTTATTGATTACTCTAACACATCAAACTAATATCTAACATAAACACACGCACTCGCACATTCACACACGTTGCAGAAAGGAAGAAAGTGAGGAAAGAAGAAGTTTTAAGAGAGAGAAATGATGAAATCCAAAGCAATATGCATTTATGACACATGACCTGAAGAAACCATTGATCAGTAATTTATCCTCCTATCGTTTCTTAGGCGGGTTATTACATTTGATCTAATGCACCACTTCAGCTTGAAATCTAGAGGTGTTACTTGCGTTTGTGTCTCGCAGGTGTCGTCTCTGACAAAGGGGTTTCCCTTTTCCTGGCTGGAGAGGGGTTCTCTCGGGTCTTTGATTCGCTGAAGGTCTGGTCGTGTCTTTGATCGACGTCTTGGGAAGCCAATCACGTGGCCTGTTGGCGGCTGGATGGAAGTCTCGTGGGCGTTGTTTGAAGTTGAAGCGCGCTGTTAGAGACTCGTTGAGTAACTTTGCGGCGAAACTTAACAGAACCCGAGACTTAACGGAAAGAAAATAAACTTTAAGTAAAAGAAAGGAAAGTGAGAGAAGAGCAGATGGCCTGAATGAAATCTGTTAACCCATTTTCTTTGATGGTCTGCCACGATCGTCCGATCGTCGCCTTGGCGGATTCTGGAACCGCGCTGCGAACAGCTCTTGACTGAACAATGAACAGAAAGTGAACACCACCGTCTTCGTCTGTGTTCTGAGGTTAAATTCAAATATTTGCCCATCCCCTGGATGGGTTCTGGCCAATTAGGGTTCAGGGGTGACTGTGTCTCCACCCCTCCCATAAAATTGGGTTATCCATAGTAATTTAGTGAATTTAGACCTAATTTCTTACTATAAGGACATGATCAATTCTATAAAGATTTCATTCAGCTCATCTGTTGGGTTATAACCATACGAACAAAAAAATATCAAACACGGTGCCTTTTCATCCACTCATTCAATAGTTACATAATTGCAGGAATTGGGAATGATATACATGCATAATAGTCACGTGTATCAGTTGTAAACAGACTAACAAGCTATGTCGAAGGCTATTTGAATGAAAGTCGAAATATGTGTACTATAATTACTGTGTAATATAAGTACTAATAAACAGTACATATCCTATATTGATAATATAGATATCCATATTTATAGCTTTATAGACTAAAATAACTAGCTCCTTGCAGACGACTTGTACCAAAAGAGTGACCTGTTACACATTGTATGATGTAGGAGTAGCGTAAGCTTCAACGTCTCTCTGGGCAACAAAATCAAGCTCTTCTTCTCTTATATCCTTAATCCTCTTTAAAATTCTCATTTTAGACGTCTAATTCGTGACCAGTGTTTTGTTTTGCTCTATTCCAGTGGTCGTAACTGGCGGCCCGCAGGCCAAAATTGGCCCGCAGCCAGATTATTTTGTTAGCGGCTGGTGCTGAAATTGATAGTGTGTTCATGATAGTGTAACGTAGGACAGCTGTGCAGATAAATCTCACTGCTGTGACTGTAACAGTGATCAATGCTAGAGGTCACAGCATTTAGCCTCCTTGTTAGAGCGTTTGACTCCCATGAGACTGTATGAGAATTTTTTGCAGCAATGTGTTTATTTTGGGATGAATTGAGAGGATTTAATTTGAAAAGTTCTGAAAGACATTCAAAAGCCTCTGGGGAATGGATCGCTAGGCATGCCTCTAAAATAGACGTCATGAAATGTGTGGTATGATAAATGAACAGTGAACATAACGTTTGCTTATAACGCGGGCCTCAGCACCAACACGTGAACAATAACAACTCAAATTCAGCTTCCTTTTTATCAAAAATATTGACAAGACAACCAGCAAAAAAAAGGTGCCATGCTTCGTCTCGTGGTGTCTTCTGATATTATATTCTTTATAACACAGCGACAACTTTGTTGCAGATGAGACACACCTGCTTTGCATTCACAAAACCAGGTAGGATGAACGCAGCTGTCTTTCCATTCTTCTTTGTATGCCCTTGTTACTTTTAAATCAAGAAAAAACGGGAGTGAGGACTCAAATGCAAGAAAAGGAGGAGGATTTATTAACAAAATAAACATAATACAACAAAACAAAACACACGAGGGGGAAAAACAAAACTAGAAATACACAAAGCCAACTGAAAACATACCACACAGAATCACAGGGAACAGGAGACGTTAGACAACGATCGACATAGACTGCAAACACGAGGGGACTAATAAAGGGAAAATAATCAGGAGGGAACAGTTGGAAGAAATAAAACGGGGGAAGGGATCAGACAGAGACACGAGCACATGGCCCAAAATAACAAAACACCACATGTACTCCACGAGACAGGACAGGAATGTGACATTACCCCCTCCCTACGGAGCGGCTACCAGATGCTCCCCTAGGCCAGGGCGGGAAGGGAGGGACAGACCAGGGCGGGATGGGAGGAACAGACCAGGGCGGGACGGGAGGGACAGACCAGGGCGGCCCGCAGAGTTCGGGAGGCCAGGGTGGCCCGCAGAGTTTGAGGCGTCTGGACGGCGCGTCTGGGACGGCAGCAACCTACGGGATGGTCTCTGGGCTTGGACCCACCGGACTCGGGACCACCGGAACTATCACGGAGGGATCCTTTCTCCTTCTCCTCCATTTCGGGACCATTTGGGTCCCCCGGACTCGGGACTACCGGATCTCCTAACCCCAAAGTTGGATCCTCCCCTGTGGAGGTGTCCAGCAAGGTAGGCCTGCACTTCCTCCTCCTTCTCATCGGAGGGCTGGGGCCTCCACTGACAGTAGATGGTAGGGAACCGTCAGTGGGTTGGGATTCTGCTAGCCGTGGATGTTCTAGCTCTCCAAGATGGTAAATGTGATGGACAAAGGCCCAAATTCCCAGATGCCCCAGATTTTCCATTTCCCCAGGGCTGAGAGGCATGTCCAGACAGATTTTCAATACCTCCTTAATCTCCGCCTCAATGTAAACCATGTGATCGACTTTAATGAGGAAACTGCAGGCAAAGTCCCTCACGTCATCCTGCTGACGGATGTAAATGAAGCTCACATACTGGGCGATCTGCAGATAGTTGGAGGGAGATGAAAAAAGGAAGCTACCCATCTTCTTGAGTCCTCTTAATGGTCGGATCGTTATGTTACGTTTAAATGAAGGAAAAACTGGAGTGAGGACTCAAATGCAAGAAAGGAGGAGGATTTATTAACAGAATAAACATTGTAAACTTCCATCCATTAGCCCAAAAACGGATACTAACGGCTTGGTCAAAAGGAATTCTGCATGTAAGCCTTTTCAGCATTTTGGTGAATTTATTTTAATTTATTGAGATCTCGTTTTAAATCTGACTCCATTAATAATTTTATCTGACTCCAATTTTATGTGACTCTAGAAAGTGTGTTACGTGTAGAGTTTATCAGCTGATTTTCGATTAGTTGCGATTTAATTTAGATCGTTGATTTTCGTAGTATCTTCTGTGTTTTCAAATTCGTTCATTGAGAGACCCAATATCGCACAGAACTTACGCGCCCGGACCGCGCGTTCACGTTCACAAAATGGTTACTTCTGAATTACTCAGAGGAGGTAGAGTAGATATTTTACCTTTCAGGGGTTGCACATGCTCACTCCACAAAAAGTGTAATTTTATTAATATCTCTGAGCTACCACTTGTTAATCCAGCGATAGACAGAAATCAGAATATCGTGCACGCTGCGCCCATGCTTCAGTCGTGCCGTCATCAGTTTGACCTATCATAACCTTAGATTTTGCGGTAATAAAGGAGTAAACATCGATCCATACTAGAATAATGATTTCAGAACAATACAAGATAAATCAAGATTAACATTTATTTTGGCCAGACAGGAAAAGTAAATAAGTAAACAAGAATCCATGGTACACAACTGATCAGCGGAAAACATAAACACAATCGCAAAGCAATATGAAAATAATTTCAATAAATCATAATGTCTGGCACAATACACACAGAGTGTGTGAGTGCCTCAGAGGCACTGACACAACCTGCATGGGGGGTTCTGGCTACAGAATGTTCCCCCCTTCTGTTCTGTTTCCCTCCCTTAAATACTCCAACTAGAACAAAAGGGGTTGTAAATATTTGCAACACAAACACCTGGTTTTGGGGGAGAGGCATCAGATATCTTTGAAAAGACCACTCAAAAAGAGAACAGAATTCTCATTAGTTTTCAATCTTTCTAATAGTACTAATGACTGCTGTGAAACTGAGACCATTCTACCATTCGCACTAAGACCTTTAAAAGGACACCAAACATGAAATGGATAAAACAATAGATTTACAAGATACATCATCATTGGTATATCTGCATTTGTTGACTTGAAAACAGGGCAAGGAGAGGGAAAAATGGGGAGGGGGGAAAAATGTTTGATCAGGGTGGTGTCACAGTTTCTGTGAGATTTTCTTTCAAGATTAGTGACTTTTATTTTTGGGGTGTAGTCTCAGCTTTTGTCTTAGCAGCAAAACCGGTTCTTACAACATAATACAACAAAACAAAACCCACGAAGGGGAAACCATAAAACTAGAAATAAATAAAACCAACTGAAAACATACCAAACAGAATCATGGGGAACAGGAGACGTTAGACAACGATCCGACACAGACTGCAAACACGAGGGGACTAATGAAGGGAAAATAATCAGGAGGGAACAGGTGGAAGAAATAAAACACTCATTAGATAACAAGGGGGAGGGATCAGACAGAGACACGAGTATATGGCCAAAAATAACAAAACCCCACATGTGCTCCACGAGACAGGACAGGCATGTGACAGCTCTATTTTCGCTGTAGACTTTCCTCTTTAGACTCTTTGATAGTGTAATTTTCTCACACCAGCTATCTTAAATGTTAACATCTCTCTTATTGAAGTCCTCTTTTATTTTTTGAGTTATTTTTATCCATTCCTCATCTCCCACATACCGGTATGAGTGTTTTAGCAATGCAGTCTGTGTTGCAAGTTGTGAATAAAGATACTTAGTTTAGATACTTTATGTGTCACTACTGCTTTATTAATTTATCCAACAGCTCACTACTAGTTATAAAAGGCACTGTAACAGTGTGTCAACAGGCAATACTAGATATGAAATATGATGTCCTGGCCTGCCAACTAGTGGGGAATATATATTTCTTTCCTCTGCGTATCCGCGTTCTTCAATACATCATGTGTTGGGTCAGAGGTCACTCTTTTTGCGTGAGTACGATCACCGACTGGAAGCTAGTTATTTTAGTCTATAAAGTCATAAATATTGAATTATTATTATTTTTTACATAGAAATTATATTTTACAAGAAATGCATGGCTTCCCTTCAGAAGGGCTTTATTAACCCACTGGGGATGGATTACTTTTATGATGGATAGATGCACATTTAAGGCCATCAAAATCTTGAATCACTCTTATTAAAAATCCAGGAAAAAAGCCAGGACATTTTTAATATAACTCTGATTTCGTCTGAAAGAAGAATGTCATATACACAAGGATGACTTGAGGGTGAGTAAACCATGGGCTACTTTTCATTTTGGGGTGAACTAATTTGAGTGAGTTTCAACTTAAACTTTTATTGTCAATTCTACTATATGTACAAGACATTCAAAATTCCATTTCCCTCAGACCCACGGTGTAAAAAACGCCGTAAAGTATTAAAAATTAATAGATACAATATATACGTTAAAAAAACATTAAAAACATCACAAAACATTAAAGTTAAAGGAATATTATTAATATTATTAAGTGCCAACAATACGCTAACAAGATAGCAGCAGTTATAAAAGCTCCTCATGCACTAAATGATCAAGTGTGTGTGTGTGTGTGTGTGTGTGCGTGCGCGCGTGCGTGCGTGCGTGCGTGCGTGCGTGTGATAAGGGTAGAAAGTTAGTACAATACATCCGAGTGCAGAAGGTGAAGAGCGTTCAACTTCCTGACAGCCTGGTGAATAAAACTATTCCTCAGTCTAGTGGTTCGGGCCTGGAGGCTATCCAAAGAGCGTACATTGGAGAGTAAGATGCTTGGAATAGCCGGTTTGTGTGGGCTAGCTGCTAGCCTCTGCGATTTCCTCTCTTCTGTTTCCTCTCATGCCCTCTGCGGTTGGGGTGCAGCAGTCGAGGTCGATGATGTAGTAGCAGGCCGGCGGAGTAATCCCCAAGTATATTTTGGTTTTGTTTCAAGTTCATGTTTTATGCACTCTTTTTGTTATGGGCGGAGGGCGGCAGTGGCTCAGTGGTTCATGTAGGTTGTCTACAAACTGGAAGGTTGGTGGTTCGATCCCCGGTTCCAACTGACCAAGTGTCGAGGTGTCCATGAGCAAGACACCTAACCCCAGCTGCTCCCGACGAGCTGGATGGCGCCTTGCATGGCTGACACCGCCGTCGGTGTATGAATGGGTGAATGTGAGGCAAAAATGTAAAGCGCTTTGGATGGCCGTAGGTCTGTTAAAAGCGCTATATAAATGCAGTCCATTTATGTTCAATGTCATGTTTCCTGTAAACTGCTGTTGGTGAGTTTTTTTGTTTTGTCAAGTCAGGTCCAAGTCCAAGTTCAAGTCAAGTCCTTTTTTCTGTTTTCTTCCCTTTGGATTATTGGCAATAAAACTGCACTTGGGTTCTTCAACAGTTGCTTCCAGTGGACTATCATTACAGATGAAAGCATGAGATACAAGACATACAACCCCATTTCCAGAAAAGGGATTTGTTAATTCTCTTGAACCTTCATTTAACTGACAAAATAACTAAATTGCATTTTGTAAATAGAAACACATTTTGATGGTACAACACACTGCGAAAAGGGGGCAGAGGCAAAATAAAAGTGAAAAGATTACAGAATATCCAAGTTAATCTGTTTTGAAAGTGAATTGGTAATAGGTAAGGGTTTCTTGTTTGGGTATAAAAGGAGCATCCATCAAAGTCTAAGGGCTCTATTTTAATTATCTGAGCGCATGGTCTAAAGCGTACGATGCGAGTGCACTTAGGAAGTGTCCAAATCCACTTTTGCTAATTTAATGACGGAAATGACGTATGGTCTAAAAGGGTTGTCCATATTCTCATAATGCGTAATGGGTGTGTTTTGGGTGTAACGTGCAATAAACCAATCAGAGTCTCATCTCTCATTCCCTTTAAAAGCCAGTTGCACCATGGCAGATTTGCTACTTACATGACAAAATTTGCAAGCAGAAAATCCGATACTGTGCTCAAATACTTGTATTAGTAAAACTACCCCGATACGAGACACAGCTGACAAGACTAAGAAGACACACCTGAACTGAAACTCGAATCAACATGAAAAACTACAAAGAACTACAAAATAAAGCACAGGAAACACTTCAACTTAAAAGTCCAAGGACAGACACAGGGCACATGTGACAGAGCCCCCCTTTAAGGAGTAGATTCCAGACGTTCCACAATAAAAAATAAAATAAAAATAAAAGTCCAGGAGGGAGGTGGATCGGAGGTGGATCCTGGGGCAGGATGGAAGGTCAGGTCCGTGGAGCAGAACAGGACAAGGAACCTGGCATGGCATAGATTGGCCTAGGAGCGTGGCCGGACCCCGGCCATGGAGCGTGGGTGAACCCGGGCCATGGAGCAGGTGGGAGTTCCAAAAGCCATGGAGACACAGGCCGTTCAGGGGACCACAGAGGCGCCAGAAGCTCAGGGGACCATGGAGGCTCTGGGAGTTCAGGGGGCCACGGAGGCTCAAGGAGTTCAGGGGGCCACGGTGGCTCAGGGAGTTCAGGGGGCCACGGAGGCTCAGGGAGTTCAGGGGGCCACGGTGGCTCAGGGAGTTCAGGGGGCCATGGAGGCTCAGGGAGTTCAGGGGGCCATGGAGGCTCAGGGAGTTCAGGGGGCCATGGTGGCTCAGGGAGTTCAGGGCCAGCCTCTGGATGCTGGTCAGCCGCTGGAGCCATCTCTGGACACTGGTCAGTGGCTGGAGCCCTCTCTGGATGCTGGTCAGTAGCTGGAGCCATCTTTTGACACTAGTCAGTGCACTGTAAAAAGAAAATAGTTGAGAAACGTAAAAATGTAAGGCAACTTGATGCAGTAAGACTTTTGCGTTGTCTCAACAATTATTTTTGAATTCTTCCCAGAATTTTTTTTTTGTTTAGCCAACGTAATTTTGTTTGTTCATGCAATGTTGATTGTCGTATTTTGCTAATAAAAAAATTATTGTCACAGCAACTGAAACAACAATTACTGTTGTTGAGCTAATTATTTTTTTTTCTGTTTCCTTGATGGAAAAAAAATAATTAGTAAAATAAAGACCTCACTATCCTTTCTACAATTATTTTAGTGATTTTAAATAATTTACAAATGACAAAAAATTAATTCCTTTATCAGTTTATTCAGTTGTAAAAAGCACATACATTGTAACAACTGTACTATTTAGTGAAATGTTAGAATTCTTAAAGGCATAGTTCACCCAAAAGTTAAAAATCTGTCATCATTTACTTACCCTCATATTGTTCCAAACTTGTATGCATGTCTTTCTTCTGTTATACACAAATTTTGATAATTAAAAGAATGTTGGTAACCAATCAGTTGACGGCACCCATTGACTTCCATAGTAGGAAAAAAAATACTATGTACAGCAAGTCAATAGCTACTGTCAACTGTCTGGTTACCAACATTGTTCAAAATATCTTCAGTGTTCAACAGAAGAAAAACACTCATACAAGTTTGAAACAACATGCTGGTGAGTAAATGATGACAAATGTTTCATTTTTAGCAAAACTATCCCTTTAATTAACAATTTAAACTAAAATGTAGACAAGGGAACACTTGTCCAAATTTACTTCAAATGCCTTTAGGACAAAGCATATGCAAACAGGTCACTCAATGCCAGATGCATTCAACAATATTAAACTGCACTTGAGATCTTTTTTTTGGAACTTGTTGACAAGAAGAAAAAAAAAAGTTGTATCAATATGTGAGTGCAGACAGTGTTACATTGTAAAAGAGCTTGAAATCTGTTTAACTGAAATTAAAAACAGCACAAAAAGTATCCACAACACTGCAAGGCACAGTTTTCATACAGTAAAACTAGTTTTCAACTTTGTAGTGGTAGATAGTTTTGTAACGCAAAATCCTTCAAAAGTGAACATTAAAATAAAAAAGATAACACAAAGGTTCTAGGTCTAGAACAAGTAAATAATAAGCAGAAAACACCAAATCTGGAAACTAAAATCCTTTTCTATGGGTCACTGTGCTGCGGAGTTTGGCTTAAACTCCAATTAAACACATCTGAACCACATAATAAAGGTCCACAGGATTACTAGAAACTTCCAGGTAGGTTGGAGCTACACTCTGCAGGACATTGGCCCTACAAGAGCAGGTTTGGACATCCCTGCTTTAAATAGTTAGTTGACCCAAAATGTATATTCTGTCATAATTTACTCCCCCTCATGTCGTTCCAAACCCATAAGACTTTCCTTTATCTTTAAAACAGAAATGAAGATCTTTTTTGATGAAATCTGAGATTTCTGTCCCTCCATTGATAGTTCTCGATTCACTGTGTCACTGATGGGGTGTGATTTAGATCTTAAAGCATCTGCAGTTCTGAAAATACAAACGCAATCCGTATGAATGCAAGGCCAGTTGGAAAGTCTTTGGTGATGCAGCTGATAATGCTTCAGAAGAACGTCTTCATTTGAACTGCTGTTTACACTGCATTAAGTCATTGGATCATCCTGAAAAATAGAAAAGTATCAGTTAGAACCTTATATTGTACAAATCACAACCTTATTTTAATTAAAATTATTATACAAAAATAAAGTTAAAATGCAATGCATTTAAGAGTCATATTCTACACTTTTAGAACACATTTTATCTTTGTCCCAATATTTAAAATCATGATGTACAAAGAAGATCTCTGAATGTTTTTTTCAAAGAATGATCTGTTCTATACACAGACATAACGTTACATGAATACACATGCGTGTGACAAATAACGATGAAACAGCACATAGAAACGGCTAAAATACAGTTGCATACAAGTTTATCTATCCATATATTGTGTATGTGAGGCTTACAGATTAAACATTTACACATTATAAGTTCTAACGTACCTCACTGGTTAAATATTTCCACGTAAATTTCCGCTGTCTTTCTCTATTATAAATGCGCAGATACACAATCAGCAAATTAGCGCCATCTAGAGACAAAAAAAAGAAAGAACCAACCTTAACTAACAACAAATAACTTGAATCATTGTATAGTAAACAGACATGTTACTCGTTAATTTCAGTTCCCTTTCGAGAGGTCTCTCGTATTGCGTTATGGGAAAACTCCTTTTCTCGAGAATATGAAGCAAAAACTTTATTATATAAAGTGTCTATGTAAAACGCAGTGCAGCCGCACAGCCGATGGAACAGCGCGAGCTGCGCGCTGATTGGCTGTGCCGCGGCAACTGCAGGAGCCTATGGCGAGGCGGCCGAGAGAGCGAACCCAATAGGGGGTGCTAGAATTCCCGCCGAACAAGGTCATCTGAATTTGCATATTTGAGGCTATATTAGGACCGTGTTTCACCATAGGAATCTGATTTTTTCTCCTTCAGCGACATCTCGCTGACCTTCGGAATTTGAAGCCCGCCGTTGAAAAGCACCAAGCGGAACTACCTGCAGCTTTGAGGACGCCGGATTCCCCACCTGGACTCCGCCTTCAACACCTGCCGTTCCAGCTTCGCCATCCGGCGTGATATCCTTTATTGTGTCTGTGTGTCTTAGCGTTGCGTTGCCGTTGCAACCCGCTTCGAAAAAGAGCAGCGAGGCGTTGTTTCAAATGCCTCGCACTTCCTGTGCCTCGTGTAAGGCACTTCTCCTCGGCGGGGACCGCCACATCCTCTGCGTGGCATGCCTTGGACGGGACCACGCCGACTTAGCTCTCTCTAAGGGCGGCTGCCCGGAGTTGGCGCTTCAGACCCTCAGGGCTCGTCTCGCCACCTTTGATGTCCCCGCCCAAACCACGTCTCTTGAACCGCGCAAAAAGAAGCGCCGTGACCAGAGACTACCGGAGCGTTCGAGCGGTGGCACGCCGAACCACTCTCCGCGTGCCTCGCTCTCGCCGGTGAGGTTCACTCAGGAGGAACAGTGCCCCTCACCTGCAGCGGCCTGTTCAGTCTCTTTTGGCGGACCTAAAGTCGTAAATGAGGAAGAGGAGGAGAGCAGCCTGTCTATCAACGCGACCGGTAGCGAATGGTCGGACTCTGTCTCGGAGCCCCCCACTTCAACGCAGACCGCCACAAGCTCCAAGACCAGCGCGGATGCAGAGTTGATCCGCGTGCTCTCCGACGCCGTGGGAGACCTCGGGCTCGAGTGGTCTCTCCCCCAGGAGACAACGCGAAGCAGGCTGGACGAATGGTTCCTGCAGAGCCGCCGTAGTTCCGCCGCTCACAAGAACGCTCCCTTCTTCCCCGAAGTCCACGATGAGCTGACGAAGGCGTGGAAAGCCCCCTTCTCAGCTCGTGCCAAATCTTCGTTTTCCCCAGTGCTCTCCTCCGTCGATGGCGCTAAGGAAAAGGGATACGAGGGTTTTCCTCCCCTCGAAGAGGCCGTTGCTGCTCACCTCTGCCCGCCCTCCTCCAGGGGATGGCAGGCCAGGGCTCAACACCCTTCCAAACCATGTCGCTCTACTTCAGCTTTCACCAGTCGAGCTTACGCCTCCGCTGGTCAAGCTGCGTCAGCGCTACACACGATGGCTGTCCTTCAAGTGTACCAGGCCAAACTCCTCCGCGCACTGGACGAGTCTGTGCCGGATTCTGAAACCCTGAAGGACCTGCGCAGTGCCACGGACCTCGCTCTGCGCGCGACCAAAGCCATCGGAAGAACTATGGCCAACTTGACGGTGCTTGAACGCCATTTATGGCTCAACCTCACAGAGATGAAGGACGCTGACAAAGCCTCCTTTCTGGATGCCCCCATCTCCCCCTCGGGTTTGTTCGGCCCGTCGGTGGTGGGCTTTGCTGAACGTTTCACGGAGGCTCAGAAGACATCGCACGCGATGAAACACTTCCTCCCCAAATGCTCCAGCTCCTCGTCTGGCCGACACAGAGCGCCGCCTCCTCCTCAACCAGCCAAAGCCGCACCGCCGACAGCTAGGCAGCACTCGACATCCAGGCAGCGTCAGCGCTCGCGCTCTACGAGCCGCTTCAGGCAGTCTGAGTTCCGGGGACCTCGACCCAAAGCTGCGTTGAGACCCGAACCACCGAAGCCGTCCTAGCCGTAAGAGGAAAGAGAAGGTGGCCAGGTCCCGCCTCGGCCGGACCCCCACCACGTTCTCTCAGTCTCCCAGTTCCCTTCAACCAGGTGACTGGCGACTCAGTTCTCGCAGCCAACGAGCCCATTATAAAGAGCGCTCGCCTGCACTCAAACGCCGTTCTCACGGCGACCCAAATAAATCTAGAAAAGAACAATTTCTATGTAAAGGTTGTGTCCACTTCACAGTATGCACCCCTACACTCGAATACCCCCCTCACAGCTCACACGCTGTCCTGTGCCACACATGTGAAGCGCGCGCCCACTATCATAAAGTGCGCGCCGCCAAGCATAAACACTATCCCCACAGTGTTACAAGCACAAAGCAACCGGGTCACTGGGTCCCTTTCTCTAAGTGTCCCGCCCCCGTTATTAATTCAGCCCCTGGCTGTACGGGCACAGGCCTGGCAGGCCATTCCCGGCATGTCAAATTGGGTGTTGAACATAATAAAACTAGGTTACTCGCTACAGTTCGCTCGCAGACCCCCGCGCTTTCGCGCCGTGGTCGAGACTTCAGTAAAAGGCAACGTGAGTCACGTGCTCCGAGCCGAAGTGTTGAAACTGTTAGAAAAGGCTATTTCCTCGTCCCGAAGAAGGATGGCGGCCTCAGACCCATCCTGGATCTCAGACATCTGAACAAAGCGCTTATGACGCGCCCGTTCAAGATGCTGACAGTGAAACAAATCCTCGCACACATTCGCCCGGGGGACTGGTTTTTCATGGTCGACCTGAAAGATGCCTACTTTCACATTCAGATAGCACCTCGTCACAGGCCATTCTTAAGATTCGCCTTCGAGGGTAAGGCTTATCAATATACAGTCATGCCATTCGGGTTATCCCTAGCGCCTCACACTTTTACGAAGTGCATGGACGCAGCGATAGCCCCGCTGAGGCTGAAAGGCATGCGAGTACTCAACTACTTAGACGATTGGCTGGTTATAGCCCAATCAGAAGCTCAGTTGAGAATACACAAATCCTGGCTCCTCAACCATCTGGAATGTTTGGGTCTCAGGATCAATACCTCCAAGAGCTCAATGTCCCCCACCCAGACAATATCTTTTCTGGGCACAGTCTTAGACTCGATTCAGATGAGGGCGCGGCTTATGTCACAGCGCGCCCTCTCTATTCGGAGTATGGCGGCGTCGTTCAAGGACGGCGTTTACGTTCCTCTCAAACGTTTCCAGAGGATGCTAGGTCGTATGGCCTCGGCATCAGCAGTGCTCAAACTAGGTCTCTTACACATGCGCCCCCTTCAGCGCTGGCTGAACGCCCGCGTCCCGGTGCGCGCATGGCGATCGGGCCAGTTTCGCATCAAAATGAACCACAGCTGTGTGGAAGGCGACCACCTGGTATCAGACAGGGGTTACTATGGGTACAGTTACGAGGCGGAAAGTGGTCTCGACAGATGCATCCAACCTAGGTTGGGGTTAGAGGGCAAGCCGATCTCTGGCCAATGGGCTTTGACAGAGAAAACGCTGCACATAAACTGTCTAGAGATGAAAGCGGTCATCCTATCGCTGAAAGCTTTCCTTCCGTACATAAAGGGTCACCACATCCTGGTCCGAACGGACAACATGTCAGTGGTATCCTACATAAATCTAGCCTGGATGCCAGCCGAACTTAGCCCCGCCCACAACATTTTTACACGGGCAGTTCGGTCTGGACTTGATCCGTAGAGGAGTAATTATGCCCGAACAGAAACTGTTCGGACCAATGAAATTGTCAGGGCGGGCTTTAGACGATGATGGACAGATGATAAACAGTAACGTCATCATCCACGTCATCAAAGGCGCTTGGGTTGAGTTTGTTCTAATCCTAAACGGAGAACTTGTTCGTATATGCATTCACCTTTACTATTTCTCTCAGAAATGATGATCGTGTTGGTAAGTACTCTGTGTATCCTTTTTTTTACAACACCGGCAAAGATCGTTTACACTCATCTTTTTCTTCTAACGTTAGGCTACTTATTCAAGCGTGCGTGCAGGTACAGGGTTGCCAAGTTTTTACAACAAAACCCGCCCAATTGTTAACGTTCCTCAAAACTAGCCAAAAACAAGCCCAATAGCTTTCCAGAGGGGGTTCTCCGGGAAAAAAAGGCATTTGGGGGGTAAAATATGTGTTATTTTGGCAGGGCTGGCAGCTAAAAATCGCATTCCTGGGTCTGTATATCACATAATCAGGGTCGCTTCAACCCGTGGACTTGGCAACACAGTGCAGTTGAGTTCTGTTGACATTTGATAACTAACGTTATGCGTCGCTCTGTTGCTCTGATTGGTTGTAGGTCTATCCAATTGAGGTCTTTCCTGGTTGGGTTGAAACACGCCCCATAATCACAGCCCAACGGAGCAGAATCAGACTCATATTCTGACTAGAATTGAGTATGACGACGTCAGGCTAACATAAATCGCCAGGGCGGCCTGAAATCAGGCTCTCTACATTCCATGGCGAAACACCTCCTTATATGGGCAGAGCGCCACCTGAGCTCCCTGAGAGCAGCTCACGTGCCAGGTATCCTGAATCGGGGTCCGGATATGTTATCCAGAGGCGGCATTCCCCCCGGGGAATGGTCCCTTCACCCCCAATCGATCCAGCTGATTTGGAACACCTTCGGCCAGGCAAAAGTAGATCTTTTCGCATCCGAAGACAACATTCACTGCCCAATATTTTTCTCCAAGCGCAGGGATGCACTGGCCCATACCTGGCCCAGACTCCCTCTGTATGCCTTTCCCCCTATCGCGATGTTGCCACAGGCCATCAGGAAGATCAGGGAAACCGAATCCACAGTGCTCTTAATAGCCCCGTTGTGGAAGAACCAAATATGGGTCTCAGATCTGACGCTCATGTCAGACGCGGCCCCATGGCCAATCCCGCTGAGGAAAGATCTCCTCACGCAGGCGAGAGGGAAGATCTGGTGTCCCCGTCCAGAGCTGTGGGCTCTCCACGTATGGCTCATCAACGGATACCCAGGGACCTCTCCGAAAGAGTTATGACCACTATTGCCGAAGGTAGAGCCCCCGCGACTAGGCGGCTCTATGCGCGGAAATGGTCGGTTTTCTCTAACTGGTGTACAGCACGAAACCTTGACGCACGCTCGTGTGGGTTAACAGTAGTGCTTGCCTTTCTTCAAGAGCTAATGGACGCGGGTTGTACCCCCTCCACGCTCAAAGTATATGTCGCCGCCATAGCAGCTTATCATGATCACATCGCGGGACGATCACTGGGGAAAAGCGACCTTATCGTACGCTTTCTTAAAGGGGCTAGAAGGTTGAACCCGCCTCGCCCCCCCTCAGTCCCGATATGGGATCTGGTTACAGTGTTGGAAGCTATGAAGGGCTCCACCTTTGAACCACTTCAATCGGTGAGCATGAAGCACGTCTCACTTAAAACCGCTTTTCTGCTGGCACTAGCCTCAGTCAAGCGAGTGGGTGATTTGCACGCGCTCTCCACAAGCGCTTCCTGTATGGAGTTTGGGCCTAACGACACTAGAGTCGTCCTCAAACCTAAACATGGTTACGTGCCTAAAGTGCTTTCTACTCCCTTTAAGTCTCAGGTCATTTCTCTCTCGGCATTGCCCGCGTCACTACACGAGAAGGACGCGAATCTGCTCTGCCCAGTCAGAGCGCTGAGAATGTATCTAGAGGGTTCCGCCCCCTTCAGGCAGTCGGAACAGCTTTTTGTATGCTTCGGTGGCTGCACTAAAGGACATGCTGTCACCAAGCAGAGACTTTCTCACTGGATAGTGGACGCTATCTCATTGGCTTATAAGTCTAAAGACCTCATTTGCCCGATAGGCATCAAAGCCCACTCGACTAGAGGCATGGCCTCGTCATGGGCATGGTCATGCGGCATACCGCTAGAAGATATCTGTGCGGCGGCAGGCTGGGCCTCTCCGTCCACTTTTATCAGATTCTATAATCTGGAAGTCCCAGCTTTACAAGCTGGTATTCTTTCCATTTAATAGGTTTGCCAACCTTTATTATCAGACTCGATTAGTCCGGTCTCCCTGTTATATATCACAGTTCTTCCACAAGCATGTGTCACCATCCTTCCAGTTTTTATATACATTTTACGGCTCGATTCTATCCGGCCGGTATATACATATATACACAACCCTTACTATAAGGCCCGACTATGTCCGGTCATAGTTATATTTTCATAGGGCCCGATTCAATCCGGCCTATATACATATATTACTCTTTATGCCTGCTCGAGACCCACTCGTTGGCCTTCTCGGGCCTCACTGTTACCCATCTGTGCGCATCAGGGTTTCCTCAGGTATTTCTGTGGGGCAGTTAAGCATGCACGGCGTTTCAAATTGGGTTCCCATAACGCAATACGAGAGACCTCTCGAAAGGGAACGTACTCGGTTACTCACGTAACCTCGGTTCCCTGAGAGAGGGAACGAGTATTGCGTAACGCGCTGTGCTTATGCTTATCAGGCTATCGCTTCAGTCGATGTTTAAACCTGATTCCTATGGTGAAACACGGTCCTAATATAGCCTCAAATATGCAAATTCAGATGACCTTGTTCGGCGGGAATTATAGCACCCCCTATTGGGTTCGCTCTCTCGGCCGCCTCGCCATAGGCTCCTGCAGTTGCCGCGGCACAGCCAATCAGCGTGCAGCTCGCGCTGTTCCATCGGCTGTGCGGCTGCACTACGTTTTACATAGACACTTTATATAATAAAGTTTTTGCTTCATATTCTCGAGAAAAGGAGTTTTCCCATAACTCAATACTCGTTCCCTCTCTCAGGGAACCGAGGTTACGTGAGTAACCGAGTACGTTTCCTTTATCTTGGCTATTGTATTGAAACTTTTATTATGTGTAACGTTACAATTATTTTATTATTTACTTGGTATTGCCACGTAATATGAGCAGGATGTACTGAATTCGCTGGGATCCTGATAACTTAATTGAAATGCTTAAAATAAATTATCTAATTTACCGTAATCTGTGTCTAAAGAACTTTAATGAGCTAATCTTTTTCTGACCAGTGACAAACATAAAAAAAGTTAGGCTACACAACGTTTTTTTCTGCATTTAGACTACAAAAAAAAAAAAACATTTCTGTTGATGGCAACGGTGCTTCTATGATATGATTTTAATGTATATTTATAATTACGCCAACATATGAATTAAAGACTTAGTTAAGACTATACATGGAGTATCCGCAGTTTAACTATTTGCACTTTTAACCTCAAACAACAATTATGTCTAATAACACACTGTCAGCTTGGGAGTATAAAATTCGTTGCATGCATAAAATTAAAAGTAATATTAATACTTACCTACAGCCGTATGGCAATATTAGATCCTCAAAGAAGCAGGATGAGCAAACTTCCACATGGCTCAGAGAAAATGAGGCGCTACCGCACAAAATGGAGAAGGAAACCCTGTGCATTCGGCGCGATTTTCTGCCTCATCACGCATGCGCAAACTATAGACCTTAGTGTTGCTGCTCAACAGAAAAATGTTTGTCCAGAAAACTTTGTTTAACATGTAGCAGTGACATTTTGGAGAATTTTGTTGGACTAACGGGTATTTTTATGTAGAGTCACAGTTATTCACAATTCCTAATATATGGGATTCAAAAAGCACAGTATGCTGGACGAATGGTAATTTCATTTTTTACAGTGTGGATGGAACACTCTCTGGACGCTGATCAGTGGCTGGAGCCATCTCTGGATGCTGGTCAGTGACTGGAGCCATCTCTGGATGCTGGTCAGTGGCTGGAGCCATCTCTGGACACTGGTCAGTGGTTGGAGCCCTCTCTGGACACTGGTCAGTGGCTGGAGCCATCCCTGGACGCTGGTCAGTGGCTTGAGCCATCTTTGGACGATTTTTCATGATACCAAAATTTCAATAGTCAGTACCAATACCATTGAAATTTTAAATAGAATTTAGTAAATTCTCATGAAGTGACAGTTTATGTGTTCTTGTCCTCATGACACGGCAGAGGCTAAAAACATTCAATGTCAGCAAGCTGCAAATGAAACGCATCTGCGCCCATTATTCACACAAAGACTCAGAACTTGCAGGAGTTATAATTAAATGGTATTTTGCATTTTAATATTCACAGACACTAGTATATATTTGTCAGGAAAGATAACTCGAGATTCAATTGCAAGTGAACAATTCCTGTATTAAAGGACAAACTCGGATTGCATGTAGAAACAATCAGAAAGACGTGGTGCACGATGGATCGAGACTGGAACCCCGACCGATGAACATCAGATGCAGTAACAGGAACTCAGGAGATGAAGGGCAGAACAACTGCAAGGAACAGAGTGTGAGCACAAAGAGAACAATCCGACAGTGAACGAACAAACACAGAGACATTAAATAGCAGCGCTGAGGAGCCACAGCTGCGGCTGATCGCTAATCAGCGATCGTTAGTTGTCCAGCAACACACGTGACAGCCATAGACATATGCAACAGAACATACAACAAAACAAACAGGACAATACATAGACCTACGGACCATTACAATAATCAGCTTCAGTCTGAAGGCCTGTGCTTAGATTACACGGAAGCGACTGAACGCAGCTGTGGGTACTGAATATACTTGGTACTACGGTACTACAGAAATGCTGGTATCCTCGCATTTTTTTTATTTCAGTACCGACTTGGTACTGAAGTACCGGTGCTGCGTTCCACTCCACTTTTAGGCACGCACTTGTGAACTTCCCTAAGCACTTCCCCTCGGGGGAATCCCTGCCGCCATTTTGAAGTGCGTTCCACTTCGTGAAGTGGACGAGGGAAGTTTATATGGACAGACCCTCACTCCCTCAATTTTGACCGATCATGTGTACACTTCAGGGACCTTCATATACCACACAATGTGACGTCACCGCATATCGCGTTTAATTTACTCCACCACAAACAACTCTATGATATTTTAATTATTTTTTTAAACATTTAAAACAATCCAAACACAACTATATACTGTACATATACACTCACCTAAAGGATTATAAGGAACACCTGTTCAATTTCTCATTAATGCAATCTAATTAACCAATCACATGGCAGTTGCTTCAATGCATTTTGGGGTGTGGTCCTGGTCAAGACAATCTCCTGAACTCCAAACTGAATGTCAGAATGGGAAAGAAAGGTGATTTAGGCTATTTTGAGCGTGATGTGGTTGTTGGTGCCAGACGGGCCGGTCTGAGTATTTCACAATCTGCTCAGTTACTGGGATTTTCAAGCACAACCATTTCTAGGGTTTACAAAGAATGGTGTGAAAAGGGAAAAACATCCAGTATGCGGCAATCCTGTGGGCGAAAATGCCTTGTTGATGTTAGAGGTCAGAGGAAAATGGGCCGACTGATTCAAGCTGATAGAAGAGCAACTTTGACTGAAATAATCACTCGTTACAACCAATGTATGCGGCAAAGCATTTGTGAAGCCACAACACGCACAACCTTGAGGTGGATGGGCTACAACAGCAGAAGACCCCACTGGGTACCACTCATCTCCACTACAAATAGGAAAAAGAGGCTACAATTTGCACGAGCTCACCAAAATTTGACAGTTGAAAAATGTTGCCTGGTCTGATGAGTCTCGATTTCTGTTGAGACATTCAGATGGTAGAGTCAGAATTTGGCGTAAACAGAATGAGAACATGGATCCATCATGCCTTGTTACCACTGTGCAGGCTGGTGGTGGTGTAATGGTGTGGGGGATGTTTTCTTGGCACATTTTAGGCCCCTTAGTGCCAATTGGGCATTGTTTCTGACCATGTCCATCCCTTTATGACCACCATGTACCCATCCTCTGATGGCTACTTCCAGCATGATAATGCACCGTCACAAAGCTTGAATAACTTCAAATTGGTTTCTTGAACATGACAATGAGTTCACTGTACTAAAATTGCCCCCACAGTCACCAGATCTCAACCCAATAGAGCATCTTTGGGATGTGGTGGAACGGGAGCTTTGTGCCCTGGATGTGCATCCCACAACTGCAAGATGCTATCCTATCAATATGGGCCAACATTTCTAAAGAATGCTTTCAGCACCTTGTTGAATCAATGCCACGTAGAATTAAGGCAGTTCTGAAGGCGAAAGGGGGTCAAACACAGTATTAGTTTGGTGTTCCTAATAATCCTTTAGGTGAGTGTAGAATGCTGCATTAAACTATTTTGTAAAGGAAAAAAATAATAATAAATCAACTCCATAGTGGATTCCAAGTGATCAAGGGCTTAGGACGTTCCAGTTCAGTTCATTGCAAAGATTCCGCCAGTAGTGGGCACTCATGCAACGTAAGCAATGACGCACATCCAAGAGAACGAGACGGAGGGAAGTTAGCAAGTGAAGGGCATAATAAAATAAAAAAAACAACTGGAACGCAGCACAGTACTTGTGACTTCCCTAGTATGAGAACTGAACTGAGTTGAGCGATGACATCACTGTTTTCTCCAGAGCGGCTGTATAGATAAATTAACTAAATTAATACCTTTTCTACAACAAAATGAGCCTTCACTGAACTTACTTACACTATTTTCTTCTAGATCTGCTGTACAAACTTTGTTGCATTATTTTCCTGTTATCACTGTAAAGCTGCTTTGAAACGATCTGTATTGTAAAAAGCGCTATACGTAAATAAAGGTAACTTGACATGACATTTGAGAAAGTGTAACCCAAAATACAATTATGTTGGTGTGAAGGACTGGAAATGTGATGGTGAAAGATAAAAGTGTTGGGTAATAATAGGTACCCCAAAATTATTATTATTTTTCAGTCTTCAGTTATATGTAATTAAGAGAGTCTCTAAAAAAAAATTGTGTTCTAATGTTACATGGAGTGTAATTTAAGTGTCTTCTGTAAGATGCCTGTAGAGGCCGCATTGAACTAAAGTGATGAGGAATTTACGTTCTGGGCAAAGGGCAAAGTCATTTAAGAAAGTGGCAGAACGCTGCAGACTTTAATCTGTTTCTCATCATTTCCTACAGTTACTAGCTCTCATTCTTCCGTGTTTGAGACCGGTAACATTGACCATTAACATTTAGTTTGAACTTCCCAGTTGCACAACAGCAACAGGAAACAATTCTGCTTATTATTCCACTGTGACGTAAGTTGTGTTGTGACACACGCTGGTTGTGTTCATGTGTTCACACTCTGACACGGTGGTGTCAGGAGCACAACCTCTCCCTCAACGTCAGCAAGACCAAGGAGCTGGTGGTCGACTTCAGGAGGAATGAGAGAGAACACCGCCCCATCACCATCGATGGAGCACCGGTGGAGAGAGTCAGCAGCTTCAAGTTCCTTGGTGTCCACATCACAGAGGAACTCTCATGGTCCGTCCACTCCGAGGCCGTTGTGAAGAAGGCTCATCAGCGCCTTTTCTTTCTGCGACGGCTGAGGAGGTTTGGAATGAGCCGCCACATCCTCACACGCTTCTACACCTGCACTATAGAGAGCCTGCTGACTGGCTGCATCACCACCTGGTACGGCAACAGTACCGCCCGCAACCGCAAAGCCCTGCAAAGGGTAGTGCGCACGGCCAGCTGCATCATCGGAGGTGAGCTTCCCTCCCTCCAGGACATTTACGCCAGGCGGTGTGTGAAGAGAGCTCAGAGGATCATCAGAGACTCTAGCCACCCGAGCCATGGGCTGCTCTCACTGCTGCCGTCAGGCAGACGGTACCGCAGCATCAGAACACGCAACAGCCGACTCCAGAACAGCTTCTTCCCACAAGCAATCAGACTTCTTAACTCCTGATCCATCAGGATCATAACACACACTGGACAGAATATCACTCAGCACAACCCACTGTAGATACACACACATTATATACACATTTATTTATCATTTATTATTTATCATATAGCACCTATTGTACATTGGATCTCTACTGTGAATAATAATGTATACTGTACATTGTATATTATTATTACTATAGCTTAATGTATACTGTTTAATGTATGTTTAGTGTATATTGTTTAAAGTATATGTATATTGTAAGTATGTGTATATTGTTTAAAGCTGTGAGAACTACACTCACATTGTGTAAATTATTTATTGTTTATTGTAGTGTATACTGTGCTGTGAGTAATTGTGGGCGCATCAGATGATGTAATCTGATGTTGCTTTAAATGTTGTACATGTCATGTTGCTATGTTGCTCGGAACTGCACCTAAGAATTTCACCTACTATTGCACTTGTGTATATGGTTGTGTGACAATAAAGTGATTTGATTTTTTATTTTTTATTTTTTTTATTTTTATATTTTATCCAGAGTATACAAAATCGATTATAATTACTGTCATCCGCAGTATTGATTAATCATCAAAATACTTACATTTTAAATACTTAAATACCACCTCCATCCGGAATACAGGATCGCTGACAACATTCAAAAGACAGCTGAAGACTTATATCTTCTGCGAGCACTTAACCTCATCTTTAAAAAAAAAAAACTCCCTTTTTCCAATATTCCCTCCGTATTCTAGCTGATGTTACAGTAGTTAATATACTACACCAAATGTCAAAATTTGATTGATTGACAGGTGGGCGGGGCTTCCGGTATAGGGGGGCGGGACTTCCGGTGTAGGCGGGACTTCCGGTGTAGGCGGGACATCCGGTGTAGGCGGGACTTCCTGTATAGGCGGGACTTCCTGTATAGGCGGGACTTCCTGTATAGGCGGGACTTCCTGTATAGGCGGGACTTCCTGTAAAGGCGGGACTTCCTGTATAGGCGGGGCTTCCTGTAAAGGCGGGACTTCCTGTTTAATAAATCATGTGATTGACATTAGGTTTTGATGTTTTTGACAGTTGGTTTTTGACCTATTGTCATAATAAATCATATGATTGACATTAGGTTTTGATGTTTTTTGACAGTTGGTTTTTGACCTATTGTCATAATAAATCATATGATTGACAGTTGGTTTTGATGTCTTTGATGACTTTGACAGTTGGTTTTGATGTCTTTGATGACTTTGACAGTTGGTTTTGATGTCTTTGATGACTTTGACAGTTGGTTTTGATGTCTTTGATGACTTTGACAGTTGGTTTTGATGTCTTTGATGACTTTGACAGTTGGTTTTGATGGTTTATGACATTAGGTTTTTTTGTTTTGATGAATTTGACAGTTGGTTTTTTTGTTTTGAATGCGGTATAATAAATCATGTTATTGACAGAAGGTTTTATCTTTTGAAGTCGCTGTTATCAGAAAATTCCCCTCCCACCCTGCCACATCCCAGAGCAGCGTATATATATATAAATGGGGCCAGTGTGTTCTACAGCTATCAGCAAAAAGAGAAACATGAGCTACATGAGCATGGACGGATTATCAGCTCCTGAAACCCCAGATGCGGGGTTGCGCAGCAGGACGTTCGACAGTCTGATGACCAGTCTACCTATGGCGCCGAGAAAACCTTATGGGCACGTCCGTTTGACAAGCTTTCTCCATGAACTTTCGGAATGGACTAAAGGAGAATTTATGATGAACAGCAAGCGTGTAATCGGGTACAGATTTCATAAAACAACTCAAGTTGTTATACTCTACACCACCGACAGCGCGGGCGAGTTTCACCCCGGGGAAGACGCATGTCTTGTATTTCCTAAAAAAGACTGGGCATTATTTTACAATTTTGTGTGGAAGGATCTGAAGAGCGGCGGTCAAGAACCTCTGTACGTTGGAGAGTGGGACGGGGTCACCCCGAATGTCCGGTACCGCGTGGTAGGTGACCACACTAAAAAGAACCCGGATGATTCTGTCTACATATTCTGCTGTGATGACAAGACAAAGCTCACCGAAGATCGGTCAGGGGTCGTCCTGCCTAACGAGCATAACAATCTGTATGAAATGCAATTTTTGTTCAAGTGGCAAGATCTGAGTCAGCTGGATATTATGTTTTCAATCATAAACAAGCTGTTCAAATGGTGCGAGCTGCACGACGGCTACAACAAAATTAAAGTGCAGCTGTTCCACCCTGAGAGATGTCCGCGCAGCAGTACATACGCGGGGTATTCACCCCCCATTCACTACAGACATCCGGGACCTCGACGGTCAGCCCCTCCCAGACGTCGTTTATAAACCACAGCTGAAGCGCCACAACGTCCCCGCCCCTTTACTGCATCTGACATAAAGTCAGCGGCCAAACCCTCTCAAGCAACATTTATAAACCATGGCTGAAGACGGTGCTTCAGAACCCGCTCATGTGTGCAGCTGCGGCATCTCTTTCGGCAGCATTCTCGACCCTCCTGACGACAACGCAAGCAACTATTGTCTGACTTACCCCCTTGGATCATCGGACCTTCACAAAGACTGGCAATCGCCCCTCCAAATCGACTGGGACCCGTTAATCGAATGCGACTGCGGCCACGGTCCTGCTAAAACTATCAAACGCTCCAAAGACTGGCTGGACAAATTAGGCTCGGACCTCGGATCACACAACCTGACTTACCTCCCCAGTGCTAAAGCCGGTCACGACGCTACAGACGGATGTTTCAGCGACGTCGGATTCAAAATCGTAAAAGCAGCAACCGTGGTGCTGCTGGAACATCTCATCGGTGATAAGCTGAAGGCCGACTGCGAGGGGTGTGCGATTGACCACCCCAGCCAGCTGCAACATTCCTGCCTGTTTGACCCTCCCAACTTCTACTTCGACACACACTTTGACGAGCTGTCAGGCAAGCTGTTTAAGCCCTTTTTCCATTCCATCATCGGCATTCTCCTAAACCGCTGCGGGCTAAAATCTCACCCCCAGCGTATTCAAGGGACAGTCGGGGGTATTCTGCACGAATTAAAAGACGAACCATTCATCATTGCCAAGCTAGAAGAAATCAGGTTGAAACTTCTGGACAAACCCTGCAAGGAAATAGTCTACGACGTCGTTGATCTCTGGCAAGGTCTCTCAATTGTGAATGGAGAGTGACCAACCCCCCTCCGCGATGGGTGTAGTCTGTAGTCTAAGGAGCTGTTTGGAACTCGTGTTTAAAGACCATTTCAAACATCAGATGACCGAGCTACTGGATAAGATTATTGCGGACGCTGCCCACCCTGATATCCCAGTTGGTCATGACACTACGCGTCAGGCAAATCTCAAGAAGAATATGCCGATAATGAGAGGGATGGCTAATGCATGGGACGATTTGATTGAAAAATGTGTTGATGGTCTCGATCCACCCGATGTAATGATAGAAGCTATTCTAGAAATGATGTGTGAATCACGCGCTGAGATCACAATCTCAGACGTGTTGTGTACTTGTACCTACGTGGCAGATGTATGTACCGAGTTGATAAAGAAAAAGGGTGATGATGACGACTCTGCCAAAATTACCGAAATGTATATCGATTTCATCCTAGACAAAAACATGAAGGCCTGTCGCGACTTTCTTTTCTGGTTAGACAGTCAGTAATGTCATTATCACTAACCATTTACTACATTATTATTTTTTTACTAACCATTTTTTAGCTTACTCTGTTGTATTATATCCATTTTAGCCACTGTCTATCCTGTAATGTTGTATTATATCCATTTTAGCTACTATGTATCCTGTAATGTTATTTTCCATTTTGTTTTTTACTTACTGCTACTTATTATATCCATTTTTAGTTAGATTGTGTTATATTAACATCATTATATCCTTTTTGTACTTACTGTGTATCCTGTAATGTCGTTATATCCATTTTTTTTTTTACTCTACCTGTATTATTTCCATTTTTACTTAGATCTTGCATGTATCCTGTAACGGATTTTTTTAAATAAAAGATTGATTCAAAATACTTGTACGCGTTATTCTTTTGCGGCGGTTGAAACGACAGCATGTCGGAGCTCATGAAAAAGGCTTATTATACACCGTCCAACCCCGGCTCTCTAGGGGGTAAAAAACGATTAAAAGACGCCGTCTTAAAAGATACCGGCGTCCGTCTAAGCGATAAAGAGGTTTCAGATTGGTTGGCGGGTGAGGATGCTTACACATTACACAAAACAGCACCTATAAAATACAAACGAAATAGAGTGGTTGTGTATGGGATCGATACACAGTTCCAGGCTGATCTTGTCGACATGACTGCCTACGCCAAGGATAATGACGGTCATAAATACCTACTGACATGCATAGATGTATTTAGCAAGTTCTCATGGGTCAGAGTTTTGAAGAATAAGAGTGGCATTGAGGTCACTAAAGCGTTCCAGTCTATACTCGAAGAGGGTCGTGTACCTCAGAAATTGCAGACGGATAAGGGAAAGGAATTTTTTAACAAACATTTTCAAGATGTGATGAAAAAGCACGACATCAACCACTTCGCCACCGCTACCGATTTGAAAGCCAGCGTCGTAGAACGATTTAATAGAACATTAAAAAGCCGCATGTGGAGATTTTTAACGGCTACAAATTCCCGCCGATACATTGATGTTTTACAAGACATTATTCAAGGGTACAACAGCAGTTATCACCGAAGTATCAGAATGAGACCCGTGGACGTCGACAAAGCAAATGAGGGTCAAGTGTTTGAAAATTTGTACGGCGATATAAAGAAGAAGAAGAAGACCGTATTTAATTTCAAAGTCGGCGACGTTGTCAGGATTTCTAAAGTGAGAGGACCGTTCGCCAAAGGTTATGAGCAGAACTACACGGAAGAATTTTTCACAGTATCCTCATGTATTCCGCGTCACCCCCCGGTCTACAGACTCAAGGATTATGATGGCGATGTCATAGATGGGGTTTTTTATGAAGAAGAGTTGCAAAAAATAATTGTGAGTAAAAACAAATCTTTTAAGGTGGAAAAGATTTTAGGTCAGAAAAAACAGGGGAAATCTACGCTTGTTCTAGTGAAATGGCTAGGATGGCCTTCAAAATTTAATAGTTATATAGATAAAAAAACTCTGCTGGACTTGCAATCTCCTTAAAACGCACAGTCGTTAACGGATGAGACCATACGAGCGAAGGAGCATCATGGAGGATCACGGGTTCTACGTCACGTTGCCATGCAATGCGTCGTCGTCGGTTTATCCTGAAAATCGTATAGCCAGCTATACAACCAGGTTGGCTAAAGCTATAGACTTGAAAGGACAATGGGAAGTCGGACTCGCCGAAATCGAATATCCTAGAAGTTGGTACAACTTTAATGACGAAGATGGTCATTTCATCCTACATACGACCCCGGATCCCCCGGATAGCAATCCCTCAAATATTGGTTTTTCTATCATTACGAAATTACACATAAGCGGGGGTTACTACGCAAACATTCGCGCGAGCTGACGAACGAAATAGACGATGGGGATTTTATCACGGAGTTTTGCTCTAGCGGCCCTAAATCGTATGGCTTTCGCACCGCTAAAGGCAAAGTATGCATGAAAGCTAAGGGGATAACGCTGAATGCTAAAAATTCCCAAGCCATCCGCCTGGATACCCTGATTGGTCTGGTTGATAGTTATGTGACGTCGTATGATAGTACCGAATACATCCTGGCTCACACGGAAAACATTGTGAGGGATAAAAAGACTCTCACATTGCACAACAAATCAGTCGTTAAAAGGTTTAAGGTGGTGTATAATAAACGCAGACTTTTGCCCGATTTCACCACGCTTCCTTATGGCTACTGATCAGATGATGCACAGAGGATCAATAGATGCTTCCGATTTTGATTTCAGACTTCAACATCCATTTAGTTGTGTTATCTCCGGGCCTTCCAATTCTGGAAAGTCTTATTTTGTGAAACTTTTGTTGGAAAAAGGTTTGAATTTAATTTCCAAGAAAATTGAAAACATTGTCTGGTTGTATGATTGTTGGCAGCCTTTGTACGACGATGTACTTAAATTGTATGACATTAAATTTGTGCAAGGAATACCAGAGAGTCTGAATGATGATGATTTGTTACCTGTCACTAAAACAAATCTTCTCATCGTGGATGATTTGATGCAGCAAGCTAGCGCCAATTTGGAGCTTCAAAGGGTTTTTACGCAGTACGTACACCACCGTAATCTCAGCGCTATTTATATAGTGCAAAATTTATTTGTACAGGGTAAATCCAGCCGAACCATCAGCTTAAACGCCAATTATATGATCCTGTTTAAAAATCCTCGGGACGTCAATCAAGTAGCGATGCTGGGACGCCAAATGTACCCCGGAAACACAAAATACTTTATGGAGTGCTACCACGATGCGGTCAACCAGCCTTTCGGCTACATAATGATAGACTATAAAGCAAAAACCCCCGAGCAGTACCGTCTCAGAACAGGATTGCTTTCCGACCGTCAAGTGGTTTACATCCCGAAAAAAAGAAGAAGAACGTGATCAAATCACCATGTCCGCCAGACTTTGTAAACATCTGCCGGTGTTAAAAATGCTACATAAAGCATCTCCTAAACAAAGGCGTCTTATTCTACAATCGGCATCCGACGAATTCATTTTATCGTTGTGTGAAGTAGCGCTCAACATCCTCTACGGGACGATTCCGGTCAATCCACAACAGTACCGAAAACTGAGAAAGAGAAAAGCCGAAATTAAATTTGTAGCCAATAAAAAAATCGGCATAGCGGCAAAGAAACGAGTCTTCAACCAGAAGGGTGGATTCCTTTTACCGCTCCTGAGCGTCGCCGTACCCTTTCTTTCGAGCTTAATAGCAAACAGATAGGATGGAGTACGCCGAGAAGATGTATTTAGTCCCGCAACATCAACTGGATAAGGTGAGAACCGAAAATGTTCGCGAGAATATTCGACAGAGCGTGGAAAACGATTTGGACGGCGCCATGAGAAATATCTTACTCCGCACTGATTTGAACCCGTACGAAAAAGCAAAACTTTACACAAATACCCTGAGCAGGTTTTTGACCATCGTTAAACAAAGCGATCGGGAGAGCGGAGTTTTAACGCAGTCATTCCCCGATCCCGCGCCTAAAGATGAAGTACCGACCGCGGCTAGCGTCGAAGATGACAACGGTGCTGAGGAGCATGTGGTGGATGAAGTTCTGAAGAATGTACCTTCGAGAAGTGTGAAAAACAGCAGATACATATTAGACAAGATGTCTAAAGCTAAAGGACTAAGCGCGTGGAACGAATCGGGGGAGTTTGTGTTCAGGGGTAAAGCCGTACAAGGCTCACACATGGTCGATTTGTTAAAAAATGTCACGGCACCGCAAATGGTTCGGGATAACCGGAGACCTGTAGGATGGTCAGAGTTTCTACACGCCTTTGCCGAATTAAACATCCCTTTTTCTACAGTGCCGAATCAACAGGTCAGGAGCACCATTCAATCTCTAAAGAGTAAACCCGACACCCCCAGCCCACCCCGTGTCAGACCTTCCAAAAGGGCACGAAGACAATCACGCTCGGTGTTTCCAGAGTCCGAAGACTCTGTGTTTAAATCCCCGACTATCGATCGAAGACAATGGTTGGAATTTTAACGAATCCTTTCATTTTGTATGTACATTTATATGTATCTTATGATTAAATAAAAGATGATTAAAAATATAATGGTTTCAAGATTTTTATTTATATGTCAGACATGTCTGCACGCAGTGAACGCAGGACAACATTGTATCAATACAAACATACGGTCTTAATCTCTTCACAAATAGGGACACCATTTTATCATTTTTAATATAATCATCGGTGTATAGTTTCATCACATGATCATAGCCGTATCCTCTAGCTAGATGATATAGAAAAAACAGACAGTGCTGACCGCAGGTGTCCGATGAATAATCCTGGACTCGTCTGCCGGAATATAATACATCGGCATCGTTGGTTGCTAGAAAGTCATTGATGCTGGTTGGAAAGCGATGGCTGGTGGGGGGATTGCCGAAGCTGTCGAAAAAACACACGGGCCCGTCTTGGGTTAAATAAACGGCGACCCAGTGCTCCCCCGGCATGCTAGCAGGGTCGGTGTTCACGATACAGGCCGACGGTAAGATCCTTATGGGTTTTTCGGGTAGTTGATCGCTCGGTAGAACGCCGAGAAAATGAGTCCTGCAGGTAATTTTATCCATGATGGCGGTGAGTTGCAGCGTGTTCATCTCAATAGTAGTCTATGAGTACCTGTCGGCGGTTAGACAATTCAATGATGCTGTCAAATACCGCGTAAACAATTAAATTAATGGTATTCGGCAGCGGTTTTCTGAAACGAGCTTCGACTCTGATATTCCCGGACTTGATGAGGGAAATGTGCTGACCGCACTCTTCGTCGGGCGTGAGGTTAAATGCGTAAAGCGTGTATCCGTTCAGGAAATCATTCCTGCCGAAACAGAGCGGTTGGTCTTTAAGATGTCTCCCGGTCGTCATCACCAACTGATAATATTCGCGTACTGCCAAACCAGCTTCGAAATTGGGCTGTAGAGGCTTGGCCGGGTACTGTTGTCCGTCAACGTAGACGGCTAAGAATTCAAGGTCGTAGTGTTTGAACGCGAATGGATTTTTTGCGTAGGAACCGGTGAATGCGTCGTTGTCGACCATGGCAATGACGATAGACTTTGGCAGTGTTCCTAAAAACAGATTTTCCTGATTCGAAACACGAGAGCCGGCCGGTATGGAGAACGATTTTAGACTGACCCTATCGACAGGGTACTTGGCCGTTGTCGAGAGCAACGTCTGGGCGTGAGCCAGTCTCACCGGCGGTGATACAGTAACTTTCTTGACAAATAGGGATGCGGCCACTATATTTAATTTGTAAGCCACATCGTCGGCCCTCATCAGACAGAATTCATCTTTTGCTTGAATTAGGCGTATCTTGATATCCACCCCATTTATCATAAGTTTCTCTTGGAAGAATATATCGCTGTGTATGGGGGCTAGTAGTTCCACCTCCTTGCTTTCGCTGGTGTAGCCTGATCTCTTTGTCAACCCCGCGTTATGGCCTGCCGGGTCTTGAACGTCCATATGACCCGCCGTGTCTTTATGGAACAATCCGGCGCTGAAGACAGATTCCAACGTATCTTTACCGTAGTTGATCAGACTCTCGATGATACAGCGATAAGGGTAAGTGCTCGAACTCTGAGATATCAGACGATCGCCAAGGGTCACGTCGACTTGTGAAAACATAGTGGCTCCGGGGTAGTTGATTAGACCCACCTTGGCAGGGTGTGCAATCTCTTCCCCGTTAGGTTTCGTGATTTTCACCCGCAGGTAGAGCATCGTGTTATTGAGATCCACATAATCATCGCCGTTGCCTGCGATAAAAAATTCCAATGGTGCAGAGCCCGATATGGCCGATAACGGTGCTACTTCTAAATAGCCATTTTTCTCAATAACTGTCTGTGTCAGCGGGACCGAAAATAAGTCCAGCTCAGACTTGATGCATTCACCCGACATGCGATGGAGTAGTGCCATGTTAGAATATGGATTTTGCGGCTCTCTTGATCGATACGTTTCGACTAACAGACCTCTTACGCTTTCTGCGTACGAGTGAGCGCTTGTTTGATCCGCGCACTGTTTTCTTCTTCTTCTTCTGTACCACCCGTTGGCCACGCCTCCTCACACCCGGCGGCTTAGACATTCTCTTACGAGCCATGACCATGAGACCGGATCCGTCTTGAGCTTTATCGTTATGCGAACGCGTCAATACGTTTGAGACGACGTCGGATACTATATTTTTAGCAGCCGATTTTAGGTGAGGTTTCGCGATGCTAAATCCTCTTTTTAACAACGGTACGGCCATCCTGAACAGACCTCTGAATAGGCCTCCTAACCCCGCACCGTACATAACTCCCGATCCCGAATACCCCGGCAAACCGGAACCGGCCTGATTTTGGTAATAGCTCACATAGTCCGCGGTATTGGACTCTCCGGGTCTATAATAAACCATTTTTTAAAGAATAGAAATATTTTTTGGTTTAAAGTGTAGTTTTACGATGACTTTCCCGTAAGAAAATGGTACTTCGTGGTTTTGATCGTCCTTCAACTCTATGACGATGCTGCTGATGTGATCCTTGTTGATCGATGCGTAATGGGGGTTGTCGTATCTAGCAATGACCGCGTCGTTGCCTTTACCCGTTATATGTACACATCTCAAGAGGGGCACGTGCGAATCACCGACCGCTTGATATTGGATGATGTCCGTGTAAACGTACATTGTATAGAACCCAGCATTGATGTCGGATTGATGAGGAGCGTATGTGATGACGTCCGTAGTAAAATCGGGTTCTTTATGATCGTTTAAACCTCCGAGAGGTTTTTTAGTCATTCCTAAAATAGTGGCTAGTCTTCCTCGGAAACTCACTGAAATGTTTGGTTTCGCGACCAGAAAGACTTTGTTTTTTAATTCGTCGTGATTCAATACGGCCGCTGGTGTGATGAGTTGATTTATAGCCCGGAGGATCGCGCGAATGTTTGCGTAGTAACCCCCGCTTATGTGTAATTTCGTAATGATAGAAAAACCAATATTTGAGGGATTGCTATCCGGGGGATCCGGGGTCGTATGTAGGATGAAATGACCATCTTCGTCATTAAAGTTGTACCAACTTCTAGGATATTCGATTTCGGCGAGTCCGACTTCCCATTGTCCTTTCAAGTCTATAGCTTTAGCCAACCTGGTTGTATAGCTGGCTATACGATTTTCAGGATAAACCGACGACGACGCATTGCATGGCAACGTGACGTAGAACCCGTGATCCTCCATGATGCTCCTTCGCTCGTATGGTCTCATCCGTTAACGACTGTGCGTTTTAAGGAGATTGCAAGTCCAGCAGAGTTTTTTTATCTATATAACTATTAAATTTTGAAGGCCATCCTAGCCATTTCACTAGAACAAGCGTAGATTTCCCCTGTTTTTTCTGACCTAAAATCTTTTCCACCTTAAAAGATTTGTTTTTACTCACAATTATTTTTTGCAACTCTTCTTCATAAAAAACCCCATCTATGACATCGCCATCATAATCCTTGAGTCTGTAGACCGGGGGGTGACGCGGAATACATGAGGATACTGTGAAAAATTCTTCCGTGTAGTTCTGCTCATAACCTTTGGCGAACGGTCCTCTCACTTTAGAAATCCTGACAACGTCGCCGACTTTGAAATTAAATACGGTCTTCTTCTTCTTCTTTATATCGCCGTACAAATTTTCAAACACTTGACCCTCATTTGCTTTGTCGACGTCCACGGGTCTCATTCTGATACTTCGGTGATAACTGCTGTTGTACCCTTGAATAATGTCTTGTAAAACATCAATGTATCGGCGGGAATTTGTAGCCGTTAAAAATCTCCACATGCGGCTTTTTAATGTTCTATTAAATCGTTCTACGACGCTGGCTTTCAAATCGGTAGCGGTGGCGAAGTGGTTGATGTCGTGCTTTTTCATCACATCTTGAAAATGTTTGTTAAAAAATTCCTTTCCCTTATCCGTCTGCAATTTCTGAGGTACACGACCCTCTTCGAGTATAGACTGGAACGCTTTAGTGACCTCAATGCCACTCTTATTCTTCAAAACTCTGACCCATGAGAACTTGCTAAATACATCTATGCATGTCAGTAGGTATTTATGACCGTCATTATCCTTGGCGTAGGCAGTCATGTCGACAAGATCAGCCTGGAACTGTGTATCGATCCCATACACAACCACTCTATTTCGTTTGTATTTTATAGGTGCTGTTTTGTGTAATGTGTAAGCATCCTCACCCGCCAACCAATCTGAAACCTCTTTATCGCTTAGACGGACGCCGGTATCTTTTAAGACGGCGTCTTTTAATCGTTTTTTACCCCCTAGAGAGCCGGGGTTGGACGGTGTATAATAAGCCTTTTTCATGAGCTCCGACATGCTGTCGTTTCAACCGCCGCAAAAGAATAACGCGTACAAGTATTTTGAATCAATCTTTTATTTAAAAAAATCCGTTACAGGATACATGCAAGATCTAAGTAAAAATGGAAATAATACAGGTAGAGTAAAAAAAAAAATGGATATAACGACATTACAGGATACACAGTAAGTACAAAAAGGATATAATGATGTTAATATAACACAATCTAACTAAAAATGGATATAATAAGTAGCAGTAAGTAAAAAACAAAATGGAAAATAACATTACAGGATACATAGTAGCTAAAATGGATATAATACAACATTACAGGATAGACAGTGGCTAAAATGGATATAATACAACAGAGTAAGCTAAAAAATGGTTAGTAAAAAAATAATAATGTAGTAAATGGTTAGTGATAATGACATTACTGACTGTCTAACCAGAAAAGAAAGTCGCGACAGGCCTTCATGTTTTTGTCTAGGATGAAATCGATATACATTTCGGTAATTTTGGCAGAGTCGTCATCATCACCCTTTTTCTTTATCAACTCGGTACATACATCTGCCACGTAGGTACAAGTACACAACACGTCTGAGATTGTGATCTCAGCGCGTGATTCACACATCATTTCTAGAATAGCTTCTATCATTACATCGGGTGGATCGAGACCATCAACACATTTTTCAATCAAATCGTCCCATGCATTAGCCATCCCTCTCATTATCGGCATATTCTTCTTGAGATTTGCCTGACGCGTAGTGTCATGACCAACTGGGATATCAGGGTGGGCAGCGTCCGCAATAATCTTATCCAGTAGCTCGGTCATCTGATGTTTGAAATGGTCTTTAAACACGAGTTCCAAACAGCTCCTTAGACTACAGACTACACCCATCGCGGAGGGGGGTTGGTCACTCTCCATTCACAATTGAGAGACCTTGCCAGAGATCAACGACGTCGTAGACTATTTCCTTGCAGGGTTTGTCCAGAAGTTTCAACCTGATTTCTTCTAGCTTGGCAATGATGAATGGTTCGTCTTTTAATTCGTGCAGAATACCCCCGACTGTCCCTTGAATACGCTGGGGGTGAGATTTTAGCCCGCAGCGGTTTAGGAGAATGCCGATGATGGAATGGAAAAAGGGCTTAAACAGCTTGCCTGACAGCTCGTCAAAGTGTGTGTCGAAGTAGAAGTTGGGAGGGTCAAACAGGCAGGAATGTTGCAGCTGGCTGGGGTGGTCAATCGCACACCCCTCGCAGTCGGCCTTCAGCTTATCACCGATGAGATGTTCCAGCAGCACCACGGTTGCTGCTTTTACGATTTTGAATCCGACGTCGCTGAAACATCCGTCTGTAGCGTCGTGACCGGCTTTAGCACTGGGGAGGTAAGTCAGGTTGTGTGATCCGAGGTCCGAGCCTAATTTGTCCAGCCAGTCTTTGGAGCGTTTGATAGTTTTAGCAGGACCGTGGCCGCAGTCGCATTCGATTAACGGGTCCCAGTCGATTTGGAGGGGCGATTGCCAGTCTTTGTGAAGGTCCGATGATCCAAGGGGGTAAGTCAGACAATAGTTGCTTGCGTTGTCGTCAGGAGGGTCGAGAATGCTGCCGAAAGAGATGCCGCAGCTGCACACATGAGCGGGTTCTGAAGCACCGTCTTCAGCCATGGTTTATAAATGTTGCTTGAGAGGGTTTGGCCGCTGACTTTATGTCAGATGCAGTAAAGGGGCGGGGACGTTGTGGCGCTTCAGCTGTGGTTTATAAACGACGTCTGGGAGGGGCTGACCGTCGAGGTCCCGGATGTCTGTAGTGAATGGGGGGTGAATACCCCGCGTATGTACTGCTGCGCGGACATCTCTCAGGGTGGAACAGCTGCACTTTAATTTTGTTGTAGCCGTCGTGCAGCTCGCACCATTTGAACAGCTTGTTTATGATTGAAAACATAATATCCAGCTGACTCAGATCTTGCCACTTGAACAAAAATTGCATTTCATACAGATTGTTATGCTCGTTAGGCAGGACGACCCCTGACCGATCTTCGGTGAGCTTTGTCTTGTCATCACAGCAGAATATGTAGACAGAATCATCCGGGTTCTTTTTAGTGTGGTCACCTACCACGCGGTACCGGACATTCGGGGTGACCCCGTCCCACTCTCCAACGTACAGAGGTTCTTGACCGCCGCTCTTCAGATCCTTCCACACAAAATTGTAAAATAATGCCCAGTCTTTTTTAGGAAATACAAGACATGCGTCTTCCCCGGGGTGAAACTCGCCCGCGCTGTCGGTGGTGTAGAGTATAACAACTTGAGTTGTTTTATGAAATCTGTACCCGATTACACGCTTGCTGTTCATCATAAATTCTCCTTTAGTCCATTCCGAAAGTTCATGGAGAAAGCTTGTCAAACGGACGTGCCCATAAGGTTTTCTCGGCGCCATAGGTAGACTGGTCATCAGACTGTCGAACGTCCTGCTGCGCAACCCCGCATCTGGGGTTTCAGGAGCTGATAATCCGTCCATGCTCATGTAGCTCATGTTTCTCTTTTTGCTGATAGCTGTAGAACACACTGGCCCCATTTATATATATATACGCTGCTCTGGGATGTGGCAGGGTGGGAGGGGAATTTTCTGATAACAGCGACTTCAAAAGATAAAACCTTCTGTCAATAACATGATTTATTATACCGCATTCAAAACAAAAAAACCAACTGTCAAATTCATCAAAACAAAAAAACCTAATGTCATAAACCATCAAAACCAACTGTCAAAGTCATCAAAGACATCAAAACCAACTGTCAAAGTCATCAAAGACATCAAAACCAACTGTCAAAGTCATCAAAGACATCAAAACCAACTGTCAAAGTCATCAAAGACATCAAAACCAACTGTCAAAGTCATCAAAGACATCAAAACCAACTGTCAATCATATGATTTATTATGACAATAGGTCAAAAACCAACTGTCAAAAAACATCAAAACCTAATGTCAATCATATGATTTATTATGACAATAGGTCAAAAACCAACTGTCAAAAACATCAAAACCTAATGTCAATCACATGATTTATTAAACAGGAAGTCCCGCCTTTACAGGAAGCCCCGCCTATACAGGAAGTCCCGCCTTTACAGGAAGTCCCGCCTATACAGGAAGTCCCGCCTATACAGGAAGTCCCGCCTATACAGGAAGTCCCGCCTATACAGGAAGTCCCGCCTACACCGGATGTCCCGCCTACACCGGAAGTCCCGCCTACACCGGAAGTCCCGCCCCCCTATACCGGAAGCCCCGCCCACCTGTCAATCAATCAAATTTTGACATTTGGTGTAGTATATTAACTACTTGTTACTCTAAGCAATGTCCAACACTATAGTATTTTATGCACTTTAGTGGTTTTTCACCTCTTCATGATGGTTCGCTTCCTGTATTCCTCAGATGTAAGTCACTTTGGATAAATGAATAAATGTAAATACTTACATACTCCAGTACTAAAAGCAACATAATTTATAGAAAATATTATCTTTCATAAACTTTGTATACAGTACATGATAACCTGATCCAGAGTCCTGCAACGGGTCGGGTACCCGTGGATACCCACGGGTACCCGCATAAAAGTGGCTAAAATGGGTGGATTGTGACATTCCTAAAATTCACGGGCGGGGATGCAGGCGGATAATTAACTCCTTGCGGGCGGGTAGTAGAGCGGATGAAAAATATGTGCAATATTTGTATGTCTAAATTACCATTACACATACACTAAAACGATATGACATTTGACCCATCACGTCACCACCACTGCGACAGTGAGACTTTTGTTGATGCTTCCCGTAGCCCAGAGTTCGTTTGGTTTCAACAGTTGATTGTTTGTCAGACGTAGCGAAGCCTGCGTCCCGGTCTCTGCTTACATCGAGTTCAAGCCACTCAAGGGATTCCTTTCGATGTTTTGTTGTGGTGGAAAGAGCATGCGAAAACATTTCCCAACCGGGCAATGATTGTGCGGAATGTTCTCTTCATCCCAGCATCAATTGCTGCGAGTGAGAGAGACTTTTCCACAGCTGGCTTTGTAATCCAAGAACGGAGAACGCAACTTAAACCTGGGACTGTGGACGATATCCTTTTCCTGCACATTAACCTTAAGAGAAAGTATATGCATAGGCATAGGCCTATAGGCTATAGCCTATAATATACTGTTTGTGAGCGACAGGCTCAGTTTTTTTTTTTTCTCGTGTTTTTTTTTCTTCTTTTTTTTTCATTAACAGGACTATTTGCGTAGGTAGGCTATGGTTATCAGTTTCCATAGCCTATTTGGGTTCGTAGGCTACTTGAACGGCGCAAAACAAAGCGCACTTTAGCCTGTTTCATAGCCCATTCATGACGCTGTTGTGATGTTGTGAGAGAGAGGTGCAAGATAAAAAATAAAACACTTTAATTGGAATGATTTTAGCGTGTGTGATTTATCGCGGGCACGGATCGGGTAACGGGCCAAATATTAACGGGTCTGGGCGGGTGCGGATTTTATTTTGATATTATCACGGGTGACGGGTCGGATCTGGTGCTGAACTTTGCGGGTACGGGCGGGGGCGGGTCTCCAAAAATGGACCCGTGCAGGACTCTGACCTGATCATGTAACAGAATCTTTTTTTAGTTGAAATACCACTCATAGAGATCATGAGCTTCTTTATATTCTCTGTGTCGTGCTATATGGTCACAGGCAGTGCAAATGGCCAGTACAAACTCTTGATTCTGTAGTATTAAATGAGGAGTTGGAGTGAGATGTTTCCTCCAGGTAAAGAACCTGCGATATGCTTCTTCGTCCTTGTCCAGCTGAAGCAGATATTCTGCTAGCGACTTTGGATCTGGGAAGTCATTCACGTGAATGAAGGCATCGCCAGGAACAAAGTTCTCATAGTTTTTCCTGGGAGGACCCAAAACCACAGGGACGGTCCCTGCAGCAAGCGGCCCGTTTATCTTCTCAGTGAAGTAGTCCTTGTGGATGGAGTTCTCAAAGGAAAGGTAAAACTTGCAGCTAGCCATGGTAGGATAGTATTCGCTATGATCCAAGGACGTTGCATAAGCCTTCCCGAACATATGCACTTGGATGTGCTTGCTGAATTCTTGGTAAAACTGGTTCCTTGCTCCGACACCTGTTGAAGGATCGTTGTTACTCACAATCCAACACACCAGTTTGTCTTTTTTGGGAATTACAAACCCCTCATCTGGTTTCTTCCTGGTGGTCAAGCTCATCCGTACAGGAATGTCAGCGTCGTGTCTGTAGCTGAGAGTGAGGTTGAACAGGTTTTCCAGACCTGGTATTCTCTTTGTGTTGGTCGGTGATTCCATATGTAGCCATATCCACCTCTGGAACGGAGGACGAGGAGACGGAGGAAGGTTGGACAGGTCCCAACTGATGCCCCTGTGATAAACCATGACGGCATCTGCATTGCTGTAGAGAGCTCTATCATCTGTTATCTGACAGTTATCAATATTGTACAACTTTTTGCAGTCACTCAGGTCAAACCTGTAATTTTCAGGCCAGGTCCACAGCAGAAGTATAGGTTTGTCTTCCACTGCTTCAGTAAAAGAGCTCTTGATCTTGGCAGGGATGTATTGTTCGGTTCTAGAGAGTTGAAGTGGACAGTTGTTTGAAGGTGGAAACCAGAAAAACACGACACTCAGAGAGATGACACCTGCAACCATCACTATTAGACCCAGACGACACAGCGATGAGCCATTTATGATTGACATTTTTGGATCTGAAGAGAAATATTGGGGGGGAGTGCTTATTTGCTTTCACAGACAAGAACAAACATAAATTCTTCAATAAAAAGACTAGAGTTAGTTCACAGCTCTTTGGGAGACAAAAGATACAGCTATATGAAAATTAATAATTTTATTGGTTAAGCCATTTTAATCTTTTTTTGAATGCAGTTATTTCCTCACCTGACTAAAGGAGAAACAGAAAGTTCCTTTACGACATGATTTCCGTGAAAAGAATGGAAGAAAATAACAAGTATGGGTTTATAACACCTGTAGGATGTACCAGTTCTTGAGAAGAGATGTATGACACAGACCAATCACAGTTCATTATGCAAATATCACTATGAACCCATCCCTCCTGGCATTGTCATCTAACCAAACACACCCACACCAGTTAATCAAACTGGAAGTTGCTGTCATCAAATATTGTGGTTAAAGTGTAACTCATGTGTAATTCACTGTAAATCATGTGTTGTTTTAGGCATGATCCGAAGCATATAGAAGAAATATAATTGTGTTAAAATATAGATAAACAGAATTTAACATCAATTAAGTTCAAGTTTATTGTTATATGCATATTAGTACAGAGTACCTGTCAGGGCTGTGTGCAGGTAGGAAGACGATGGAAGAAGCATGAAGTGCAAAAAGGAGTTTAATCTCAGGAACAGGACGGTACACACAATGTTACACAACGGAAGACTTACAATACCAGACAAGGAGTGACAGAAATGGTAGAACTTAAACAGAGAACACAAACAAGGATGACAACACACAGCTGGAACATAATGAACTAATGATGACAGTGACTGGGAAAACTAGAAAAAAAGGAACATTTAACAACTACTAAAACACTACCTAAACAGTAAATGAGGCCGCTGGCTACGACAAGTCCTGCTCCCTCTCTGGCAGTCTGCATATCTCCCAGCATGCTCCACTGGTCAATATTGGGGTCATAACGCTCCATGCTGGTGTGACGTCGACTACCATCGAATCCACCCGCAACATAGATCATATCTGTAAAAGAGAAGCTTTGCTCAACCAACTTATAAAAGAAAAGCGCTTCAGGCGATGTAGCCTAAGAACACTGTGAAGAAAATCATCCTGCTCTACATCCACAAAACCCACATAATTCAAACTCACTGAACTTGTTTTGTTGGCAGATTTAGTTTCAGTCTTATGTGAACTGTACTGCTGCATTCAATGCTCATGTATCTGAAAATATGTTCATGACAACAAAACAGAAAAGCATGTGACAGTACCGCAGCAATGAAATACAATGTGCCTTAGCACTTTCTCAGCACCAGTCAATAAATAACAATTATAAACAACATTTAAAACATCCAAGCACAGTTAACATAGTAACTAGCTCAGACCTCAGCCCTCCTCATTCAGTAGCCTTGGGGTAAACCTGGGGGTAAAAACTATCCCTGAAACGTGATGCGTTGGGATGCTCTGCAAACGTCTCCCTGATGGAAGATGGGAGAAGAGATTGTGTGCAGGATGACTAGAATCCTGCATAATACCTAGTGCCACGTTTCCAGTAAATGTTTTGGAGCGGTTCAAGTGGAACCCCAATGATTTTAGATGCAGCCTTGACCACCTTTGTCAGAAGATTAAGGTCATGTGAAGTAGCCCCGCCAAATCACGCTACAATGTTACCTGTCAGTATACTCTCAATTGACCTATCGATAAGCCCCTCCCCTCGAACGCAGATGAGCCAATAGCAGTTGAGTATCAGTTGCGCTGGGACCCCGAACTCGGACATCTTTAGATAGAGAAAACAATTGGAAATAGAGAAACAATTGGAAAATCCTAAGCTCTCATTGATTTGATGGTGTTTATGCTACAAAATTGCTAAAATGTCGTGCCTGCCCTAGTGAAAAAAAAGTATGCTAAGTATACTTGCAGCCAGACTAATTATCAGTATGCTTGAAGTGTGTTAATGATTAGTTAACTTGAAATGTGCTATTTTGAAACAACTAATTTTGTACTAAGTATATTTTAGTTGTAAATAAGTTGTATTAAAGCATAATTTGAAGTGTATTTAGTGTACTTGTATGTGCTAAATTGGAACAACTTTAAGTATACTTAGTATGCTTTAAGTATAGAGACTAATGACATGCTTGATTAGTGATATTAAATGTGCTTTATTTGTATTATAAGTATACTTTATTTGTGTTAAGTGTACTTTATTTTTATTATAAGTATATTTGTGTTGTAAGTCTACTTTATTTGTGTTTTAAGTGCATTACAAATTAATAACCAGTGTCTTCAGAACACACAAGCAATATACTATGAATATATTATTTTTTCAGGTTTATTTATTCACTTTACCTTCCCTAAATACAAAAAATATACACTTTGTAGTCAATAACAATATAATGTATTATTACTTAGCTATACATTGTATGGTATACTTTGAATGACATAATGTCACACAGTACAGTAGTTTAAATGTGCTACCAAGGCTGTGAAGAGACATTCCATTAACAAGCCCAAAAACTTAACATGGTTTCATGTTATATATATATATTCATACATATTATTGGACCGATTCCACTGACCCTCTATACACAAATATAAATCACACATTATATTCACTTTTCTGATGAGCTGCTCAATTTTGCACTTGCGTCTGATGGCCGCTTGCACATCAGAGGCAGTTGACAGCAAAAACTCTTGAAGAAACAGCATCTGTGAACGAATATACAAGACATAAGGTCAAACAGCGTTCATACAACTTTTATTCACGTTTACATTAGTCTTACTTACTACTTACCTCCAAACAGCAGGACTTTTTCTCCAGTTCTTTTCGGCATCGCGTAACGTTAGGCTTTTTTATTCCGAGCCAGTTTATCGTCGCCTTCAAGGTCAGGCTGCAAACCTCCCGTGAGTGAGAGACTAGGGAGGGAGCGTCAGACAGACAAACAGCAGCTCTGCCTCTGATTGGCTGCAGGCGGTGAACAACACAATCTGATTGGTCACAGACAAGTTGAAGAGACATTTGAATTCCGATAATACTCATATTTTCTTGCGTTGTATTTTAGTGTGCTGTTGGTTTAATATAGATCTGTGTGTAAGATTGTAACACCATTCTTCTCTGCCAGTGTAAACTCATTAAACATATTTACACTTAAAGCACAACTACAGTAGGGCTTGTACACTGCATATATTTAAAAATGGGCTTTTAATGCATTAGTCATATTTTAACACTTATTTATTAATGCGTAATTTGAACACTTAAGCATTAATAAATAACATGTATTTCTAAAATGTGCTTTCAGTGCATTGTTAGAATGACAAATTTCAGCACAGTTTAAAAATATATTTAAAGTAATGTTCAAATAAGTACAATTTTAAAAAGTACACTGAACTTTCATTTTAAGTATATTTTTCTAAAATATATTTTTCTAAAATATGCTAAAATACAGTTATTTTAAAGTGCATTAAAAGTTGCATTGTGAAAATATGATGCTAATATACTTATTATATATTTAAAGATGGTACAAATTGTGTTAGTATATTTACAATATACTATTGAAAAAGAGAATATATTTGAAATACAATAAAGTATACTTTTTTTTCACCAGGGAATGAGTTCACTGTACTAAAATGGCCCCCACAGTCACCAGATCTCAACCCAATAGAGCATCCCAATAGAGCATCTACTTCCTGATCTCATACAGAGCAGACGTGCCTTCTATCTGCTCCCCGCTCTGCTTTGGCGCTTATTTTTTTGTCTTTATGTATGCTTAGCAATCTGCATTTCTTTATTTCCGGAGAGCGTGTGGCGGCGCTTTAAATAGCTGCGGCTCGGAGGCTTGCACCAAACTTCATTTCGTTGCATTGTACTTGTACATGTGTAATGACAATAAACTTGAATCTCATCTCATCTCATCTCATCTTTGGGATGTGGTGGAACGGGAGCGTCGTGCCCTGGATGTGCATCCCACAAATCTCCATCAACTGCAAGAGGCTATCCTATCAATATGGGCCAACATTTCTAAAGAATGCTTTCAGCACCTTGTTGAATCAATGACACGTAGAATTAAGGCAGTTCTGAAGGCGAAAGGGGGTCAAACACAGTATTAGTATGGTGTTCCTTATAATCCTTTAGGCGAGTGTATATATTATAATGATTCATAAGAGTAGAGGAATATATACAGTAGCTACTTAATTTAGCGGAGTTGCTATATCTTACAATGACAGCTGTCAGTGTGAAAACCTTATCCAAAGATGTACTAACAAAATTTGCACCATCTTTAAATATATAATAAGTATATTAGCATCATATTTTCACAATGCAACTTTTAATGCACTTTAAAATAACTGTATTTTAGCATATTTTAGAAAAATATATTTTAGAAAAATATACTTAAAATGAAAGTTCAGTGTACTTTCTAAAAGTGTACTTATTTGAACATTACTTTAAATATATTTTTTGTATATTTTTAACTGTGCTGAAATTTGTCATTCTAACAATGCACTGAAAGCACATTTTAGCAATACATGTTATTTATTAATGCTTAAGTGTTCAAATTACGCATTAATAAATAAGTGTTAAAATATGACTAATGCATTAAAAGCCAATTTTTAAATATATGCAGTGTACAAGCCCTACTGTAGTTGTGATTTAAGTGTAAATATGTTTAATGAGTTTACACTGGCAGAGAAGAATGGTGTTACAATCGTACACACAATTCTATATTAAAGGTCCCGTTCTTCGTGATCCCATTGTTCAACTTTAGTTAGTGTGTAATGTTGCTGTTAGAGCATAAATAATACCTGTAAAATTATAAAGCTCAAAGTTCAATGCCAAGCGAGATATTTTATTTAACAGAAGTTCCCTTTCAAAGCCTACAGCGAACGGCCGGCTTGGACTACATCCTGGTACAGCCTGCTTTAATTACGTCAGTAGAACAGTAGAACAGACTAACCTCCGCCCACAAGAATACGTGAAAAAAGGGGGCGTGGTCTTGTTGTTGTCCCACGTGGAGAAGAGGAAGTGCCGCTTGGAGAAAAGGAATTGTTGCGTTTGACTGTGTTTGTCGCCATGTCGTCGATACGCTGTTATTTTCATCCCGGAGTCAAATCACCTTTGTTTGGCTTTCCCAGGGACGCTGTAGAGATCATTGAGCGCATACATCTCCCGTTAAGAGGCGTGACCATTCCGTGCAAGTTACGTGCGCTAAGCTGCTGTCGAATCACAACACAGGAACCGGGCCACGTGCGCTAAGCTGCGGTCAAATCACAACACGGGAACCGCTGGCACAATCAGAACTCGTTACGTATTTCTGAAGGAGGGACTTCATAGAACAAGGAACTCATCAGCCCGTTTTTAGGACAGTGAAAACAGCGGTATACAGATAAGTACATTGTGTGAAAAATACTGTGTTTTTTACACGCGAAACATGAACACATGTTATATTGCACACTGTAAACACAATCAAAGCTTCAAAAAAACACAAAGAACAGGACCTTTAAACCAACAGCACACTAAAATACAACGCAAGAAAATATGAGTATTATCGGAATTCAAATGTCTCTTCAACTTGTCTGTGACCAATCAGATTGTGTTGTTCACCGCCTGCAGCCAATCAGAGGCAGAGCTGCTGTTTGTCTGTCTGACGCTCCCTCCCTAGTCTCTCACTCACGGGAGGTTTGCAGCCTGACCTTGAAGGCGACGATAAACTGGCTCGGAATAAAAAAGCCTAACGTTACGCGATGCCGAAAAGAACTGGAGAAAAAGTCCTGCTGTTTGGAGGTAAGTAGTAAGTAAGACTAATGTAAACGTGAATAAAAGTTGTATGAACGCTGTTTGACCTTATGTCTTGTATATTCGTTCACAGATGCTGTTTCTTCAAGAGTTTTTGCTGTCAACTGCCTCTGATGTGCAAGCGGCCATCAGACGCAAGTGCAAAATTGAGCAGCTCATCAGAAAAGTGAATATAATGTGTGATTTATATTTGTGTATAGAGGGTCAGTGGAATCGGTCCAATAATATGTATGAATATATATATATAACATGAAACCATGTTAAGTTTTTGGGCTTGTTAATGGAATGTCTCTTCACAGCCTTGGTAGCACATTTAAACTACTGTACTGTGTGACATTATGTCATTCAAAGTATACCATACAATGTATAGCTAAGTAATAATACATTATATTGTTATTGACTACAAAGTGTATATTTTTTGTATTTAGGGAAGGTAAAGTGAATAAATAAACCTGAAAAAATAATATATTCATAGTATATTGCTTGTGTGTTCTGAAGACACTGGTTATTAATTTGTAATGCACTTAAAACACAAATAAAGTAGACTTACAACACAAATATACTTATAATAAAAATAAAGTACACTTAACACAAATAAAGTATACTTATAATACAAATAAAGCACATTTAATATCACTAATCAAGCATGTAATTAGTCTCTATACTTAAAGCATACTAAGTATACTTAAAGTTGTTCCAATTTAGCACATACAAGTACACTTGTCAGGGTTCTGTCACTTCGGTCTAGCTTACTCTTGGTTTGTGACAGAGCCCTGACACTCCTATATTGTTTGTCTTGTCTTGTGTGAGCGCGCAGCTTTGAGCATGCTCGAGCTGCGTGCTCTTCTGTCCTTGTGTTTGTGTGCGGGGCGTGGTGTTCGGATCCCAGCACTTCGGTCTAGTTTGGGTTTCAGTTTTGTGTTGGGATTCGGACATTCATGCTCCGTGTTTGTTTTTTGTCGAGCGCACGGAATGAGCATTCGCTCGTTCTCGTGCGCTCTGTCTTGTCGTGTGAGCATGCGCTCCTCTGTCCGTGTGTTGTGTAGCACGTGACTAGTGTTTTTCACTGGCTGCGTGCTTTCATGTTGTCATGTTTTGTGTGAACATGCAGCTGATGAGTTCTCATTAGCTGCATGTTCATGTCATGTTTGGTGTGAGCACATATCTTGTCTAGTGTTTCTCTGTGCCATGTGCTCATGTCTATTGTCTAACCCCGCCCACCTTGTTTCCTGATTATTGGTTCATTTGCCCCACCTGTCCTCCCTCGTTACCCTCTTTTGTTTGTTCCCTATTTAATCTCCTTGGCTGCGTTCGAAACCGCATACTTCCCTACTATATAGTATGTAAAAAGCAGTAGGCGAGCGAAGAGTATGCTCGAATCCTTTGTATTCATAAAAGAGTAGGCGAGAACTACCAGGGTTTTGGAGTATTTCTCGCGAGATTCGGACGTGCGTATACTGTTGTTGCGTTCGAATATGCCTACTTACCTACTATATAGTAGGCGAAAACAGTATGTGAAAGGAGTAGTATGTTCGAAACCTCAGTACTCATAAAAGAGTAGGCGAGAAGTTCCCGGATGGCCTACTGATTCCGCCCAGATTTTGAAGCACCCATCGTTGGATACTTTTCTGTCCCTGCCTTCCCATGAGGCCACAGGAAAAGATACGTCATTAGCGAATATGTCGGAGAAGGGAAACGCGGGTGTTTTCAAATGTGAGTATCACAAACCCAAATCACTGTTCCCTTGTGTTAAAATTGCATTTGTTGAAGTACTGTAGAGTAAACGGTTGAATAGTTGAAGGTGTAAAGACGACAGACAGTATAGTATAGTTGTGATTGTGCTGTAAAAACACGCTTTATTATGTAACTTATAACTAACAAGGGATCTCCAGTAACACATACGAGTCTCCAAAGTGGATTTACACACATTCTAAAACATATGCATCTTATAGAGTCTTACTAAATGTCAATTTAACATCTGACAGGAAAATCTTCAATAAGTATTGCAGATGAGCACATCACAACATGAAATAGACATCTAAGTAATGTATGTGTGCTGTTATGTAGAATTCAATGCTGGCAACACTGTTTACATTAGCTGAATGCAAATAATGTAAATAAACAAATGTACATAAAGTAACTTAACATAAGTTATCTATTGTATTTGTCCATTAGTACTATTGATAAATTGAGGAACATTTGTGTGGGATTTAAAGTGAGTTAATACATAAGTAACTAAAATGTAGTATTGAGCACATAAACACAGAGGTAACGTGAATCTTGTTTGGATGTTATAGGGACAGATGAGCTCACACGTGTGCTTATCCAGTGGAGAGTGTCTCATGAAGCCCTCTTCACTGGAAAGCGGAATGCTGCCATCAAAGGCTTTGAGTGAGTATACTACAGAAATGGATTAAAATCTATTTAAATCTTAAGTAGTATTTTTTATTTGTATTATTGTAACTTCAAACATTACAGGTATTCCAGTTTTTTTCTGATTATTTATGTCTGCATTTGCTACAGAGCTTTTGTGGTGGAGCAGGGCCTGCAAGGCACGGTGACGGCGGCGTTTGTAAAAAAAAAAAAGGGAAAACCTAAAACAAAAATATAAAGTACGATTCCTTTCTTACTACTTCTACAGAAATCAAATGACATTGTGCTGTTTAAATCACTGCTTTTGTATTGTGTTTGTGCATTTTTATAGGATCTGAAATGCCCGCAGAGTGGCGTCAGCACTGAGGATGGGGAGCCCACAGCAGCATCCTGGAAGTGGTATAGTGCCATGGATGAGGCAATTGGGGGCAGACCCTCCATCACTCCAACTGCCCTAATTGCCTCATCTGGCCCGGATGTTGCTGTGGCCTCTTCATCCTCAGCAACGCCTGAGCCAGCGAGAGGAAGAAAACGGACGAAAAAGAAGATTTCATTAGAGAGATGGAGGAGAGGGAAGCGGTGAGAGAGCGGGAAGCGACTGAGAGGGAGGAGAGACGATGGAGAGAAATGGAGGAGAAGGAAGAACGGCGTGAACGAGAGAGACAAGACAGAGATGAGAGACAAGAACGTGAAATAAGACACAGAGAAGACCGACGGCACCAGGACGCAAGTGTGAGAGAACGTGAAGCAAGAGAGAGGGAAGACCGATGGCACCAGGAAGCAAGTGCGAGAGAGGACAGGAGAGAGAGGGAGACAAAGGAAAGGGATGAGAGATTCCTTCGTCTTCTTGAAGTAATTTCCAAAAAATAATATATGACCCAAAAAAAATATAAATTATGACACTAAAGAATCTTCTGATCATTTACAAATGTTGAGTTGTGAAAAAAAAACATGCAATTGAATTTATTATAAATACAAATATTTTATATATATATATATATATATATATATATATATATATATATATATATATATATATATATATATATATATATATATATATATATATATATATATATGTATGTATATGATTAGTACTCTGTTAAAGTATCACCAAATGTGCGTAATGTACTGTGAATGGCTACAAATTTTATATATATATATATATATATATATATATATGTTATTTATTTATTTTTTCTTAGTATTCACAGTACATTATGTACCTTTGGTGATACTTTGTGATAGTAATATAAAAAGAAAAGCAGTAGAGGAGGCAGAGGCACGCCTAAGACAAAAGGCACTGGTGGGAACTGTGGCGACAGGCAGAGCAGGCTTAGGCTACTTCCCAAAGTCTCTGGTCAGTCAGGCCCGTGGCAAGGAAAGGCACCATCTACTCCAGGAAGAGGTCCGAGCAGGCGTCGAGGAAGAGCGAGTGAGCAGGGCGGTGGGACTTCGGCAGCAGGGAGCATGGACTAGGTGGGAGAGTGCACTGCAGCGTAGGATAACCTGGGCGAATATCTTACAATCAGACTTCCATCGGGTCCGTTTCCTGGTACAAGCTGTTTACGATGCTCTGCCAAGCCCAGCGAACCTCCATGTCTGGGGGAAGAGCGAGACACCTTCCTGCCTTCTTTGCTCAGGAAGAGGCTCTCTAGAACATCTCCTCAGCAGTTGCCCAAAGGCTCTGGCTGATGGTCGCTACCGTTGGCGCCATGACCAGGTGCTTAAGGCAATTGCTGAGAGCTTAGCCTCAGCCATCAGCACCAGCAAACACCATCATGCACCAAAGAAGGCAGTCCCCTTCATCAAAGCTGGAGAGAAACCTCAGGGACGACCACAATTAACAACAGGTCTTCTCCACAAAGCCTCGGACTGGCAGTTGCAGGTCGACCTGGGAAAACAACTAAGGTTCCCTCAGCACATTGTAACAACAAATCTCCGCCCAGACATGATAGTTACCTCTGAGGTTGCAAAACATCTTATCATGCTGGAACTTACAGTGCCCTGGGAAGAGCGTATTGAGGAAGCAAATGAGAGGAAACGTGCTAAGTACCAGGAACTGGTGGAGGGGTGCAGGGAGAGAGGCTGGAAAACCTTCTATGAGCCTATAGAAGTCGGCTGTAGAGGCTTTGCAGGACGTTCACTGTGCAAAGTCCTCTGTCGTTTGGGCATTACAGGGGCGGCCAAGAAGAGGGCCATTCAATCCGCGAGCGAAGCCGCAGAGAAGGCCACAAGGTGGCTTTGGATTAAGAGGGCTGATCCGTGGACTGCTGCTGGGACGCAAGTCGGGGCTTGATCAACCCCGGCTGGGTCGCCTGGGCGAGGGTGTATGATGTTGCGAGACCCGAAACACCCAATGATCCCAGGATACATCACTGAGGATGCGTCCCAGAGCATCCATGAGATGTTTCTTGCATATTTACATAAATTAATTTAAATATTTATAAAGTGGTGAATACGTTAATGACTGGTGCAATGTACACCAAAAAGCATACACTTTAAAACATTTTATTGCATATGATCTGGCTTGTAAATGCATACAGAGCACATGCAGGGATATTCAGACAGGTCATGGAGGGCTACGGCCCTGCAGGGTTCAGTTCCAGCACACCTGTCTGTAATTTCAGTAATCAGTTATTAATTGCTTTGATGGGATTGTTGAGGTGTGTTGAATTAGGAAGGAAACTCTGCAGGACATCGGCCCTCCATGATTTAAGTTGACACTGTTTACACAAACTACCTTCAGTTTTGCATTAAGTGCAAAAGAAAGTAACTGAATAATAGGTTAGTTCACACAAATGCATAAATTCAGTCATTGTTTACTCACTTTCATGTTTTTCAACAAAAACAATGGGGATTGAACAACATGAAGCTGTGTAAATAATGACTGAATGTATATCTGAGTGTAATAACCATGAGCCCCCAAATATAAATTGTCTGAAATCTATGTGTGCATTTACATTATAGTAGGACCTTCAAGAAATAAACTAAGAATTAAGCAGCTTTATTGAGCATTTGTGCCTGAGGCACTTTCTAAAAAGGATTGCTGACAACATGAATTGTAAAATGTTTTATTCTTTTTCACAGGTAATCGTGCTCATGGAGAGCAGGCACATTGATGTTAGGAGCAGAAACAGCAGCAGCCAGATTGTCCCGCACATGTTCTCCCACTCTTGCTTCAAGGTTGGGGGGTTCAGGGGGGCCGCCATTGAGGTCTTCCTCATCCTCTGCCTCAATGATGTCCCCATTGAGTAGAGCGAGATTGTGAAGCACAGCGCAGCACGCGATCACCTCAGGCACGAAGGCAGGGCTCACCTCTAAGGCCTTGAAGAAAATGGAGCGCCAGCGTGTCTTCATCATACCAAAGGCTCGCTCTACTATGTTTCGTGCACGGGAGTGCTTGCTGTTGAAACGAGCCTGCACAGGGTTCTGCACAGGCTCTCTGTACGGGGTGATGAGGCAGATGGGTGCACTCAGGCAAGGATAGCCACCATCCCCGAGGATGCACTTGCCTTCAGGTGGATACAGGCTGCCAGCATACACGGGGCTGTTCCTCAGTACCCTGGCATCGTGCACAGACCCAGGATATCCCACAAAGACATCAAGGAATTTCCCCCGGTGATCAGTGATGGCCTGGAGTTGGATGGAATGAAATAACTTCCTGTTGAAGTAACAGTGGGAGTTATTTGCTGGAGGTTTAATTCGGACATGACAGCCGTCTATTGCACCAACTGCTCTGCTGAAAGCAGGTGACCCAGCCAGCTGTGCAAATCCTGCTCCCACTGCCTCCAGGTCATCTCCGGTCGGAAAACAAATCACCCTCCTCAAAATTCCCATGATGGCCTTGCTCACTCTGTGCACAATGTCATGCACAGAGGTCTTGGGGATAGCAAAGGTCTGTGACACCACCCTGTATGATGCTGCATGGGCCAGCCAGTACAGGAACACAAGCACCTCGATGTCCCGTTCCCATCCATGGTCAGATTCCAGTCTGACTGCAGCAATGAGGGACATGATGGATGGCAAAGACAGGCGAAGGTGTTCACGGTGGTCAGCTGCTTCATCAAAATAAAGCTGCAGAATTGGCACAGCTCGGTTGAGATGGCAGTAGGATGTGGGGTTCCCCGCCTGCAAATATGTGATAGTTTGTTAGAACAATACATTTGAATAAAGTTTTGTTTCATGTGTTGTTGAGTTTTGTGTTTATTTCTTGTGATAGGACATTAAATGAATAACAGTAACTATTTTGTCAGAAAATCAAATATAATAAATGTATGAATTCATGGTTGACTATTCACATCAGCTGCATTTGTCTAGTGTGTATTGATGCATAGCTATATCATTTGACAAAACAAATTACATTTAGCTTGTAGTAAAATACAGGTCCTTCTCAATAAATTAGCATATTGTGATAAAGTTCATTATTTTCCATAATGTAATGATAAAAATTAAACTTTCATATATTTTAGATTCATTGCACACCAACTGAAATATTTCAGGTCTTTTATTGTTTTAATACTGATGATTTTGACATATAGCTCATGAAAACCCAAAATTCCTATCTCAATAAATTAGCATATTTTATCTGACCAATAAAAGAAAGGTGTTTTTAATACAAAAAAAGTCAACCTTCAAATAATTATGTTCAGTTATGCACTCAATACTTGGTCGGGAATCCTTTTGCAGAAATGACTGCTTCAATGCGGCGTGGCATGGAGGCAATCAGCCTGTGGCACTGCTGAGGTGTTATGGAGGCCCAGGATGCTTCGATAGCGGCCTTAAGCTCATCCAGAGTGTTGGGTCTTGCGTCTCTCAACTTTCTCTTCACAATATCCCACAGATTCTCTATGGGGTTCAGGTCAGGAGAGTTGGCAGGCCAATTGAGCACAGTAATACCATGGTCAGTAAACCATTTACCAGTGGTTTTGGCACTGTGAGCAGGTGCCAGGTCGTGCTGAAAAATGAAATCATCTCCATAAAGCTTTTCAGCAGATGGAAGCATGAAGTGCTCCAAAATCTCCTGATAGCTAGCTGCATTGACCCTGCCCTTGATAAAACACAGTGGACCAACACCAGCAGCTGACATGGCACCCCAGACCATCACTGACTGTGGGTACTTGACACTGGACTTCAGGCATTTTGGCATTTCCTTCTCCCCTGTCTTCCTCCAGACTCTGACACCTTGATTTCCGAATGACATGCAAAATTTGCTTTCATCCGAAAAAGTACTTTGGACCGCTGAGCAACAGTCCAGTGCTGCTTCTCTGTTGTCCAGGTCAGGCGCTTCTGCCGCTGTTTCTGGGTCAAAAGTGGCTTGACCTGGGGAATGCAGCACCTGTAGCCCATTTCCTTGCACAGTGGCTCTGGATGTTTCTACTCCAGACTCAGTCCACTGCTTCCGCAGGTCCCCCAAGGTCTGGAATCGGTCCTTCTCCAAAATCTTCCACAGGGTCCGGTCACCTCTTCTCGTTGTGCAGCGTTTTTTGCCACACTTTTTCCTTCCCACAGACTTCCCACTGAGGTACAGACTTCCCACTGAGGTGCCTTGATACAGCACTCTGGGAACAGCCTATTCGTTCAGAAATTTCTTTCTGTGTCTTACCCTCTTGCTTGAGGGTGTCAATGATGGCCTTCTGGACAGCAGTCAGGTCGGCAGTCTTACCCATGATTGCGGTTTTGAGTAATGAACCAGGCTGGGAGTTTTTAAAAGCCTTAGGAATCTTTTGCAGGTGTAATTTTGATTCAGATGATTAGGTTAATAGCTCGTTTAGAGAACCTTTTCATGATATGCTAATTTATTGAGACAGGAATTTTGGGTTCCCATTCAGTCGGTCACGTTCGACGTACGTCGGACGTACCGACGAATTGGGATCACTTCTGGGAGCCCCTATCAGCTTCGAGCTATCTAGAACCGGCCAATGGACAATTGGCGTGCGAGATTTGCATCTCGCGCCCCGCCCCGCGCCGCGGGTATAAACAGGAAGCGAGAGCGAATGCACGCTGTCATTCACTTCGGAGCCACACTGGCACATGAAGGACTCACTCATTCGAGTAAAACTTTTTCGCTGCTATCTAAGCAAGAGACTACAAGACCGGAGAGAACCAGAGGAGGACGCGTGTTGGAGAAACGGCACCTTTCAGCGGGACCGCGCTGACTCTTCAGCTGCCTCTGTGATACAGAGAAAAACTGCTGTTATCACAGCAACCTGTTGGTCTGGGTGGGCGTTTTTCCTGTTTGAGTACAGGCACGGGCTGCACTATTCCCCGTGCGCTGTCGCGGTTCCCCTGAGTGCTTCAGCACAGAGCGTTTCCTCACAAAAAGAGTTCACGGGTGACGTGCCGTCTTTTTCAAGATGTCTTTCCACCCGTGCGTTTCTGGATGCGGTCGTTCCCTGTCCTCTGCTGACGGTCACAATCGCTGTCTCACGTGTTTGGGCTCTCAGCACGCTGAGGCGGCGTTTGTGGATAGTTCATGTTCCCACTGCGGGAACATGACTATCGCGGAGCTTAGATCAAGACTCTCCTACCTCCGGGCTGGGGGAGTCCCCTTACCCATCCCACGAACTAGGTCTTCCCCTAACCCGGGTGGACCTACTTCTTTGGATGGCCAGGGTGATCTGAGGATCACGTTTAGGGCAAACCTGCCGAGCGATCCTCCGCAGGCCCCTATTCCCTCTGCTCCGCAGCCGGTTGAGCTTCCGAGAGAAGCCGCTGGACCCTCCCACGGGAGACCAGTGGTGACTTTCGGGGCTCCAGCGGATGAACAGATGTCAATCGCTGCATCGGAGGGGGAGTTTCAGTCCTCGGGGGATGAAGGGTCAGTTGTACCGCCTCCCGCTGGGAGAGCGGCAACGGCTGCCCCGGACCCTGAGATGGCTGCTATGCTTGCCCGGGCCGCCGAAAGGGTTGGGCTCGCGTGGAACCCTCCACCGTGTCCCGAACCCTCTAGGTTGGACGATTGGTTCCTCGGGGTGGGTCGCGCTGGTTCTCAGCGTCCCGCCCCGACACCTTTCTTCCCGGAGGTGCATGAGGAGCTCACGAGGTCGTGGACGGCACCTTTTTCTGCCAGAAACCGGCCGAGTGACTCCTCCCCCCTCACTATCCTCGACGGTGGGCCAGCCAAGGGTTACGTGGGGATCCCGCCAGTGGAGCGCGCCGTCGCGATGCAACTGTGTCCGGCGACCGCCTCCAACTGGCGCGGTGACCCACGTCTCCCGTCCCGGGCCTGTAAGTTTTCTTCCGGTCTGACCGGGAAGGCTTACAAGGCTTGTGGACAGGCTGCGTCCGCCTTGCATGGCATGGCGTTGCTGCAGGTCCACCAGGCCCAGGCACTCCTTGACATGCACGAGGGTAGGCCTGACCCAGAGCTCCTCCGGGAGCTCCGGACGGCGACGGACCTCGCCCTCCGGGCGACGAAAGTCACCGCCCGTGCCATCGGTCAGGCGATGTCCACGCTTGTGGTCCAGGAACGTCATCTCTGGCTGAACCTGGCTGACATGAGGGAGACCGATAAATATCGGTTCCTGGACTCCCCCATCTCGTCAGCCGGGTTATTCGGCGACGCGGTCGAGAGCTTTGCCCAGCAGTTCTCGGCCGCCCAGAAGCAGACGGAGGCGATCAAGCACATCCTGCCCCGGCGGCCCGCTGCTGCCTCCACCCCGCCGCCGGTCGCAGCGCCTCCGGCTGCTCGTCGCCGAGGACGTCCACCTGCCGCCGCCTCCGCCCCCGCCAAGGCGCCGCAGCAGCCTTCCACCAGCCGTCGGCGTGGGGCCGGCCGTGGGAAGGACGTCCAGCCCGCTCAGGCCGCTGCCAAGCCAGGTGGCAAGCGTCGTCGCAAGCGGCCCTGAGACGGGCCACCCAGAGATGGAGGAAACTGCTCTGAGGGAGATGGCTGCAGCACCACTCCTTCCCCCGGAGGAGGGCCGGGGGAAAATCTTTTGTTTGTCTGTTCCGCCGCTGGCACCAGTGCCAGCGGCACCCAAAACTTCAATAAAAGAGCAGTTTCCAATATCTCTGGGTGCCAAGAGAGCGCGATTGACGGTGGTCGACGCTCCCATGCCTCGCCACCCTCAAGTACCTCTCCCTTCGCCAGCAGGGGACGCCGGCTGTCGGGACGCACACAAGCGGCCTCCCCACACTCGCACGTCCCCTCCGCGGATGCAGGTATGTGTTGCACAGCACACTCAGATCCCGCTTCGGGCCGCTCCCATGCCGTCCGAGCCGGATCCCTGCGTTCCGCCTCGCTGCCCCGCTGCGGGTACGTCTGTGGTACCGATGATCCCCCTTGCTCGGAGTCTGGGAGCCTGGCTAGCGCTTCCCAGCCCGTCTCGGTGGCTCCTCCGTACCATCAGACTCGGCTATGCGATTCAGTTCGCCCGGCGTCCCCCCAAGTTCAGGGGCGTTCACTTCACGACTGTAGTGGAGGCGAACGCCCCCGTGCTCAGGGCGGAGATCGATGTCCTACTGGCGAAGGACGCGATAGAGCCGGTCCCTCAAGCCGATATGAGGTCCGGGTTCTACAGCCCGTACTTCATTGTACCCAAGAAAGGTGGCGGGTTACGACCGATCTTGGACCTGCGATTCCTGAACCGGTCCCTTCACAGGCTGCCGTTCACGATGTTAACGCAGAAGCGCATCTTCAGGTGCATCCGTCCCCGAGATTGGTTTGCAGCGATCGACCTGAAGGACGCGTACTTTCATGTCTCGATTCTCCCTCGACACCGGCCCTTTCTGCGCTTCGCGTTCGAGGGACGGGCATATCAGTACCGCGTCTTACCCTTCGGCCTGTCCCTGTCGCCCCGCGTCTTTACGAAGGTGGCGGAGGCGGCCATTGTTCCCATGAGAGAACATGGCGTTCGCATCCTCAACTACCTCGACGACTGGCTGATTCTTGCCCAGTCGCGGGAGCAGTTGTGCGAACACAGGGACAAGGTGCTCAGTCACCTCAGCCAGTTGGGACTTCGGGTCAACTGGGAGAAGAGCAAACTCTGTCCTACACAGAGGATCTCTTTTCTCGGTATGGAGATAGACTCGGTCGCCATGACAGCGCGCCTCACCGAGGAGCGCGTCCAGTCAGTGTTGAACTGCTTGAATTCGTTCAGAGGCAGGACAGCGGTACCACTGAAACATTTTCAGAGGCTCCTGGGGCATATGGCATCCGCAGCCGCAGTAACGCCGCTCGGGTTGCTTCATATGAGACCGCTTCAACGCTGGCTACACGATCGAGTCCCGAGATGGGCGTGGCACAGCGGTTCCCTCCGTGTCCAAGTGACTCCGAGGTGCCGCCAAACCTTCGGCCCGTGGTCGGACCCCTTGTTTCTCCGGGCGGGAGTTCCCCTAGAACAAGTGTCCAGGCACTCCGTTGTCTCCACGGATGCCTCATCCACGGGTTGGGGTGCCACGTACAACGGGCTTGCAGCTTCGGGTCTGTGGACGGGGCCTCAGCTGCAATGGCATATCAATTGCCTCGAGTTGTTAGCAGTTCGTCTTGCACTCAGCCGCTTCAAAGTGCCGCTCAGAGGCAAGCACGTTCTGGTCCGGACGGACAACACTGCGGCCGTAGCGTACATCAACAAACAGGGTGGTCTACGCTCCCGTCGCATGTCGCAACTCGCCCGCCATCTCCTCTTATGGAGTCAGAAGCATCTGAGGTCGCTTCGTGCTGTTTTCATTCCGGGCCTGCTCAATCGTGCGGCCGACGAGCTGTCACGTCAGCAGGTACTTCCGGGAGAATGGCGACTCCATCCCCAGGTGGTCCAGCTAATCTGGAGTCGTTTCGGGGCCGCACAGGTAGACCTGTTTGCCTCCCCAGAGACGACCCACTGTCAGTGGTTTTATTCCTTGACCGAGGGTACCCTCGGGTCGGATGCCCTGGCCCACAGCTGGCCCCGGGAAGAACGCAAGTATGCGTTTCCCCCAGTGAGCCTTCTTGCGCAGACTCTGTGCAAAGTCAGGGAGGACGAGGAGCAGGTCCTGTTGGTCGCTCCGTATTGGCCCAACCGGACTTGGTTCCCGGAACTAGTGCTCCTTGCGACAGCACCTCCCTGGCCCATTCCTCTGAGGCAGGACCTCCTGACTCAGAGACGGGGCACCCTATGGCACCCGCGTCCAGACCTCTGGAAACTCCATGTCTGGTCCCTGGACGGGACGCGGAGGTTCTAGGTGACCTACCGCAAGCGGTAGTTGACACCATCACTTCCGCTAGAGCCCCCTCTACGAGGCGCCTCTATGCGTTGAAGTGGAACCTGTTCGTCGATTGGTGCTCTTCTCGCCGAGAAGACCCCCGAAGATGTTCGATCGCATCTGTGCTTACCTTTCTACAGGATGGGTTGGAGCGAAGGCTGTCTCCCTCCACCCTCAAGGTCTATGTCGCCGCTATCGCCGCTAATCATGAGTTCGTAGATGGAAAATCTCTAGGTAAGCACGATCTGATCGTCAGGTTCCTTAGGGGAGCGAGGAGATTAAATCCACCTCGTCCTCCCTCCATACCCTCTTGGGACTTAACTCTGGTGCTAACTGCACTACAGAGAGAACCTTTTGAGCCTCTGCAGTCAGCTGAGTTGAAAGTTCTGTCGTTAAAGACGATACTCCTGACTGCGTTGGCCTCCATCAAGAGGGTAGGGGACCTGCAGGCATTTTCGGTCGACGAATCGTGCCTGGAATTCGGGCCCGGTAACTCTCATGTGATCATGAGACCCCGGCCTGGATATGTGCCCAAGGTTCCCACTACTCCCTTCCGGGACCAAGTGGTGAGCCTGCAAGCGCTGCCTTCGGAGGAGGCAGACCCAGCCCTAGCTTTTCTCTGTCCCGTCCGTGCTCTCCGGACTTACGTGGACAGAACGCAAAGCTTCAGGACCTCAGAGCAGCTCTTCGTCTGTTACGGAGGACAGCAGAAGGGAAGGCTGTCTCCAAGCAGAGGATGGCCCACTGGATAGTGGATGCCATCGTCTTGGCTTATCAGTCCCAAGACGTGCCCTGCCCGCTCGGGTTAAGAGCCCACTCCACTAGGGGTGTTGCCTCTTCCTGGGCGTTGGCTCGTGGCGCCTCGCTGACAGATATTTGTAGAGCTGCGGGCTGGGCGACACCTAACACGTTCGCTAGATTCTATAGCCTCCGTGTAGAGCCGGTTTCTTCCTGTGTGCTCACTTCCCATAGTCAGTAACACCGAGGTGCCCGTTCTAGTGTCGGCTTGCTGCGCCATTCCCTCCCCTATGGTAGACGGATGCGTGCGCTTATTCTGCTCCAGTCGAGTTCCCCGGATCGGCGAACCCTGTTGAGTCCTCCGCAACCCGCGGCAGTCGGACGTGGCGGAGCGTTCGACGCCAGGTCTAACACTCGTATGCATTGGTGGAACTTGTGTTAGGCTGGGTTCCATATGTAGTGACCCCCACGGCGGTCCCATATGTGTATTCTTCCACGGTACGGCTCCCTTCGGCGAGTCCGTGTCTTTCCCTCGGCAGAGTCTCCTCTGCCGTCCCATGTACGTGTTGTCCCCCTCCTCTAATTGGCCGGGGCCACCCCTGGGACTTCCGTATGTTGTGCTGCCCACGGCCAGCCCATACGTGTATTCTCCACATGTTAACTCCCTCTGGGCATGATGTGGCTTCCGCAGCTGCCTTCACAGGCACGCTTTCCCAGCGTTATCCAATACAGTCAGCTGAGTGGGTCTTGCGGAACAGCAGCTTGGACTCTCCCTGCGTGAACTTTCCCGCCCGCATCAGATCGGGGTCTGAGGGGCTCATCGCTGGGCGCTGGAAGTGGTAGTAACTATGGCGTTTTCCATAGGGGATCCCAATTCGTCGGTACGTCCGACGTACGTCGAACGTGACCGACTGAATGGGAACGTCTCGGTTACGTATGGTAACCCTCGTTCCCTGAAGGAGGGAACGGAGACGTACGTCCCGTCGCCACAGTTGCTGTACCATCACTGCAGGTTGAGCCATTACGTGTGGCTCCTCAGTGAAAAACAGCGTGCATTCGCTCTCGCTTCCTGTTTATACCCGCGGCGCGGGGCGGGGCGCGAGATGCAAATCTCGCACGCCAATTGTCCATTGGCCGGTTCTAGATAGCTCGAAGCTGATAGGGGCTCCCAGAAGTGATCCCAATTCGTCGGTACGTCCGACGTACGTCTCCGTTCCCTCCTTCAGGGAACGAGGGTTACCATACGTAACCGAGACGTTTTCATGAGCTGTATGCCAAAATCATCAGTATTAAAACAATAAAAGACCTGAAATATTTCAGTTGGTGTGCAATGAATCTAAAATATATGAAAGTTTAATTTTTATCATTACATTATGGAAAATAATGAACTTTATCACAATATGCTAATTTATTGAGAAGGACCTGTATATAAATGCTTAGTAATAAAATATGTCTTACAATTCAGGATTGGTCAGCATTTATCATTATTATAAATGTTGGAGTTGCTTCGTTTGCAATGCAATTCAATCTGGGGTACTTTAAATTAAGTAGTGATACTTACATTTTCCGAGTATAAAATGAACATTCTTCTCCAAAAGCGAGATCTTCGAGCAGCTGCCCGACGTCTCCTTTGCGCAGACATTTGTCTCATTTGTGCAGACATTCCAACCATTGCAAACACTGACGAAAAACGCACTAGGTAGGGTTTTCGAGTTACTGATGCAATCAGGTGTTAGTGCACCTGTCACTCATATCTTTTCTTTTTATTGTCATATCTTTTCTTTCTTTTCTCTTTATTGTTTTATAATTGCATGGTTGTATCTTTAACATTCATAATTAGAAAAAAATACCATGGGTTTGCATACATTATATACACAGGAAAAAGCACAATAACAAGGTTAAATATATTTGAATAATTCATCATAATGCAATATATTTTTTTATGGGATGAAACGAGTTAAATTTAACAAGAAAAAGAGGGAAATATAAGGGAGATTTAGGGCGCTTTTGCTTGCAGATTAATTTTTTTGCCATATAAAACAAAGAAATGAACAAAATTTCAATTTTGGGGTTTGGCAATAAAAAATTATATCTTAAGCATAAAACTATATATATATTGCTTATACTGCAATCCCAAAATAAATGGCCAGCTGTTTGATCAATATTAAGATATTTATAAATAGATTAATTAAACCTGTCACTCATTTCAAGTTGCGCTCGAGATAACGTCGTAGGTCACATGATAACGTCAACATGGCGCATAAAGTGCGGATCGCATTCATACTTAACGAGATCAGGCAATATAGTACCTACTCTTTTAGAGCTCGTTAAGTAAGTACTTATTGAAAATGAGTACCTACTCAATGAGTATGCGGTTTCGAACGCAGCCCTTGTGTTTTCAGTCCAGTGCGGAATCATTGTCTTATCAACCTCATGTTTCCCTGCTCCCTGTCAAGTCTGTTTTTCCCCCTCGGGGTAGTTTGTTTTGTCTTGTTTTATTTTTTATCCACATTAAAAGCCCTAATTTCTGCACCTTTGAGTCCTCGCTTCATCCCTTCCACAAACCCTGACAACACTAAATACACTTCAAATTATGCTTTAATACAACTTATTTACAACTAAAAAATACTTAGTACAAAATTAGTTGTTTCAAAATAGCACATTTCAAGTTAACTAATCATTAACACACTTCAAGCTGGCTGCAAGTATACTTAGCATACTTTTTTTTCACTAGGGTTGTCATGTTCAAGAAACCAATTTGAAATGATTCGAGCTTTGTGACATGGTGCATTATCCTGCTGGAAGTAGCCATCAGAGGATGGGTACATGGTGGTCATAAAGGGATGCACATGGTCAGAAACAATGCTCAGGTAGGCCGTGGCATTTAAACAATGCCCAATTGGCACTAAGGAGCCTAAAGTGTTCCAAGAAAACATCCCCCACACCATTACACCACCACCACCAGCCTGCACAGTGGTAACAAGGCATGATGGATCCATGTTCTCATTCTGTTTACGCCAAATTCTGACTCTACCATCTGAATGTCTCAACAGAAATCGAGACTCATCAGACCAGGCAACATTTTTCCAGTCTTCAACTGTCCAATTTTGGTGAGCTCGTGCAAATTGTAGCCTCTTTTTCCTATTTGTAGTGGAGATGAGTGGTACCCGGTGGGGTCTTCTGCTGTTATAGCCCATCCGCCTCAAGGTTGTGCGTGTTGTGGCTTCACAAATGCTTTGTCGCATACCTCGGTTGTAACGAGTGGTTATTTCAGTCAAAGTTGCTCTTCTATCAGCTTGAATCAGTCGGCCCATTCTCCTCTGACCTCTAGCATCAACAAGGCATTTTCGCCCACAGGACTGCCGCATACTGGATGTTGTTCCCTTTTCACACCATTCTTTGTAAACCCTAGAAATGGTACTGTCTGGGGCGACCTGTTAGGAAATTCTGTATCCACCTGCAGATGGAATTGCAGAGGCCCAGGTCTAACAGCTCAGGTATTAAAATAGAAGGTCTGATAGTATTGAAGGCACTGCTATAATCAACAAATAGCATCCTGACATACGTATCCCTGCCCTCTAGATGTTGGAGCACAATATGTAAAGCCAGGGATGCAGCATCATCCACAGCTCTATTTGATCTATATGCAAATTGCAGTGGATCGGTGGATTCAGGTATGCTTTTATTGATATATGCTTTCATGAGATGTTCAAAACACTTCATAATCACAAAAGTCAAGGCTACAGGTCTAAAATCATTCAATTCAATTAAATTTATTGTCATTGAGCAAGTACGAATACAAGCCAACGAAATGCAGTTAACAACCAACCAGGATGCAAGATAAAATTAATAATTTTAAGTAGGGCTAAAAATGCTGAATATGATCATGGATATGCATACCTATAACCATACATACACATATTGAATGCACAATATGAATAAATTGGCAAGCAAACAAAGGCAAGTTGGCTATAACATGTCCTTCAGACTCACCAGCAGCCTTCCCTATTTTCACAGATTGAAAAACTTTACACGTGTCAGTGACTGAGACCTGATATGCTTGCCTGCTGAACACATCCCCAGTTGGAGATGATACATCTGTGTGTGTGTTCCCATTTGGAGGTACTTTGACGTGCACATCCCCAGTTGGATATGGTCCCAGTGCCAGTGCCTCAGCAGCGCATTCAAAGCGAGCATAACAATTTTTCAAGTCGTCTGGGAAGGAAGCAGATAGGTTTGGCCTTGTAGCTAGTGACCGCTTGTAGGCCTTGTCAAATGCGTCTAGAGTCCCCTTCAGAACAATATCGCTCGATCTTGTCCCGGTGTTGTTTTTTAGCAGACTTGATTGCATTCCTAAGCTCGTATCTCGCGCTCTTATAACTAGCATCGTCCCCAGATTTAAAAGCCACTGTCCTCTCATGCAATTTTGCGCATACATTATACCGTTAGGGTAAACATGAAAAGTATGCGTGGGAATACAGCTGACCACACAGAATTTAACATAATCAGTAACTGCCTCAGTGTACTCATGCAAGGTAGCATAATCACTAAAAGCTGACCAGTCAGTAGATTCGAAACATCCTTGAAACATATGCTCACCTTCAGCAGTCCAACGCTTTACTGTCCTCACAATACGCCAGCCCGTAAAAGAAGCACAAAGCCTTGTACATGACCAGGCATTACCAGGCCAAGCACTTGTGTACATAGACGGTTCTCGATTCTGTCAAAATGGTCGTTTTTATGCTGGATGTGCAGTGTGGGCCCCCCCATCTTCCCGAAACAGATGCTAGGCAACAATTGTTGTTTAACCCTCAAAGGACCTTCGGGACAAATGTGGGCAAAATCTTTTTTTTATTTAAATTAAAAAAATACTTCCCTTAATCTGAGCGGTACAAGACTTGGCTACTTTTTCTAAGTTTGCCCCCTGAACACAAAAAAAATAAATGGACTCGATTTTATAATGTTAAGTGGTTGAAGAAGAAAAAACTCCTTAATTGGGCCTTCGTGGACAAAAATGGGCACCCATAGGAATTAATGGGAATTTAATAGTTCCCCTTCGAGGGAACTCGAACTGCGTCATCGTGACGACACTTCGGGGAACGCCCCTCGCGTTACGCGTCTGAAGAAACAGTAGAATCAGCCCAATCCGATTGGTGTTGCGTGATGACGTCGTATGTGACGGCACACCCGGAAGATACAAAGAGACGTCTGAACGAAACAGAGATAGCTTTTTTGCTCTTCAGCGTTAGCGCTCTGTGTTACCAGTCTGAGAGTATTTGGTGTTGTTATCTACTAACGTTGTTTTCACAAGCATACAGGGCTCGCGAATTCCATGGCCGGTCCCGTGCTGTTGAGGCAGCACGGTTGATCTATCATGGACTCGCAGATGGGTCTGTCAGGGGAACTTGAGAGTGCTTATGCATCTTCTCCTTCCCGGTGACAGCTCCATTGTTCTCCTTCCCCGCGTGGAAGCCCGCGGCCCCGCGCTGCGGCTTCTTCCCCCGGGGTGGAGGACCCGATGCGTGAGCTGTCTGATTCTGAGGAATTAGATGGGCTCCGTATCGAGGCTCGCCTTTCCTAATGCAGACTCAACCTCGAGTTGCCGAGGCGGCGCGCAGGTTTGGGTCTGTTATTAGAGTGATACAACGTGACACGGTGAGTAGGGATACTGTGGGTGCGAGGCATGCAGTCAGCTCCTGAGGGGGCGGGCTGTTTTCATTCAGAAATATCGCGACGCGTACTGCCGTGCGCCTTCGGGTGTTTCAGCCTCGCGCCCGTTTGGCTTTTTTCTCGAGGGATGAAAGCCAGTTGTATTATAACAGCTTGAACCGCGTTGCTGAGGCAACGTGGTTTACGAGCCGTATATAATACAATTAAGCAGTATTGTCTGATAATTGTGGCTGCGTTTTATTCTGAGGAATTAAATGAAATATGATCTGACTTTGAGGAGTTAGATATTCAGCCTATTATTCAGACCATGTTCACCGTATTTGTGAAATGTGATACTGTTTGGCTTTCTTCTCGAGGGAGGAAGGCCAATTGTATTATAACTGCTTGAGCCGCGTTGCTGAGGCAACGTGTGATTTTCGAGCCGTATATAATATAATCGAACAGTATTCGCTTTCACCTTACTATGGCTGCATTTAATTCAGAGGAATTAAATTAAAATATTATCTGACTATAAGAGTTAGATGTATTTTTTACTCAGCCTATCATTCAGACCAGGTTGCACGGTTGGGTGATTATGATGACATTTAATTCTGAGGAATTGAGTGTCATGTTATCTGACTTTGTTAAGTTAGATACTTAATCAGTCTGTCGCCCAAGCGTGTTTGACTTGTCTGGATATCCATCTAAGATTGGAGGTTGCGGCCCTGTCGAGCTGCTCCCTTAGATGAGGCCCCTGCTGGCCGGCCCCCTCTCCCGGGTGGGAGCGATCGAGGTCGCCTCCCCTGAGGAGCTTTTTGGAATCGATGTTGTGCTCCCGCCGTCTAGTACGTTTCGGGCCACATCGTTTCTCAGCGCATGCGCGCTGCACCAGCCGCCTCTAGCAAGACCTGCGGCGGTCCAGCAAACGCGTACGCTCACCGAAAATCTTCCTCGATTTCGCCCTGCCGGTTAGCCGCTTCAGGGGGTCGGGGAGGAGGCTCGGTTGACACCCGAGGCCGGCCTCGAGAGGCTGGTTCCCTTAGCAGATTATCTCGGCGCATGGTTATGCCTCCGAATATATCTGCATGGGCCCTGCGTACTGTAGAACGGGTTACAGGCCGCAGTTCAGTTCCCTCCCCCAAAGTCTAACGGGGTGGTCTGGATTGTGGTCGGCCCAGAGCAGGTGCGGGTAATGGAACAGGAAGTACACTCCCTGTCGGTTTAGGAGGCTTTGAACATATTCCTCCGCCAGTCAGGGAGTCCGGGTCCTACAGCCGGTACTTCATAGCTCCTAAGAAGGAGGGCCAGTTGCGTCCAACTTTAGATCGGAGGTACTTGGATCGTTCTCCGAGGAGATTCAGATTCAAGATGCTTGAGTGTCGTGGTTCAGATCCAGTCTGAGGACTGGTCTGTCACGGTGGATCTAAAGAGGACACATACTTCCATGTTCCATCCTTCTGTGTCACGGGGGATTCCTGAGGTTCGCTTTCGGGGGCGAAGCGTATCATTATCAGGTTCCTCCATTCGGGCATCACTTTACAGCAGTTTAGGACTGCTGGGACTTGCGGCAGCTGCGTCCAACAGAATTTCTCTTGGCCTGCTGCACGAGACCCCTACAGTGGTGGCTGGGAACCAGGGAGGTTTTCCTTGAGGGGAAGACCATTCTGTATGATCAGGGTAACGCGCAGATGCCTTCGTTCCCTCGTCATATGGAAGAGACCTTGGTTCCTGTCCCGGGGGCCAGTGCTGGGAGCATCATGTTGCCGGGAAACCGTTTCAACAGACGCATCCCTCACTGGTTGGGACACGGTCATGGAAGGCCGCTTTTTCAGAGGTCTGTGAGAGACCCGGCATTCTTCCTGGCACATCTACTGCCTGGAAATGCTGGCGGTCTACGAAGCTCTGAGGAGCTTCCTCCCGGACCTCCGCGGCCACCATGTCCTGATGCGTAAGTGAACCAGGGGGCTTTCCTTGAGGGGAAATTCATTCTGTATGATCAGGGTAACGCGCAGATGCCTTCGTTCCCTTGTCATATGGAAGAGACCTTGGTTCCTGTCCCGGGGGCCGGTGCTGGGAGCGTCATGTTGTCGGGAAACCGTTTCAACAGACGCATCCCTCACTGGTTGGGATACGGCCATGGAAGGCCGCTTTTTCAGAGGTCTGTGGGAGACCCGGCATTCTTCCTGGCACATCTACTGCCTGGAAATGCTGGCGGTCTATGAAGCTCTGAGGAGCTTCCTCCCGGACCTCCGCGGCCACCATGTCCTGATGCGTAAGTGAACCAGGGGGCTTTCCTTGAGGGGAAATTCATTCTGTATGATCAGGGTAACGCGCAGATGCCTTCGTTCCCTTGTCATATGGAACAGACCTTGGTTCCTGTCCCGGGGGCCGGTGCTGGGAGCGTCATGTTGTCGGGAAACCGTTTCAACAGACGCATCCCTCACTGGTTGGGACACGGTCATGGAAGGCCGCTTTTTCAGAGGTCTGTGGGAGACCCGGCATTTTCCTGGCACATCAACTGCCTGGAAATGCTGGTGGTCTACAAAGCTCTGAGGAGCTTTCTCCCGGACCTCCGCGGCCACCATGTCCTGATACGATCCGACAATATGTCGCAGTGTCGTATCTAAACCACCAGGGGGGCCTGAGGTCGCGCCCTCTTTGCAGACTGGCGCATCAGGTCCTTCTGTGGTCCCAGGGGAAGTTGTCATCCCTCAGGGCGATGTACATTCCCGGGGACCAAAATCAGGGAGCAGACATCCTGTCGAGGCAGGGGCTGAGGCCCGGGGAATGGCGGCTCCACCCCGAGGTGGTGGAGGCTGTGTGCGAGCGGCTGGGCCCGGTGGAAGTGGATCTATTTGCGTCTCGAGAGACGTCCCACTGCCCGCTGTGGTTCTCCCTCACTCATCCGGCCCCTCTGTACGCTTTTCCCCCGATTGCTCTGCTCCCGGGAGTTCTGGAACGTGTCCGCCGGGAGGGCGTCAGCCTTCTCTTAGTAGCACCCCGGTGGCCCACTCGGGTATGGTTCTCCGACATCATCGACCTGCTGGACGGTCCCCCATGGCAGGTCCCTCTGAGGAGGGATCTGCTGTCTCAGGCCGGGGGTACGATTTTCTACCCACGGCCAGAGGTATGGGATCTCTGGGTCTGGCCCCTGAGGGGGCTCAGTTCCTAGCAGAGGGCCTGTCGGCAGGTGTCGTGGAGACCCTACTCAGTTCCAGAGCTCCATCCACCAGGAGGTTGTACAGCCTAAAGTGGAATGTATTTTCCACTTGGTGTAGAGAGCGGCAGGTGAACCCAGTTAACTGCCCAGTGGCTTCAGTGCTGGAGTTCCTTCAAGACCGCTTCTCCGCCGGTCTTTCCCCGTCCACACTTAAGGTGTATGTGGCTGCCATTGGGGCTTTCCACGCACCTTTAGGTGATGCGACGTTGGGAAGGCACCATCTGGTTGTACGTTTCCTCCGTGGGGCTCGGAGGATGAGGCCTGCGGCTCATTCCAGGGTCCCAACCTGGGACCTGGCAGTGGTGCTCGAAGGGCTGGCTGAGGCCCCCTTTGAGCCGCTGGAGTCGGCTGAGGCGAGAATACTGACCTTCAAGGTGGCTTTTCTCCTTGCCATCACTTCTCTGAGGAGAGTGGGGGACCTCCAGGCCTTGGCGGTCACGCCGACTTGCCTGGAGTTTGCCCCTGGCATGGTTAAAGCCATCTTGCATCCCAGCCAGGGCTACGTGCCCAAGGTGCCATCTAACAGGGCAAGGTCAGTGGTTCTCCAGGCATTCCATCCTCCACCTCACGTGACGGCGGAAGAGAGCAGACTTCACCTCCTCTGCCCCGTGCGGGCACTGAGGATTTATCTGGAGAAGTCTGCTCAGTGGAGAAAGTCAGACCAGCTGTTGGTGTGTTTTGGTTCACCCAAGAAAGGGCTGCCTGCGTCAAAACAGACGATTAGTAACTGGATTGTCCAGGCTATAGCCATGGCTTATCGGGTGCGCAACCTGCCTTCACCCTTAGCCGTGAGGGCCCATTCTACCAGGAGCATGGCCTCCTCGGTAGCCCTCCTTTCTGGGGCCTCTATGCTAGACATCTGCGAGGCAGCTGGGTGGGCCACGCCTCACACCTTCATTCGTTTTTATAGTCTGCATCTCCCTGAGACGCCTGGCGCGAGAGTGCTCGCCCCCTAGTTGTGCCTGGTTTCAGCTTCACACTGGGGTGGGTATGATTGGTGCGGGATAGTTGGTACTCGTTCCCCAAAGTGTCGTCACGATGACGCAGTTCGAGTTCCCTCGAAGGGGAACGTCTCGGGTTATGACTATAACCCTTGTTCCCCGAGAAGGGGAACGAGACACTGCGTCTCGTGTCCACCCAATCATCAGAGCGCTCGCTTCATCGCAAAGAACGCTATCTCTGTTTCGTTCAGACGTCTCTTTGTATCTTCCGGGTGTGCCGTCACATACGACGTCATCACGCAACACCAATCGGATTGGGCTGATTCTACTGTTTCTTCAGACGCGTAACGCGAGGGGCGTTCCCCGAAGTGTCGTCACGATGACGCAGTGTCTCGTTCCCCTTCTCGGGGAACAAGGGTTATAGTCATAACCCGAGACGATTTCACAGCTTTTTTTTTTTGCAGCACAATGCAGTCATACATACACATAAATTAAGAGGCAAGTCTACAACATTCTGAATGTGGCAAACACTTACACACACACACACAAAGCATTCAATGAGCCTATAACAAAGCTTTTTTTATCCACTGTGTCACTCACACATACAAAAACAAAGAATTGAATGAGCGAATGACAGAGAGCTTTTTTTTTTTTTATGTGCCAATCAGCCACTGACATCATAGGTCACCAGATGTCACCAAAGTCATCACATTTTTAGAAAAAAACATATCCAACACCATATCGTCATTATGGCAAGAAATACAAGCACGCGAGAAACCCCCATTTCCCTTGTTAAAGTGCGCACACACACACATCAACAAAAATCCTGATGTGCATGCGGAAAACAATGTTGTTGACCAATTGGTTTCGGCTCTCTGGAACATACTGGAATTGTTTTTGTTTTTTACTTAAGTTAAATTAATATTAAATATAAAAAATAGATATAAAATAGATATATTTTACATAAAAATATGGTACTTTTAGTGGTAAATAAATTCAAAAATTCAACAAAAATAAAAAAAACTGCATAAATTGATAGTTTTTATATTATTGAAGATATTGATATAACATTTATTTAAAAAATTTGAGGTCACACCTCAGACCCCCGTGCCCAAAAGTGTCCACGAAGGACCAATTAAGGGCTGTAATATGAAGATCTTTTAAGGGTTAAATTACCATCTAACATATCTGCACAGGAAGCCGAACTCATTTCATTGCTAATAGCGATTAAGGCACACCTTTAACCGCTTTGCCTTTATACAGACAGTCGGTATGCGTTCGGTGTTGTAACTGATTTTATGGCTCAATGGCAATTGCAAAAATTCCTAACTTCTGCCGGAACGCCTATAAAACATTTCAACACCATATCGTCAATATGGCAAGAAATACAAGCACGCGAGAAACCCCCATTTCCCTTGTTAAAGTGCGCACACACACACATCAACAAAAATCCGGATGTGCATGAGGAAAACAATAATGTTGTTGACCAATTGGCGAAGCTGGCCGCAGTAAAAGGTGCAGTGGCAAAGAGAGACACCCTCTGCTTCTGTAGCAAGTGCTGTCACACCAATTGACCTCAAACAGTTAGGGTGGGTTAGGGTCAGGTTGACATCATATAGCAATCTCTGCAGGCACAATCTTAATAAAAACATTTATTCTAAACATTTTTATTAAGATTGTGCCTGCAGAGATTGTGTCAAAGACTCTCCCTTGTCCTCATCTACACGTCAGCCACTGGCACTGATCCTCAACAAACCCGTTTCCATACCGGCATGATGACTCAGATCATCAACCAGATGGAACTGGATAAATGTTATGAACATTCTGATCTAATATGACTTCTGACCTGTAATTCTGCCTGAATCATAACCCTCTATGGCATGATTTTTTTAATTTTGGGGAGAAAAAATATTTCACCCCATTTTTTGGGAGCTTGGGGGTCCCCTGATAATATATCCATCATAAAAAGTGTAGATGAAAAACATCAAACAATAAAAAAAAACCCTACTACTAATTACAACTAACTCCTCATGTATTATATTCATACACCAACCAGGCATAACATTATGATATGAGGTGAAGTAAATAACACTGATTATCTCTTCACCACGGCACCTGTTAGTGGGTGGGATATATTAGGTAGCAAGTGAACATTTTGTCCTCAAAGTTGAAAGATGTTAGAAGCAGGAAAAATGGGCAAGCGTAAGGATTTGAGCGAGTTTGACTAGGGCCAAATTGTGATGGCTAGACGACTGGGTCTCCAAAACTGCAGCTCTTGTGGGGTGTTCCCGGTCTGCAGTGGTCAGTGTCTATCAAAAGTGCTCCAAGGAAGGACCAGTGGAGAACCGGCTACAGGGTCATGGGTGGTCAAAGCTCATTGAGACCTGAAAGCGCCAACAGTGGAACATGAGCATCAGAACCGGACCACAGAGTAATGGAAGAAGGTGTCCTGGTGTGTGTGCTTGGCTTACCTGGGGAACACATGGCACCAGGATGCACTATGGGAAGAAGGCAAGCCGGCAGAGGCAGTAATGCTTTGGGCAATGTTCTGCTGGGAAACCTTGTGTCCTGCCATCCATGTGGATGTTACTTTGACACGTACCACCTACCTAAGCATTGTTGCAGACCATGTACAGCCTTTCATGGAAACGGTATTCCCTGGTGGCTGTGGCCTCTTTTACTCGTTCACACTTCCACAAAAGCAAAAATGGTTCAGGAATGGTTTGAGCACAACAACGAGTTTGAGGTGTTGACTTGGCCTCTAAATTTTCCAGATCTCGATCCAATCGAGCATCTGTTGGATGTGCTGAACAAACAAGTCCGATCCGCGGAGGCCCCAACTCGCAACTTACAGGATGTAAAGGATCTGCTGCTAACATCTTGGTGCCAGATACCACAGCAGACCTTCAGGGGTCTAGTGGAGTCCATGCCTCAATGGGTCAGGGCTGTTTTGGCAGCAATATGGGGACCAACACAATATTAGGTCATAATGTTATGCCTGATCGGTGTTAATAATAATAATAAAAAAACAAATGACACACATAAATGCACATTCTTTGAGTTTTCTGAACTTGTAAAACAAACTTCCCAGGAGGACTTGAATGCACTATATGGTCCTAACACTATGATACTACCTGAACAAAAGTGCACAGTGTTGCAATAAACAAAACAAAAACACAGTTTCAGTATATAAATAAAAACAAAAATCTTTAAACAATCAAACATACTTCTTTACATACTGATGCACATGCATATATTTTTTATATGAAGTTATTTCAATTTAAACATGTTAAAAAGTGATATTTATCTAACCAATTGATGATACTGTGTCCCATGTGGCTTTGCTTCATGAAAGGACTGCTTCACCCCCAAACTAAAAGTCACACCCACTTCAGCCCCTCATTTCATTGAACAGACATGTTAGGTGATATTATATATGAAAAAATAATTATTAAAAAAAGTTAAAGGGGCGGTGTGAGGTCCAAAAAGGCAGTTTGTTGCCTGAGGGCAACACCATGTCATAGAGGGATAATCATACACTGTTCGTTTGTTGGCCAGTGGAGAACTTGCACCCCGACTGAGCCTGGTTTCTCCCAAGGGTTTTTTCTCCATTCTGTCACCTGATGGAGTTCGGGTTCCTTGGCACTGTCACCTTTGTTGCTTGCTTAGTTGGGGACATTTAATATTAAACAATGTTATTGATCTGCCTGGATTGGCACCTGAACTGGACTGGACGATGACATCACTGTTTTCTCCAGAGCGGCTGAATAGATAAATTAACTAAATTAATTACTTGTCTACAACAAAATGAGCCTTCACTGAACTTACACCATTTTCTTCTAGATCTGCTGTACAAACTGTGTTGCATCATTTCCCTGTTATCACTGTAAAGCTGCTTTGAAACTATCTGTATTGTAAAAAGCACTATTTACACGTAAATAAAGGTGAATTGACATGCTGTTAATTACTCAGAACTTATTTAAAGGCGGCATGAAATCAAATTTTACAATTCGTATTTTATATTTAATATTGTAGTGTTAACTATAACTGATTTATCTGTGCACTTCATTATTTTTTAAAAATTCATTTACCCTTATAATCTTTAATCAAATATGTTAACTTTCCCTCCCCCATCGAAACGACCTCTCTTCTCTCCTGGTCATGTGCTATGGCGCGAGGGCGGGGTTATCGCCGCCTGTCTCGTTTCTGCACCGCCTCTCAGAAACCTTTCACTGATCGTAGCATGGTGGTTAAGTGCATTTTTCTCGTTGTACACAGTAGCCTACCTTCTTCAAGAAGGACTTGAGACAAAAAGAGATAAATATATGAGAAATAAAAGCATTTTTTATGTAAAAATTACTCAATATAGTCGGACGAACAGCTTGTAGTGACGGCTCGCACTGAGGAATGCAGCGTGTGTGAACGCGCTTATGGCGCGCCCCCCTTATATGGGAGAACTGAGAAAAAAGTTTGACAGAAATAAAGCCATAAAAGGCTTAAAATAAGTGAAATATGTAGCATAAACCAGCGAAAAGTGAGGAAATATGCTCAGTAACATATGTAGAAAAGAATTCGAGAGAAAATAAATTTTTTTAAGAGATAGATCGAGTTTTTCTCCACAACTGAGTGCAAACTTCAAATCTGCCTCCATTTTATTAGCAACGCCCAACTTCCAACGAACCAATCAATTCCCGAAGGACGAAATCAAGCCTCGCCCTACATTTTTTTCTAATTTCAGAAGCCGTTTCACTCGGATATACGTCACAATAAGGAGAAAAAGACGATCTCAACTTCCGTTTCATGCCGACTTTAAGAAAGTGCAATGGAACTACGTCACCTTAAAATAAAAGTGTAACCCAAAATACTATTATGTTGGCCAGTGAAAACATTGAACATTTAGTTTGCACGTCCCAGTTGCACCACAACAACAGGAAACAATTCTGCATATTATGCCAGGCTGTCTGATTGAGGAACGAGGACATTAACATCTAAACTCACTCGTGCATAGCGTCCCCATCTGAGACAACGTCACTGTTACGAACGCCTTGAGCGGTTGGAGGCTCCAATTGACAGAGGAAACAGTTGTCATGGTTAACAGTGCTTTTATTATGGTGCACAGTGACAGTCACTCCAAATTGGTGGGAAGAAAAAAAATAAAATCAAAACTCAGATGCAAACAGAATATGAACTGAACAAAACATAAGGTCAAAACAATCTATATCAATAAAACATAACCTGACCTGTATGTGCAACTGTACTACATAAGCAGCACTTTCTCAGAGACTCTCTCACAGTCTCTTAGAGTCTCCAGTCACAGCCTCAGACTGTCCATGGTCCACCTCACCTGACCTCACCTCACCTGACCTCACCTCACCTGACCTGACCTGACCTCACCTCACCTCACCCGACCTCACCTCACCTCACCCGACCTCACCTCACCTCACCTGACCTCACCCGACCTCACCTCACCTCACCTGACCTCACCTGACCTCACCTGACCTGACCTCACCTCACCTCACCTCACCTGACCTGACCTCACCTGACCTGACCTCACCTGACATCACCTCACCTGACCTCACCCGACCTCACCTCACCTCACCTGACCTCACCTCAACATGTTCAACTGTTTCTGGTTCATTACACTTATTGCACCTCCCTGTAGGATGTTTATTGATTTTATGTAAACTATAATTTAACCCTGTGTGTCCTCTGCGAAGTCTAAAAATTAATGATGACTCTTTCCTTCTTAATACTGAATTCCAATCTCCTTTTCCCACTGTTTTCTGAATCTGAAACAGGTGTCTCCCCTTCCTCTCTCGTTCCCAACTCTTCTGCCAGATGTCATGTGCAGCCTTACGAATACATGTTTTTGCTTCTGATTTACTCATATCAATTTGCATCTCTACATTTCTGCTTTTTAGGGAGTTCTTTGCCAAAATATCTACCACCTCATTGCCCTCCACCCCCACATGTGCCGGAACCCAAAGAAATCTAATATCATTTTCTTTATTATTTATCCTGTATAATGACTGTAAAATTTCAAATAAAATATCCTGTCTACTATCAGAATGTCCCGATTGTAAACTTTCCAGGGCTGCCATAGAGTCAGTACATATAACCGCCATCTCAATATTAATTTCCTCCACCCACTGTAAAGCAAGGAGAATTGCAACTAATTCGACAGTAAATACCGATAAATTATCTGTTGTTCTCTTTTTGATGGTACTCTGATATTTTGGAATAAATACAGCTGCTCCAGTTTTCCCTGATATTGGATCTTTTGATCCGTCAGTAAAAATATGTATTAGATACTTCTTTACCATGTATTGCTGAACAACATATTCTTCTGATATTTCCTCATTTTCTTTCATTTCTTTGTGTAACTGAATGTCTATATTGGGCATTGGAAACATCCATGGAGGAATAGCAGGCAATGACACAGTTTGGCTATAATTCCTCCGATCCATTCCCATTGATTGTGCTAAATTCGTACCTATCCATCCTATACTTCGATTATTTCCTTGAGTATGTTCCCAGCACTCATTAAATACATATTTAGTAGGGTGTGACTCCTTATGCCCTTTCAATGTTACCCAGTATACAATAGATAACTGTTGACGTCTTACTGCTAAAGGCATTTCACCCACTTCTACTTGCAAAGCTGCAGCTGGGGAGGTTTAAAACGCCCACAACATATTCTAAGTGCCTGAGTTTGTACTGCATCAATTTTCTTTAAAAGTGTTTCACTTGCTGAACCATATGCTATGCAACCATAATCTATTGCAGATCTTATAAGGGCACAATATATGTTTCTTAGGGAGTTAAAGCTTGCACCCCACTCGCATCCTACTAGACATCTCATTATATTTATTGTTTTCTTACATTTGGTCACTAGCTTCTCTATATGAACACTAAACGTTAATTTCTCATCCAGCCATACACCCAAGAACTTGATTTCAGTCACCTGCTTTAATAGTTGACCATACAATGTTAACTCAACTGGAATATGCTTATTTTTTGAGACACCTATCCAACTTCTTCTTCTTCTTCCTTAATTTTTATTGGCGGTTGGCAAACAATTTTCAGGTGCATTACCGCCACCCACTGATCTGAGGTATGGACTAAAGATCTATATAAACACCCAAATTATAAAGACAAAGAGAATGATTTTAAATTAAAACAAAAACTGAACAAATAAACAAACCTATATAAATATAAATAAAATTATAGCTCAAATTCTATTCATTAATCTTGTTGATCCTAAATACTCTAGAAGAAGTTTCCAACCATTATCACCTGCAGATGTTTTAAGAATATTACTGATATTTTCCTCTCCATTTTCTCTTAATGCATGCTTTAAAACTTCTCTCTCTGGTTCATACTTCAGACAATGTAATAAAACATGATCTACTGTTTCTTGCTCACCACAATATTCACACTTCCCATCAATATGTTTTCCAATCACGTAGAGAGAACTGTTTAGCCCAGTATGCCCATTCCTTATTCTTGTAATAACCCTCTCCTCTTTTCTATTTCGTCCTCCATACCCTGTACTCCCAACTAAAGGATTATTTTTGAACAGATATCTTCCTTTACTTTCTTTGTTCCATTGATTTTGCCACATGCTTTTTATTTGTCCTTTAATCAGCACTTTAGCTTCTGACTTACTAATATTTACATTTATGTTTTTATCCCCATTCTTTAATGCACATTTTGCTACTTTATCTGCCTTTTCATTCCCATCAACCCCCACATGTGCAGGGACCCACACAAAACTAACATACAAGTGCATTTGTCGAATTCTAAATACTGATTGTAGTATTTCATACAATAAATCCTCTCTACTTCTGGAGTTGCAAAATGTTAAACTCATTAATACTGCACATGAATCTGATGCAATGACCACTCTCTCTGGCCTGACCTCCTCTACCCATTGCAATGCAATGACAATGGCAATCATTTCACATGCAAAGACAGATATATCATTTGTGAGTCTCTTTCCACATACCACATTAAAATCAGGGATTATTACTGCTGCTGCTGTTCGACCTGTCGTAGGGTCTTTAGAACCATCTGTATAGATTTGTAAATACCCATAGTAATTTCTTCTGATGTATGCATTAAAAATGTTTTTATAATTTCCCTCATTTACATCTCTCATCAATTCAAGGAGGCTTAGGTCTATCTCTGGCTGTGGCAATAACCAAGGTGGTATAGCTGGCAGAACTACAGTTGGAGAGTAACTCCTATCTAGTATACCCATTTCACCTGCCTTCTTTCTAACAACCCAACCAAAGCTCTTTGTTTGCCTTTTTTCATGTTCCCAGCACGGCTCAATTGCACTTATTGCAGGATGGTTATTATGTCCTTGTAAATTAACCCAGTATGTTGTCATGATTTGCTGTCTCCTTAACTCCAATGGCATTTCCCCCATTTCAACCTGTAATGCAGCCACAGATGTTGTTTTAAAAGCCCCACTACATATCCTTAATGCCTGTGCTTGAATTACATCCAATTTTTTCAACAAGGTTTTAGTTGCTGACCCATACACCACACATCCATAATCCAGAACAGATCTTATTAAACCTATATATATAGTTTTCAAAGCAGATCTATCGGCTCCCCACTCTGTTCCCACTAAACATCTCATCACATTCAATACCTTTTTACACTTATTTACAATACTGTTAATATGTACATTCCATGTGAGCCTAGCATCAAACCACACACCTAAAAATTTGAATGATTCTATCCTTTCCAGCTTCTTGCCATATAAATACAGTTGGACCTCTACTCCAATTTTCTTCCTTGTAAAGAAAAGTGTTTTTGTTTTTTCCACCCAAAATTTAAATCCCCATTCCCAGGACCATTGCTCCACTCTTTTAATTGTTTCCTGCATCTGTTTCACAACATATTCAACATTCCTACCTCTTTTCCACAGTGCCCCATCATCTGCAAACAGAGATCTCCCTATACCTTGCCCAATATTATTATACACATCATCAATCATTATTGAAAACAATAATGGACTTATAACACTTCCTTGTGGCGTTCCATTTTCCACCAAAAACCTTGCTGACAAGGTTTTTCCCACTCTCAACTCTATTGAGCGTTCATATAAAAATTCCTTCACCCATCTAAAAATGTTTCCTGATATTCCTAATCTTTTCATTTTAATCAATAATCCCTCTTTCCATAATAAATCATACGCTTTTTCCACATCAAAAAACACTGCTACCACTACCTCTTTATTCACTTGTGCCTTCCTCACCTCTGATTCTAGACATACTATCGGATCCATTGTTCCCCTACCTTTTCTAAATCCACTTTGGAATATTGATCTTATATTCCTTGCTTCCAAATAATACGTTAATCTGTCTGTGATCATACGTTCCATTATTTTACACATATGAGAAGTCAATGCTATTGGTCTATAGTTATATGGATTCGTTGGATCTTTCACTGGTTTCCTGATGGGTATTATAACTGCTTGTTTCCAACATCCTGGTAATTTCCCTTCCTTCCAAATCTTATTATATAAATGTAAAATGACCTCTAACCCTACATCGGACAAATGTTTCAACATGATATAGCAGATCTGATCTTTTCCTGGAGCAGTTAATCCTGATTTAAAGATAGACCGTTTCAATTCCTCTAATGTAAAATGAGAATTAATAGCATTATCCCTCTCTTCTTCTCTTTCCAGCAATTCTTTATTATCTTTACTAGTTTTTTTCCCCTTCCTCTTATCCCCTCTTCTGACATATTACTAGAACTATGCACCTCAACCAATGCTTTAACTAACATATCTGCTTTCTCTATATCTTTACTAGCCACCACCCCCCCATTTTCTAATACTGGGTACCCCCACTCCCGTCTTACTCCACTCATTTTCTTTATCATTGTCCAGACTTTCTCAATTGGTGTGCTTCTCCCTATTGAATCACAAAATGTCCTCCAATACTTCCTTTTATTTTCTTTAATAGTCTTTCTAACCACTGCTTGCATTCTTTTGTATTCTATAAAATGTTGGAAATTATGGGTATTTTTTAATACCTTAAAAGCCTTATTGCGTTTCCTTATTACTTTACTACACTCATCGTTCCACCACGGAACTAACTTCCGCCTTTTCATAACATCTTTCCTTAAAATTGTCTGATTAGCAGCCCCAATTATTGCCTCCCTCACATTTTCATTAAATATTTCTATATCCTGCTTTTTATTTATATTTTTAAAACTTGTTTCACTTATTTCTTTAAAATTATCCCACTCTGCTTTACCAAATATCCACCTTTCTGATGCCTCTTCTAATACCACCTTACTTTCATTACCTACTCTACATAAAATGGGGTAATGATCACTTCCTACAGTTGATTGTTTTATAACCTCCCACACACAAATACCTGCCAAGGCCTGTGACACTAATGTCAAGTCTAAACATGACTCACTCCCTGTACTACAATTAACCCTTGTAAAACTCCCATCATTTAAACACACCAGTCCTAATGTATCCATCAGATCCTCCACTATCAAACCATTCCTATCCGTCCTTTCCCCTCCCCAAAGAGTACTGTGAGCATTAAAATCACCGCACCAAATTATTCTTTTACTATCTAGTCCCTTTATATGCTCCAATTTGTCCAATTCCAACCTCTGACATGGATTATAGAAGTTATAATATAACCAACCTACCATCCCACCCACACTTCAACAACTACATATTCCAACTCTTTCCCTTTTTCTATGACTCTATATGAAACCCCTTGCTTGATAAAAGTAGCACATCCACCCCCATTACCTCCTTCTCTATCCCTTCTTATAGACACATAGGTTTAAGCCATGTCTCTTCAACACATATTATGTCAGATTTGTATTCTAATGCCTCAAGAAATCCTTTAAATTCTTGCCCATTCGACAGTAGACTCCTTGCATTCCACTGAAGAACTAACATTAAAATTAACAATAAAATTAATCTTGTGACCATGATTCCTTGCTTAACTGTTCCTGTTTTTTAAGCTCTTCTTGAACCCCTATCCCAGTCAAGCCTTGAATATTTAAATATCTTGCTGCACTTTTTACTATTATTTCAATCTTCTCAGATCTCCCCTTTGCTTGGAACGTACAGTTAATTACTTCAGCCATGAAATACACAAAATCTTCCTTTTTAACTCGTAACATATCACCATCTTCCCTCTGACTTTTTGTTACAAGCTTCTTTTTCTATTTATTTTACTTTCTTCTCCACTCTACTCTCCCTCTGAACCAACTTAACTGCTTCTACATATGATATGTCCTTGTTAGCTCTCAGCTGTTGTACTTCTACTGCCTTCTTCCTCACTTCACATCCACCATAGGCCACACTATGCGCACCTCCACAATTAGCACATTTAATCTCTGCCCCATCCTCACATTTCCCATACTCATGTTCCCCTCCACACCTTCCACACTTCTGTTTTCCTTTACATCCAGCCGCAATATGTCCATATTTTTGGCATTTATAACATCTCAAAGGAGGAGGAACACATGCTCTTACATTGTAACTTAAAAATCCCACTCTCACTTTTTCTGGCAACACTATTTCTTGGAACACCAGCAGCACTGACAAGCTATCAACCCTTTCTCCTCCCTTTCTCGCTTGAAGTCTTTTAATGTTAATAACTTTCCCACCTTTTATGCTTAGCTTCAAATCCTCCAACTTTTCTTCAACTGGAATACCATAAATAACACCTTTCGTAAAGGGTCCATCACCTGTCTTCTTGGCTTCCTCCACCGATTTACCGCACACTTGCCATCTTCATCGCCTTTTCTCTCTGTTTCTCATCTTTACATTTTATTAACAGCCCACCATCTCCCAACACTTTCGCCATTGAAATTTCACCAATTTTCTCCTTTAAACCCCGTGTCAATGCCACCGGACTAACTTTCCTTATATCATGTCCTTCCTTAAACCTCAGAATTATTTTAAACCCCTTCTCTTCAACTTGCCTTCTCCTCACTACCCTACCTTCCTCTCCCCCATCTGAACTACTCCCTCCTAAACTACTATTATTCCTAACTCGTTTATTTCTCCGTACTTCTGTCCAGTCATTTAAATCCATATCCTCATGCCCACCCTCACCATCACTACTACCTGCCATCCATAGTCCAGTCACAGATCAGTTTATGCCCCATCACCGTTTAGATCTGCCCGGAAAACACCCGATCACAGCAGCAGCCAAAACTCTCCACCGTCCGATCGACCAGAGACCAACTCAGCGCTTCCCCCAGACCCATCCCACCTATCCAACTTCTTCTTCTTTTCGCTTTATGGCAGATTGCAACCATGACTTTAAAGGTGCATACCGCCACCTACTGTATAGGAGTATGTAACATGAGACTATATCATTATGACTATATCATCATCAAAAAAAAAAAAAAAAAAAAAAACGCACACACACATACATACTACCTATATCCTATTATATATTCCTATGTTTTTCAAATATTGTACAACTGCTTTCTGTGCATCCTTTACCCCGTCTCCTGTTGTGCCTAACAAACCTTCAATATTCCACTTTCTTCCTACCACCTATCCAACTAACTTTCTGAAGCCATTTTATAGGCCTGACTCCTCCTTCTCTGGAACATACCACATGAAAGGTAACATGTTTCACATACATCACCGGAATACATAATGAAAATAACAAAAACAATAAATACAAATCAACATACATGCAGGGCATCATATCTGCAAGTATACATAACATACATTTTCAAAGGAAATAAATAACTTGAGAAACCTTTCTCCCTTACAGCTATGCGAATGGACTCTCCGGTGACATCACCCACATGAACAAGATGGTGGACACAAAGACCTATAAATAGACCGACTGTCTAACTGAACAGGTTTGGCAAATGACTCTTCAAATGTGGCAAGCATAAGCTGTATCTCTCTTACACTGTATTCAATAAACTATGTAAATCAAATACTTGTGGTGGTGATTTATTTCTGTATATGAGAAAAGACAATTCTATCATGTTATCATATGCACTCGTGTTATGGTTACTAGTTCTCATAACTCATAACACATCATACAAGTTTACAACACAGTGACATTGAATGTTACCCTGGTCCATGCATACATAAATATATGTCGGCTAACAGACTGTAATACATGATGCCGGTGTGTATGCGTAACGTGCATGTGTATGTGTGTGTGTAGTCCATGCATTGTCACAGGCTTACCCTGTGACAGTCACGCTGAGTTAATCATCAGATCATCAGCAGATAGAGCAACCATTAACTACCATAGTATTTTTTTCCCTACTATGGTAGTCAATGGTTGCTCTATCTGCTTGGTTACAAACATTCCTCGAAATATCTTCTTTTGTATTCAACAAAGAAACTAATACAGGTTTGGAACAACTTGAGGGTGAGTAAATGATGACAGAATTTTCATTTTTGGGTGAACTATCCCTTTAAGAGTTTAGAGATATTTTGCTTATTGAGTGATGGGTGTGTCTTCGGTCAAATGTTCTCTACCTCCTGTCAATACAGACTTAATTAATGCTAATTCCCATTCTTCACACTTTTCCATTTTAAATAGCTTTTTTTTTTTACTTTTTTCGATGATGCCACCAATTTCATAAAAAAGGCAGAACGTGGAGCTTGGCTTGCAAAGGCAGATATTTCCGATGCTTTTAAAGTTATGCCATTGCATCCCTCACAGTGGCATTTGTTCGGCGTCCAGTGGAGGGAAAAATTGTATTTTGCGGATACTCACTTTTGGCTGTCGTAGCAGTCCAAAAATATTCGATACCTTGTCTGAGGCTTTGTGCTGGATTCTTCTTAATAACGAGAAATTATCCTTCGTCCTTCATCTTTTAGATGATTTTCTCCTGGTAGATTTTCCTTCCGAAAAATCAGACTTCTCTATCTCGACTTTCAAACGCACTTTTTCTGGATTAGGTGTTCCTCTCTCGGAGGAAAAGACCGTGGGTCCAGTCAAAGTCATCGAATTCTTAGGTATTTCTCTCGATTCAAATCGCATGCAAGCTTCACTCTCCCTCGAGAAATTAGTTTGAATAAGACAATTTTATGAAAGTCGCAAAAAATTCAAAATCTTTTTCAAAAAGGGACTTGCTCTCTCTTTTGGGGCACCTTAATTTTGCGATGAGAGTAATTCCTCAAGGCAGATAATTTATTTCCAGGCTTCTTGACCTTTCTAAATCTGCAAAAGCTCTCAGTGATATAGTTACTTTAGACGCAGGATGTAGATCTGAGCTAAAATGTTGGTCTCTGCTTCTAGATAAATGGAATGGCATTTCCTTTTTTCTAAATGATTTCATGGAATCATCTTTTGCTCTTAATCTGTATTCTGATGCTGCACCTTCCGTAGGGATCGGGGGGATTTTCAAAAACGAATGGTTTGCGTCCGTCTGGCCAGAAGAATTGCGTTCCTGACCTGCCGGTGATTCCTCGACAGCCCTATTAAAATTGTATCCGATCGTCGTTGCATGCATTCTGTGGGGTAAACACTGGGCTAGGAAACAAATTATGTTTTTCTGCGACAACGAAGCTGTGGTTAATATAATTAATAAGAGTCGTTCATCCGTTCCATTTATCAACAGGTTCATGAGACGTCTTACATGGCTGTCAGTTATGGGGAACTATCATTTTCGTGCAGACCATATTCCCGGTTTGAATAACTAAGTAGCCGATTCTTTGTCTCGTTTCAATTTTCAGAAATTTCATCTCCTGTGTCCAGCTGCAGCACAATCAAGCCTGGAATGCCCGCCTTTCAGCCAAACCATTCTATGTCAAATATATCATATATTAGTGCGTTTATAGTCCACTGCTTTGAGGATCGAAAACTGCAGCCTTCTTCAATCGAAAGTACGGTCGCTGGCATTCAATTCCATATGCGCTGCCTGGATCCATCTGCCTCCAGTATTTTGGAAAATCCTTCCATTCGCCTTTTGCTGAACGGGATCAAAAGACAATCTCCACAAGGCAATGATAAACGTCTCCCTTTTACTCTACCTTTGGTTAAACAAATCATATCAAAATTACGGGATGGGTGTTTTGGGCCATACACCAATCTGTTGTTAGAAACTGTCATTCTCACAGCCTTTTTTGGTTTTCTAAGGGGTGGTGAAATTTCTTCACGCACTTGTTCATTTGACCCAAATCTCAATCTAACAATTTCTGATGTCCCAATTCATGATCACCATTTCACATTATTTTTTAAAACATTTCAAAACTGATAAAAATTCTTAAGGCGTAATTGTGTACATCTCTGAGTCTAACACTGTGTTTTGTCCTCTGACTTCCATGTTGTCCTATTTGAGGTACCGCCCCAGTACTGATCCGCAGGAGCCGTTGTTCGTCACACAGGCAGGGAAAACAATGTCCAGAACCTGGTTTACTTGTCACCTACACCTCCTTTGCCAATTCTGTGGACTGCCCCCGGACCGCTATACTGCTCATTCTCTGCGCATCGGCGCAGCAACAACAGCGGCAACATCTGCTCCGGTTTTAACCCTTAAAGCTATGGGGCGGTGGTCTTCTGCTGCTTACGAACAATACCTCCGTCCCGACGTTCGGGCTATTCTTGACGCCCAGAAAGCCATGAGCTCAAGTCTCTGATTTGTCTCGCTAATAAACACATTTGATCATTATTTTGCTCGCGCTCTGCTCAGTATAACTCCCCTGGATGCGCTACCAGCTGTTTAATTCCTTCATCTAGCTCGTATCTCAGAAGGTGGCTTAGTCATCTCTTCATAGCGCTTACACTGTAGACCGTCAAAACAGTTAAAAGACAGATAATTCTAGGTAACAGCATGTTTTGGCTATTGCGGTCTTGAATAGTAATTTCAGAAATTAATGAATAATTTTTACTATAATATAAATCGCTAAATTAGGGCGGCTCAGACGACACCGTTCGAGACACTCAATTTCTGTTTTGGGGGGGGTAGCTCATCTAGTCAAAATAACGTAATGATTATAACTTATTGCAAATTATCCGTATATATTTGTAGATTACTAAGCATATAAATTGTTTAAATAAATCATCCTCTGTATCTCAGAGGATTGCCAGGTATGATTTTGTTGGGGGATATTTTAACTCTCAGTCCTAAACTGATTGAGCGTTCCCTAATGCTGCTGCTGCTGCTGTCCTCCGACTCTCTGCTATTTCATGGTGCTCATGAAAGGTCAGAAGCTCCCTGAACAGAGCCATACCGCCAAATTTCAATTCAGGAACATCAACTTGTTTGCAATCTATTCAATAAAAATTCTTAATTATTGTTATTGTCTGTGTGTTCTTGACTTAATGGACCTGACAGAAATTATGTAATTGGCATGATACATTTACCTGATTAATAATACATTGTTACATTTGATTTCATTCTGACTTACTCTGAAATTGTTGACTTTAGAAGATTATGTTGTATCCTTTGTTTCCAGGTTAGTGGTGCATTTGGGCGTGCCAACTGAGATTTTAAGAGCTCCGCCTAATACTTGGCATTAGTTCAAGTGTACTTAGACTGTGAAGGCTATAAAGGGAATTTCCGTTTAGGGAAACAATAATGTTGATCGGCCAACCTAAAATGGGGAGCCTTACCTCTGTTTAATGTAAAGTTACTCTAGCTAAGTGTACATGGGGAAACCATGCCATGACCATACCAAAACTACAATTAGAGAAAGTATTGGTCGGCTTATATATGAAGTAGTGGTCATGACCTCTGACTAGAGTGAACGTTGTTTTATTCAAGTGTACACAGACCTATGGGGACTAAGTAAAATAGTTTTAGAGTGAGTGATCATGGGGGCAACCCTCTAAATAGTATAGTCATTTACCTCTATCTAAATGACCAAGACTGACAAGTTTGTGATCGTGGGCCCACAAAAATGGCCAGTGCGAGGACCCTGTGCGACTTTGAGAACCGAATGAACAAGTTCAATAAGCGTAAAGAGTTAAATAGAATAATCAGGGGCCGTATTCACAAAACATCTTAAGCCGAAAAGTAGCTCCTAACTTGCCGATTTAGGAGAAATTCTTCAAAATAATGGGTGTTTCAGTCCTAATTTTAGGACTCCTAAATTTTTGCTCTAAGAGTATTTCACAAACTATTTTGCGCTTAAAGTATGGTGTAAGATCACTTTCAAAAAGATGTATGCACAACTTTAAGCATTCATATTTGTATTTTTAAACATTTGTGCGTAAATTAACTTAGGCATGCAAAATTACGTTTTCATACACGTGAGTCAATAAAATTACATTTGTGTTTTTATGTGAGTGTGACTCTAGAAGCTATGACTGTGATGTGACTTAATTTGAAGTTACTACGCTCCACTAGGAAGCGCTACGGATTAGTGATGCAGCTTGTCGCTGCTGTTTTGGTCATACAAAGAAGAAAGCCCATGAGGTGTGTGCGTGTGTTCTGACCAAGTGAACTGATCTATGCTGTTACCCAGAATAAAGATATTGAAGCCAACTTCCATGAATGAGTGAATTCATGACATGGTGTCAGAAGTGGCTCTTTCACCCATTGGACAAGACTGAGGCAGCGACATGGCCAAGTTTCAGCCTCCGGAATCGTTTGACTTCACCCAGCCTTCGGCGTGGCCGACCTGGAGACAACGTTTTAGCCGCTATCGGATAGCTACTAAGCTAGACCAAGAAGATGGTGACGTACAAGTGAATACGTTGTTATATGCAATGGGCAAAGAGTCGGAACCTATCTTTAGCACTTTCACGTTCCCAGACAACGTTGATAACTATTATGACGAAGTTTTGAGAAAGTTCAATGAACATTTTGTGCCAAGGGGAAATACGATACATGAACGTGCCTGTTTCCACCGCCGCTCACAGCTCCAAGGGGAGAGCGTGGAGGCGTTTGTCAGACAACTGTATAAATTAGCAGAGCACTGTGATTTTGGTCAGACAAAAGATGAACAGATAAGGGACCGAATTGTGATTGGGATCGCAGACGGAGAAGTGTCACAGAAACTACAACTTGAACCGGAGTTGACCTTGGAAAAGGCTATCAGTATCGTACGACACTCCGAGCTGGTTAAAACACAAAATTCCAGCGCCAGAGCAACAAATGTTGAAGTGGGTGCCGTAAATGCACGTAAGTTCAAACAGCCAAAGCAATATGACAAAAGGTATGCTAAAAACAAAGACAATGAACAATATAAATGTGCACAACAGTCATCAAACAGAAAGGGCTGTACAAGGTGTGGGAGACAGCACGAGCACAGTGCATGTCCAGCTACAGGGAAACGCTGCCGTAAATGCAATAAGATGGGCCACTTCGAAGCAATGTGTAAAACTAAAAACGTGAATGCACTTAAAGTTACTGACTGTGACAGTGATGAGGGTAGTGCCTGGTTTCTAGGGGCTGTTGCTGAGATCGTTGACAGTGAAGAGGACAAATGGTATGAGGATTTAGAAATAAATGGCACAACCGTCACGTTCCGGATTGATACGGGCGCGGATGTTACTGTGATTCCAGAGGAGACATTTTTGAAACTGCAACAGCGCCCTCTTCTGATCAAAACGAAGTCGACATTCACCAGCCCAGGTGGAAAACTGGTTTGCAAAGGCAAATTCATGACTCGCTGTGAAAGGTATGAAGAAAAATTTCCCTTTTGGATTTATGTTATGTCAGGCCCTTTCACAACAAACCTGCTGGGTCGTAAAACGGCTATCAAAATGGGACTAGTGTGCAGAGTTAATGGGCTTGAATCATATGATGACGTTTTTGGGGACATTGGACTATTGAAATGTGAACCAGTGAGAATAGAGCTGAGGCCAGATGCTCAGCCCTACAGCGTTACGGCGCATACCATTTCCAATCTTACCTCAAGTTACCTCAAGGAGGAACTGAAACGGATGCATTCTCTGGGCATCGTAGAGGAAGTAAAGGAAGCCACAGACTGGCGTGCTCCCATGGTGCCAGTGATAAAAAAGAACAAGAAGCCACGGATCTGCGTGGATCTGACTAAACTTAACAAAGCTGTTAAACGAGAGCGGTTCATTCTGCCGAATTTAGAGGACATTGCTCCAAAGCTGTCAGGTGCAACAGTGTTCTCCACTGTGGATGCTTCAAGTGGGTTTTGGCAGATTCTGCTCGATGAGAGCAGCAGGAAGCTCACGACCTTCATTACACCTGTGGGTCGTTTCTGTTTCTGCCGTCTACCCTTCGGCATTACATCAGCTCCAGAAATATTCCAGCAGAAAATGGAAAATTCTCTTCTCAAAGACCTTGCTGGCACAGTGGTGGTAATGGATGACATTCTGGTCTATGGCAAAGACATGAAGGACCATGACCGGAACCTTCAAGCGGTGATGCAAACGATCAGAGCTTCAGGACTGAAGCTAAACAAAGATAAATGTCAGTTCCGCAAACCTGAGATCCACTACTTTGGACACATCATTGGGAAGGACGGTATCAAACCTGACACTGAGAAAGTCAGAGCCATCGTGGAGCTTCCCAGCCCGACAAACATAACAGAACTGCGGCAGAGAATCGGGATGATTAATTATTTGGGAAAATTCCTCCCAGATCTGTCTACAACAATGCACCCCATCAACACTCTACTGAAGAGCGATACAATGTGGACATGGGGAGAGGCACAAGAGAACGCCTTCAAAAAGGTAAAAGGAATGTTGATTTCAGCACCTGTTTTGGCAAACTATGATGCAACAAGGCCTACAGTTGTAGGTGCGGATGCAAGCAGTTATGGCCTGGGAGGCGCACTGCTGCAGGAGCACAACGAGGGACTCCGCCCAGTCGCCTTTTTTTCAAGGACACTGACAGAGACGGAGAGCAGGTACTCCCAGATAGAAAAAGAATGCCTCGCCAGCGTGTGGGCGTGCGAGCGGTTTGGGAGATATCTGCAGGGCATAGACAGATTTGTTTTGCAGACTGATCATAAGCCCCTTGTTCTGCTGATAAACACATATGACCTGGACAAAGAACCGGTTAGGTGTCAGAGACTTTTGATGCGCTTAATGAAGTTCAATCCAGAAGATGTTCCTGGGAAGCAGCTCATTGTGGCGGACACTCTGTCTCGTAACCCTCTGCAGGACTGTACTGTGTCCGACACTGAGCATGAGGTAAAAGCTTATGTTCAGGCAGTGATTGAAACAAGGCCAATCACTAAAGACAGATTAAATATGATAAGAGAGGCCACAAGCAACGATAACATTCTGCAAACTGTGATTCGTTACACGAATAATGGCTGGCCCTCAGATTTGTCACAATTGCCACACAACCTGCTCAAATATCACACAGTTAGAGCTCACCTGTCAGAAGTCAGTGGACTTTTAATGCATGATGACCGCATTGTTATCCCATTTACAATGCAAAAGACTGTACTGTCACAAATACATGCGGGTCATCATGGACTCACAAAGTGCCGGAGAAGGGCCAACATGTCAGTGTGGTGGCCAGGTGTTGGGAGAGACCTTGCGGAGCTAGTCAGCACCTGTGAGTTTTGCTGCAAGAACAAACCGACCCAAAGAAAAGAGCCATTGATTACCACACCACTGCCACAAGGTGCTTGGCAGAAAATAGCAGCTGATTTGTGTGAGCAGGATGGTAAACAATATTTGGTAGCGACAGACTACTATTCATGTTACATTGAGATTTCACATCTGCCTACCACAAATAGTAACCAAGCCATCTCACAGCTTATGTGTTGGTATTGCTCTTGAGCTAGTAACGGATAATGGCCCCCAGTTCGTTTCAGGCGAGTTCCGACAGTTCAGTGAGACATATAACTTTCAGCACACAACGTCCAGTCCTCACTACCCGCAAGCAAACGGAGCGGCTGAGAGGAGCGTTGCCATCGCCAAGAGAATCTTGCGACAGCCAGACCCACAGCTCGCTCTGATGAGCTACAGAGCTACTCCTATCACCGCAACAGGTCACAGCCCAGCTCATCTCATGTTTGGCCGTGAGATCAGGACTACTGTGCCGGTGTTGCCCCAGCAGTTACGTCCAACTGTAGTTGATCACCAAACTGTAAGACTGAAAGATCAACAGACAAAATCAGCCTACCGTTTCTTCTACAACAGGCGTCATTCAGCCAGGCCCTTGTCAACACTGCAGCCTGGTCAGAGTGTTACAGTTAAGCTGGATGGGGAGAAGGGCTGGAGGACCCCAGCGAAAGTCATTGCAAAAGCACCAGAGCCCAGATCCTACATTGTTCAAACCGACCAAGGGACCGTAGCACGTAGAAACAGGAGGCATTTGCAGGAAGTGCCCGAGTCAACAACCCAGGTTACTGCGTCAGAGACTAGTGACTTTGATATTCCTGACCCAGGTGACTCGGATGCCCCGCTCACTGACACTAATGCATCTGTGCCCTGTGTTCCCACCATTCCTACTGGCTCTGGTTTGTCACCAAAGAGGACCTTTGCTGGTTGAGCTATTAAGCCACCTGTTAGATTTAAGGATTATGTTTGAGATAGAAATGTCCTTTACTAACAATGTTTTGTTTTAAGGTACACCCTTCTAGAGCAAGTTATAAGAGAAGAAAGAAATACCAAACCTGTTTTGTTTTCCTATTTCTTTTGGCTGTGTTTACTGCATAGTAGAATTAAAACATACAGCTAAATGTTACATTTAGATATTGGTTAAGTTAAATCACAAATGGTATATTTCTTTGTTGATTATAGACAAGTTGCAAATGTTTATTCTGCTGTGTGAATCAGCTAAAGAGGGGAGATGTGACTTAATTTGAAGTTACTACGCTCCACTAGGAGACGCTACGGATTAGTGTTGCAGCTTGTCCCTGCTGTTTTGGTCATACAAAGAAGAAAGCCCATGAGGTGTGTGCGTGTGTTCTGACCAATAGTGATGTGCAGACCGAGGCTTCGTGAAGCAATGAAGCAGTTGAAGCAAATGTGCCATATTGTTTTGAAGCTTCGAATCAATCCGACACCCGTCTCTACGGCGCCATCTAGTGGTCACTTGCATGTGTTGCTCTGAAATACCTTGACAATGATCCATGTAAAAAAGAAAATGTTTTTAACATCTGTCTGACTACATGGTCTTGGTTTTGTAACCTGTAGCCTCATCATTGTAAAGAACTATATGTTTTTTTTTTTTTTTTTATATATATATACAAAATGAACATTAATACAATAAATAAAGCCACAATGTGTCACATTTTTACAAAAAAAATTGTTGTTGAAGGACTCAGCCGACTTCTTTTTTTACATATAATTTCTCCAGCCTTTGAAAAAATCCTCTCACAAGGGACACTTGTTGCTGGCATGCACAAATATTTTTTGCAAGTTCACACAAATGAGGGAAAATTACTGCTCTCTCTTTCCAATAAATTAATGGATCATGCGTTCTGGCCAAAAACGCATCTTTCAGGTACTTCTTCACTTCTACGGTTGCTTCAGCTGTAGTACTGCGTGTCGTCTTGGTTTCACGGATACGACTATCAAACACTTCCCATAAACTGTCCTGGGTTTCTGCTGGTGTTGTTGATGATGATGATGATGATGATGATGATGATGGGCCTGATGTTGACATTTGTGGCTCTGAATTAAAATTAATACAACAATTAGTTACAAAACATAAACTGACAGCATATATGAGGCTGCCTATCACAATACACACATCTCACTTTATTTGGTGCTTCCAAATGGAAATGCTCCCACACCACTGATCCCATTTTTTATCTATTCTATTAATATATCTATCTATATAATCACCTATGAATCTATATCTATATAATTCTATATATCTAACTTATGCTGTGCTATCTATCTGTCACTATCTAACTTAGCCTATATGAATGTCACTATATCTATCCTAACTATATGTCACTGTCTATACCTATCAGTCAATATATCTCATTTAAATCTAGCCTAAATATAACTAATCAAGGCGCACTATAAATCTCACTGCTATCACAAAATCACTGCTATCACAAAATCACTCTCCTCTCACAAGAACCCACGAGGTGAAGGTGGATTAACTTCACTTTTAAACTGTGGTGAATTAGGTTCATACAGATGTGTGACTGTGTGGTTTGTTCCCGCCCCTTTAATCAACGCAGTTTCGGCAGACGCCACCTGATGAAACACTTTGAAGCTTCATTTAGCCATAGTCACGTGACATGGGTGTTTCGAATCACAGTTCGGAGCAGTGTTTCGAAACATCTGCGCTTCGGGATCTCGGCAAAGCCCCAAAACGTCTGTTTCGCGTCAGCCATCCCTACTGACTAAGTGAACTGATCTATGCTGTTACCCAGAATAAAGATATTGAATTACTCAATTACTTCTCTTAAATGATTAAACATTTCTATTCACAATATTTTACCAGTATCACATTGATACAATGCTGCAAATCACTCTCAGAATTATTAATATACTTCAAATATAACTTTAAACCTTATTTAACACATTAACCATTATCAATTGACATTCTATACGCATATATAGTACATTAAACAATACTTATTCACTTTTAAAGCTTATAGAACACCTTCATGTGCATCTGCATAAGGAAAAATGTATATTTTTAACTGACGCGCTCACCAACGTTACATGTGCGTTTTCAGTAGGCTGCTAATCGGTCGAGCTTTTCTCTCTCGCTTCAATCAACTCAAAAACAACGAACATCACTTCTCTAAAACCATTCACTTATTGTCTAAACACATTTCAGCATGGTTAAATTCAACTTTTAAGTGTTTTTATACATTTACCCCCTGTAACACACAGGAGAGAAACGAGGAGACAGTGTCACGTTCAAGCTCTCTGGAGTAATGACAAACTCACGACTCGCACAGCTTAACACCGTTTGCTCGACTCTGCCCCTAACGGTCAGGAGTAGCATTGCACACTTCTCTTCTCTTTTATTTTTACAAGGAATCACATTAAAATAAAACCCTTCTGAATGTTTCTTGTTCCAAAATAACACAATAACATATTCAAAATGAAACCAATAATTTTGAATATACCTAAAGTACAATTAACATACTTGTGTGATCGTCACACACTTCCCAGCAGAAAGAAATGGGTCCCACCATTTTCTTCTCTACTTATCGAACTCAAAGCCTCTTTTAACAAGCAACCGGAACTGGCATTATATATGGTGTGGCTGGTACCGTATAAGGCATGTATGTAAATAGGGGGTAAAGAGTAGAATAAGGGTTAAGTGGACATGTTGGGGTTGAATAAGGCATAAATGGGTGCAAATGTTGAGTAGTCTGAGGTACAGGGTAAACAGGTGATTGTAAGTGTGTGTTTGTCACATTAACTGTAGCCTGTGTTGTCTGTGTAGGCTGACCAAAGTTCTCATATGTGAAAATCTGTTTAGGTCGTCGCTCCCGACTTGACCTTCTGACCTGGGTCTGGTTATCTGGCACTGCACTGACTGGAAACTGTTCCTCTTGACTGAACTCTGGATCCTCATCATATCCATCTTGTTCCTCAGGTCCCGCAACAACAAACTGATCTTCATCTTCTCCGGGTTCCTCTATCTCTACGTTTCCCTCAGGTAACAAATCCGTTTCAGGTAAGTGGTGCATCCTAAATTCCTCCTCTTCTTCAGCAGGTATTGGAGTTGGCTGGCTCAGAGAGGTTATTGGTCGTTGTGGCGGGGCTACCACGGGTATCTCCTTTATCTTTTCTACTGGTACCCTCAACCAATAACGAGGACCATCTGAGTCATCTCCAGAATCTGAGTCTGAACCTGATACTTCCTGTAGACTAGCACGTTCTGAGACATTGGTGCGTCGAGTCTGGTGTTTCCTTTTCTGTGTTCTCTTTTCAGGAGCATCTTGGCCTGGAAGAGCTTCAACTGGAAGGTCATTTGCTAATAACAACAGATTACGGTGTAATGTCCTTGTCTTTCTCTTGTCTCCAAACTCAGGGTAGACTACGTATACTGGGTTATCAGCAAACTGTTCTTTCACAACGTAGATCGATTTCTCCCAATACGACCGTAGTTTTCCTGGTCCACCACGCTCACCAAGGTTCCTGACCAAGACTCTATCGCCAGACTGTAGTACCACTCCCCTTGCTTTCTTATCGTAAAGCACTTTGCCCTTGGCACTGGCCTGTTTACTACTCTCGTTAGCAATTCGATAAGCCTCCGACATCTGCTTTGCCCACTTCTTCGCATATCCCTTTGGCGAGTCAGGCTCTGTTTCTCCAACCAACCCAAACAGTAAGTCAACGGGAAGGCGAGGATGACGACCATAAAGAAGGAAGAAAGGTGAGTAGCCTGTCGACTCGTGCCGAGTACAGTTGTATGCATTAATGACTTGTGGAATTTGATCTTTCCATCGTTCCTTTTCTTTCTCTGACAACGTTCTTAGCATCTGGAGTATCGTCCGATTAAACCGTTCTGCAGGGTTTCCTTGGGGATGGTATGGTGATGTTCTCGAATGACGAATACCTGACAACTGTTGCAACGTACGAAAGAGCTCGTTCTCAAATTCACGGCCTTGGTCGTGGTGTAACTTTGATGGGTACCCGAAGCGGAGGACGAAATCATTAAAGATGCGCTCAGCTGCCGTTTTCCCACTCTTGTTCTTTGTCGGATACGCTTGGGCGAATCTTGTAAAATGATCGACGACCACAAGGATATATTCGTAACCTCCACGGCTGGTCTCTAGGTGTAGATAGTCGATACACACCAACTCCAGTGGCGAGCTTGATGTGATACTACCCATTGGGGCGCGAACATGAGTAACTGGCTTCTTCGATTTTATGCATTTCCTTGTGATATGTTCTTCGATCTCTCTAGCCATGAAGGGCCAATAAAATCTCTCTCTGGCAAGATTGAGGACTCTTTCTGTGCCGACATGGGCCATTTCATTATGGAGTTTCTTCAAGACAATGTCTTTGTACTTAGCAGGGAGCACCAACTGCCTTCTTTCATTAGCACGCCTGTACAAGAGACCATTCTCCAAAACTAACTTTCCCCATTCATGAAATAGTCTTCTAGTGGCTCCACTAGCCGCTCTCCGTATCTCGTCAGTTAAAGGTGTACCCGCCTCTTTTAACTTGATCATTTCACCGATGGCTTCATCTGCATGTTGTGCCTCCACAAGCTCATCGTGGCTGATTGCAGTCAAGTGGTCAAATGAGGGGGATAAGTCGGCATGGGAAGAGATGTTGAGAGCCGCCACCCACGGTACATCTTTCAGTTTGGCTACTTTACTTCCATCCCATATTGCGCGAACCACGTCTTCGGTACACTCTTTGGTACAGGACTCAGCATAGGCCTCAATGTTTAAAGGAAGACGCGACAGCGTATCAGCATCGATGTTAGCCTTTCCTGGTCTGTACTTTATGTCGAATCTGAAATCGGAGAGTTCTCCTACCCACCGATGGCCTACTGCATTTAGCTTGGCTGTAGTCATAACGTAGGTTAGGGGATTGTTATCAGTGAATATTGTGAAATGGGGTGCGTAGAATAAGTAATCCCTAAACTTTTCACACACGGCCCACTTCAAGGCTAGGAACTCTAGCTTTCCACTATGCAGGTGGTAGTTTCGCTCAGCTGCAGTCAAAGTCCTAGACCCATACCCAATGACTCTTAACTTGCCATTCTGATATTGATAAAGAATCGCGCCGAGCCCCTGGTCTGAAGCATCGGTATGTAATACAAAGGGTGAGTCGAAGTTGGGGTATGCTAGCACGGGAGGGCTAACGAGGAGAGATATAAGTCGGTCGAGGGCTTTCTGATGCTCGGTGGCCCACTCCACAGGTGTTCTGGATGGTAGTTGTGGACCTTTACTTTTCCCACGTGCTACAGCTGCTTGTCCTGGCTTGACTTGTAGTAGCTCATATATGGGCTTTGCTATCCTTGAGAAGTCCTGAATGTAGGAACGGTAATAGCCCAGGAACCCGGTGAGCTTTCTTACATCTCCCACTGTCTGTGGTGTCCTGCTGGCTAACGACCGCACTGCATCCAGGTCTTTGGGATCAATTCTCACTCCCTGAGCTGACACAAGACGACCCACATATCTTACTTCTCGTCGGAATAACTCACATTTTTCAGGTCTCAATTTCACTCCATGTCGCTGAAGAGCTTGGAGTACTTTACGGACCCCTTCCACATGCTCATCAAAGGTTTTTGCGTAGCAGAGCACGTCGTCAAGGTACGGAAGACAGCAATCATCTCTCAAGGAACTCAACATCTCTTCCATACTCCTCTGGAAAGCTGCTTAATGATTAAACATTTCTATTCACAATATTTTACCAGTATCACATTGATACAATGCTGCAAATCACTCTCAGAATTATTAATATACTTCAAATATAACTTTAAACCTTATTTAACACATTAACCATTATCAATTGACATTCTATACGCATATATAGTACATTAAACAATACTTATTCACTTTTAAAGCTTATAGAACACCTTCATGTGCATCTGCATAAGGAAAAATGTATATTTTTAACTGACGCGCTCACCAACGTTACATGTGCGTTTTCAGTAGGCTGCTAATCGGTCGAGCTTTTCTCTCTCGCTTCAATCAACTCAAAAACAACGAACATCACTTCTCTAAAACCATTCACTTATTGTCTAAACACATTTCAGCATGGTTAAATTCAACTTTTAAGTGTTTTTATACATTTACCCACCTGTAACACACAGGAGAGAAACGAGGAGACAGTGTCACGTTCAAGCTCTCTGGAGTAATGACAAACTCACGACTCGCACAGCTTAACACCGTTCGCTCGACTCTGCCCCTAACGGTCAGGAGTAGCATTGCACACTTCTCTTCTCTTTTATTTTTACAAGGAATCACATTAAAATAAAACCCTTCTGAATGTTTCTTGTTCCAAAATAACACAATAACATATTCAAAATGAAACCAATAATTTTGAATATACCTAAAGTACAATTAACATACTTGTGTGATCGTCACATTAGCGTTGATGAAGTGCTCTGTGTGAAAGTAACGTTATCGTTAGTGATGTTAGAACTAAACTGCTCTGTTATCATATGTTTAGCAATGTCGACCAAATCAGTAATGTTAACAACTGAGCCAGATAAATGAGTTAACGTCAACCAGCAAGTCATTGTAATGTTAATGAGCATAATGTGCTAATACAAACTTTTTTTATTCACGACCAGAGGACCTGAACGATTGAGGGTAATAAAATAACGTTTAATTAACTTCTTGACAAGCAATGCAACATTTGTTCAAAACCAGTCATTCAAGGTCATCAGTACATTCATGCATTTTATTAGCCAGGCAGTCAGTTGCTTGAGACCATCCGCAGGAGGTATGGACTGCATGGGTATGGATGAGCTTGCTTTTTGGTCTGAATGTGGACCAAGACCCGACGTTGACAAGCCCTACTATGATTAATGTGTTTTGCAGGTGTTCTGTGTAATACTAAAAATACCTATGGCTATAACATTTGGGTTTTTATAAGGGTTTTCAAAAACCCTTATGATGCCAAAGAAAAGGAGGACCGTGACGTCGCCCGGTATGGCGCAGCCGGGGCCCCACCCTGGAGCCAGGCCTGGGGTTGGGGCTCGTATGCGAGCGCCTGGTGGCCGGGCCTTCCCCCATGGGGTCCGGCCGGGCTCAGCCCAAAGGAGCGACGTGGGGACACCTTCCCGTGGGCCCACCACTCACAGGAGGGACCGTAAGGGGCCGGTGCAAAGCGAATCGGGCGGCAGTCAAAGGCGGGGGCCTAGACGACCCGATCCCTGGACACGGAAACTAGCTCTTGGGACATGGAATGTCACCTCGCTGGCGGGGAAAGAGCCTGAGCTTGTGCGTGAGGTTGAGAGGTTCCGACTAGAGATAGTCGGAATCACCTCCACGCACGGCTTGGGCTCTGGAACCACACTTCTCGAGAGGGGATGGACTCTTCACCACTCTGGAGTTGCCCATGGTGAGAGGCGGCGGGCTGGTGTGGGTTTGCTTATAGCCCCCCAGCTCTGCCGCCATGTGTTGGAGTTTACCCCGGTGAACGAGAGGGTCGTTTCCCTGCGGCTTCGGCTCGGGGATAGGTCTCTCACTGTTGTGTGTGCCTACGGGCCAAACAGCAGTGCAGAGTACCCGACCTTCTTGGTGTCCCTGGGAGGGGTGCTGGAGAGTGCTCCGACTGGGGACTCCGTCGTTCTACTGGGGGACTTCAATGCCCACGTGGGCAATGACAGTGAAACCTGGAGGGGCGTGATTGGGAGGAACGGCCCCCCTGATCTGAACCCGAGTGGTGTTCAGTTATTGGACTTCTGTGCTAGTTACAGTTTGTCCATAACGAACACCATGTTCAAGCATAAGGGTGTCCATCAGTGCACATGGCACCAGGACACCCTAGGTCGTAGGTCAATGATCGACTTTGTGGTCGTTTCATCTGACCTGCGGCCGTATGTCTTGGACACTCGGGTGAAGAGAGGGGCGGAGCTGTCAACTGATCACCACCTGGTGGTGAGTTGGATCCGATGGCGGGGGAGGAAGCTGGATAGACTCGGTAGACCCAAACGTACTGTGAGGGTCTGCTGGGAACGTTTGGCCGAGTCTCCTGTCAGAGAGATCTTCAACTCCTGCCTCCGGCAGAGCTTCGACCGGATCCCGAGGGAGGCTGGAGATATTGAGTCCGAGTGGACCATGTTCTCCACCTCCATTGTCAAAGCGGCTGCTCGGAGCTGTGGACGCAAGGTCTCCGGTGCCTGTCGAGGCGGCAATCCCCGAACCCGGTGGTGGACACCGGAAGTAAGGGATGCCGTCAAGCTGAAGAAGGAGTCCTATCGGGCCTGGCTGGCTTGTGGGACTCCTGAGGCAGCTGACAGGTACCGGCAGGCTAAACGGACTGCAGCCCGGGTGGTTGTGGAGGCAAAAACTCGGGCCTGGGAGGAGTTCGGTGAGGCCATGGAAAAGGACTATCGGCTGGCCTCGAAGAGATTCTGGCAAACCGTCCGGCGCCTCAGGAGGGGGAAGCAGTGCCCTACCAACGCTGTTTACAGTGGCGATGGGCGGCTGTTGACCTCAACTGGGGATGTTGTCGGACGGTGGAAGGAATACTTCGAGGATCTCCTCAATCCCGCCGTCACGTCTTCCATTGAGGAAGCAGAGACTGGGGGCTCAGAGGAGGACTCGTCCATCACCCGGGCTGAAGTCACCGAGGTGGTCAAGAAACTCCTCGGTGGCAAGGCACCGGGGGTGGATGAGATCCGCCCTGAGTACCTCAAATCTCTGGATGTTGTGGGGCTGTCTTGGCTGACACGCCTCTGCAGCATCGCGTGGCGGTCGGGGACAGTGCCTCTGGGATGGCAGACCGGGGTGGTGGTTCCTCTTTTTAAAAAGTGGGACCGGAGGGTGTGTTCCAACTATAGGGGGATCACACTTCTCAGCCTCCCCGGGAAAGTCTATGCCAGGGTACTGGAGAGGAGAATTCGGCCGATAGTGGAACCTCGGATTCAGGAGGAACAGTGTGGTTTTCGTCCTGGTCGTGGAACACTGGACCAGCTCTATACCCTCTACAGGGTGCTGGAGGGTTCATGGGAGTTTGCCCAACCAGTCCACATTTGTTTTGTGGATTTGGAGAAGGCATTCGACTGTGTCCCTCGCGGCGTCCTGTGGAGGGTGCTGGGGGAATATGGGGTCCGGGGTCCTTTGCTGAGGGCTGTCCGGTCCCTGTATGACCGAAGCAGGAGTTTGGTCCGCATTGCCGGCAGTAAGTCAGACTTGTTCCCGGTGCATGTTGGACTCCGGCAGGGCTGCCCTTTGTCGCCGGTTCTGTTCATAATTTTTATGGACAGAATTTCTAGGCGCAGCCAAGGGCCGGAGGGTGTCAGGTTTGGGGACCACACGGTTTCGTCTCTGCTCTTTGCGGATGATGTTGTCGTGTTGGCCCCTTCTAACCAGGACCTTCAGCATGCACTGGGACGGTTTGCAGCCGAGTGTGAAGCGGCTGGGATGGGGATCAGCACCTCCAAATCCGAGGCCATGGTCCTCAGTCGGAAAAGGGTGGCTTGCCCACTTCAGGTTGGTGGAGAGTTCCTGCCCCAAGTGGAGGAGTTCAAGTATCTAGGGGTCTTGTTCACGAGTGAGGGGAGGATGGAACGGGAGATTGACAGACGGATCGGTGCAGCTTCTGCAGTAATGCGGCCGAAATGAGCTTTCTCCGCAGGGTGGCTGGGCGCTCCCTTAGAGATAGGGTGAGAAGCTCAGTCACTCGGGAGGAACTCGGAGTAGAGCCGCTGCTCCTCCACATCGAGAGGGGACAGCTGAGGTGGCTCGGGCATCTGTTCCGGATGCCTCCTGAACGCCTTCCCGGGAAGGTGTTTCGGGCATGTCCAACCGAGAGGAGGCCCCGGGGAAGACCAAGGACACGCTGGAGGGACTATGTCTCCCGGCTGGCCTTGGAACGCCTCGGTGTCCTCCCGGAAGAGCTGGAGGAAGTGTCTAGAGAGAGGGAAGTCTGGGCATCTCTGCTTAGACTGCTGCCCCCGCGACCCGGCCCCGGATAAGCGGAAGAAGATGGATGGATGGATGGATATAACATTTGGCATTTAGTTATTGTCTTTCTTATTACTCAGGGCCAATTAACAGACATCTTAAGCACAGCCCAAAACCTGCTGTTGCTGTTGAGAAACCATTTGGAAGACAAAAGAAAGGCCTGTATGCAAAATGGGTGCCACACATTTACAGTGGGGGAAGTTTGGTCTGATTGGTCAGTTTAAATTAATACATTTGGTTTCAGTCACATGGTCAAGGAATAAATAAAAGAAGATTGGAACTGTTGTTTTTTCTCTCTTTTTCTCTGGCTCTTGAGGTCATTGGGGTTTATCTTCTTCTCTCTCTCTCTTTCTCTATTCCTCAGGTAACATTTTATTCATGCTGTGTACGATTAATGGTATAAGTTTATCATCCCATACAAATCCTTTTTGACACTATTTTAAGTGTAACCATAACCAGATGTTGTCATTAAATCCTTTCTGTTACAAATACTGTGCTAACTAGTTTGATTTGGTATTGACTTTGAAGTGCTCTCCATTGCAATACAATAAAGTCACATTATAGCAATGCTCTCCCACATATTTTGCTATTGTAACTGCACTTATCTCCGTCGTTGGTATAAGTTGCAGTGGGTGGAAATAGACGAGAAATGTACAGTTTTCTTCCATCTTTCTGATAACGTTTCTTTAGTCTTCTGGCAACCCTGCAGATTGAACCATCTATAGGAGTCTTGCAGTACTTTTAGACAAACTAGGCCACGATTCTAATGTAAGCAAAACATACATAACATAACCAGTCATTGAGAATCAAAGTCAATCCAAGATGGCAGCACTGTGTCTGTGTCTGTCTTGTCTGATCTGCTAATCTGCAGTTGTATTAACTGGAGCTCATAGATCATCGTGGCGGCGGAGATATCTGCAGTTAAGGTTGGTGATGTTTTTTTGCCCTGCCTGAGCTCTCCAGCTGCTGTTTGCCCATGGACAGGACCTGTGTCCTCTGTACTGTCGCCTCAGCTGTCTGCTCTTTGTTGGGGTCGTGGAGCTGTCTGAGCGAGCTTGTTTCGGAGCTTGTCTGCACGATTTTCACTTTAAAGCTGGTATCTTGAAAATGCTCCTTTTTTGGCGGTAATCTTTATGTTCGGACTATGGGACATACCAAGGAATGGACTCAAGGACAAAGAACTCACTTATCTTTTCTTTCATCCCTACGATCTCTCTATCACACTCTCGTAAAGAACAATGTAACGTTAATCCTTCACTAAAAAATCTAAGGCAGCGATATCTGAAAATGTTGTTGCTTTTACTGGCCGGTATTAATCCAAATCCTGGTCTAGTTGGAATTGTTTCAACTCCTTTGGATTTCTCAAATAGATCAGGCCTTGGCATTGTACACTTAAATGTTTGTAGCCTGTTGCCAAAATTAGATCAATTACAAATATGGGCCAGGACGACCAAAGCAGATGTTTTGGCTATTTCTGAGACGTGGCTTAAAAAATCAATCTCAAGCCACGATATTGCATTAGAGGGGTATAATGTGTTTCGAGCTAATCGTAAAAGTAAAGAGGGTGGGGTTGCAGTATATATTAAATCAAACTATCACGCTACTGTTCTTAAATCAGTCTCCCTAAACAGTTTGAGTTTTTGGCAATTGACCTGGAATATGGAAAGGATTGTCATTTATGTATAATTGGTTGCTATAGACCACCAGCAGCTACCAGTGATGCTCTCGCCTCACTGTCAGCTGCTTTAACCGACCTGCTTCCTAAAGATCTTGTATTATTTGAATTGGAATTGGTTAACATCAAACTCAGAACAGTTTAAAGCATATTGTGATTCTGTGAATTTTACTCAAGTTATTGAATCACCTACACGACTAAATCATAAGAACCTAAGTAAGTCCACATTAATAGATATTATATTAACAAATAAACCCCATAAATACACCTATACAGGGTTTTTTTCCGATGATGTCAGTGATCATTGTCCTGTCAATTATAAGGGATTGTAAAATTCCCAAAGTAAAACCTAGATTTATTACAAAAAGGAGCTTTAAACTTGGAAAAAAAAGGGTTTCTGCATGAGTTGTTTTCAACTGACTGGGATAGAATACCTGATGTGTCCATTGCATGGCAGTATTTTCACACTTTATTCTTGAAGATTGTGAATAGGCATGCACCAGTTAGGACATTCAGAGTAAAAGGCTGTGATAACCAGGTTCTCAAACAAATTATCTGAACTCCTTAATGAAAGAAATTAGGCTTTGGCCACAGCGAGGAAATCGGATACAGAAAGAGATTGGGTAGCATTTAGAACATTGAGAAACAAATGTACAGCTCTTACACGTAGATCAAAATCTGAATATTATCTAAATGAAACCTCACAAAATCTAAATAATCCTTTACTTTAATAATAATATTAAAGTTAAATTTTGGAAAACCATCAAATCACTTTCTCCCTCCACGTATATAATGATTTTCCTGATCGAATTTAAGTAAAAGATAGCCTTATTTATAATAGGACGGACATGGTAAATGTTTTTAATAAGCATTTTATTTCTTCAGGTTCAATTTTTAACGAATATACCAAATCCATCTCTTCTTCTGAGAGAAGATAGACCTACTTTTAGATTTTCTCCTATTTCAATAAGTGAAGTTTTAAAGGCATTAAAAAACCTGGACATTAAGAAGTCTGCTGGGCCTGATGAAAGCCATATTTTTTGAAAGTAGCTGCCGAGATCATTGCTGGCCCATTAGCTTATATTTTCAATTTATCATTAGAACAGAATGTTGTTCCTGATGTCTGGAAATCTGCTTTGGTTGTACCCCTGCTGAAAGGTGGAGGTGGATACACCAACACAACCTGGGAAGAGCTTTTTGGTGAACTTTTCTCTTCTTGAAAAGCAACGTGAAAAAACACCAGATGGAGAAGAGGAACTGCAGCTTATACTGGCTGGCCTTGGAAAACATTCATTAACCCTTAATGAAAACATCACACATTCAGAGGTATGTAATCATTAATTAACTTCCTTGCCTAAAGTAATATCTAAAGATTAAAAACACCCATCTTACAATTCATATTAATGCTTGATGTAATAAATATTAGCATGACAAAATAAAAATCATTTTAATACAGTTTTAATCCTGCTTCTGTCATTTTAGTTTTCAGATTTGCTTTTGAGCACATATCCAAGACTGGCAAATATATCTGTGGAAGCTGGTTGCTGCACAAGTCCACATGTAGGCATATACACTGTATTAATGTCCATGGTTTCAAATTGTGTTTCAATGTACTCCCTAGATGAGTAATTGCTGTCAGGAATGATAACTCAGGATTCAAATGCAAGTACCAATCCTTTATTAAAGTAATAACTCAGAACGTTCAACAGTGAAAGTAGCAGAAAATGTCGTGGTGCAGCTGGTCCTTGACAGCACAGGGACTACAATGGGCCGATCTCCAGACACAGTCCAAATGGGAAATCCGTGACAGAAGAACATCCAATCCAGACAGAAGACCCGGAATCCACAGCAGGCAATCTCCAGTTCAGAACAAACAGGAACTCAGGAAACGGAGGGCAGAAACTAGGGGTATTCGATTCCAGGTTTTTTGGAGTCGACTCCAATTCCCGACTCCCATTGTAGGAGTCTATGGAATCGACTCCTCGACTCCATTTACTTTTCATCAAAACAGGGTCAGAAAAAAGACAAAATTGCAGTTGTTACACGGTCCGTGTACGTTTTGATAGTTTGTTTTCCAATTTGAAATGAAATATGCAGAAACGAGAAAACGGTCGTTTCCCGTTTTTTCGTTTGTAAAATAAAACGGGAAAAACGAGATTTTGGCTCGATTTTCGTTTTTTCGGGTCACAGATAGAAAACAGAAACACAACTTCAAATCTCGTTCTCCACATGTGGGCGGTCATTACACGCCCCTTTCAGCCGATTGGTGAATCAAATCTGAGACATGACGTCATCATCAGTTCGTTCACCAAAATAAGAGTCCTCTGCTGCTATATCAGAATATCGCCTTTCTTCTGTGTAACCTAAAGCTATTTCACATAAATATTTATTTCAGAAGTTAATCAGCACGCAGGCAGTTGTAATGCTGTTTGTTGTTTAATTGTTGCATTTTTAGCCTTTCATTTTGGTAATAGGCCTAATTAATTAAGTCAAATAAATTTCACGCACAGATATAGCCTAGCCTAGGCTATTTATTCCGTAAGGAATAATTGACGACGGGCCGTTCAATTATTAGAATAATAATGCACACCCGAGGTGGTGATGCGGTCACGACGCGAAGCGGAGTAATGCGGGTGTGCATTATTATTCTAATAATTCAACGCCCAGGAGTCAATTATTCCGCTTATACTACGGTTACCACACCTCAAGACATCGATCCGAAGATATATTTAAAGGGATTCGTCCGGTTTTTGTACTTAAATCGCTATTGTGAGTAGGACTATTTCTTCCGCGTCTCATCCAACGGCTCTTTTGCTAGTTCTGAAACGTCATTTTAAAGCTGTTAACGAAGGCTTGAGCCGTTGATGGCATTCTACTGCAGTTATTAATAAAGTTATTAGAGAGAGAGAGAGAGAGAGAGAGAGAGAGAGAGAGAGAGAGAGAGAGAGAGAGAGAGAGAGAGAGAGAGAGAGAGAGAGAGAGAGAGAGAGAGAGAGCGAGTGCTTGTGTGAATTAGGCTACCTCTGTGCGTCTCTAAACAGCGCTGTTGTTACCTCGCTAGTGAAAAAATGTCACGTGTAGCCTTTAAGTTGCTCCACTTTATGGGCTAACTGATCAAATCGTCAGGGCAGCGCTGACACCTTTTTGTGCAAACTGTAGTGCGTGTGCGAGCACGTGTGATTGCATGAATGAGACAGAAAAGCTTGCCTTTGATGTCCGCTTCCGTCTGTTGGTTTTCATCTGGACTGTCTAATACTGCTGCCGCCCAGTTGTTGAACATTTTATATTCACCGTAAATATTAAGATTTACTTTAGGAAAATCGTCTGTCATGTTGTTGTTTTTTAGTCCTGTAATTTCCATTATTACAGTTAACTATGCGAAGTGATATGGAACTGTAATGCGGTCAAGAGAGCTGCCTGGAACTACGTTCGCTGTGCATCTCCCAGAAAATAATTGCACGCCTCAGAACGTTCATCAGCCAATCAGATTCAAGCATTCAACGGCCCCGTAGTATAATTTCATATAATTTGATCCTATTTTATTTCCTTCACAGTGCAGCAGGTGAAGATGATGATGATGAACTCTCATGTGCTGTTGTTTATTCTGCTATTGTTCATGTCGGCTAAAACTGAACCCCTGGGATTTTTTTAATGATTCACAGACACATATCAATTCTAATTTAATCTTGTCGGTTAAAGATGATCGTGTCAGCTGAGAGTCAGGGGGGAAACCCAGAAAATGATATTGAAAAGGCAGGCAACACTAATTTTCGTTTAAGTTTTTCAACTAATATTTATATTTTCATATGTTTTAGAATTATTTCGATTAGCATAAATGTTTTAATAATTAACTATAATAACTAACTATAACTATAATAATCCTGTCCGGGCAAAACATCCACAGAACTGCATTAGGCCTACAGTAAATGTTCCCGATGTATAGCCTAAGTCTATTAATATTTACAAAGATTCACAAATTATTTAATTCCTTCTGTGACAATATCAGGGCTGGGAGTCTGACGCTCATCGAGGTCAATAAAATATTGTTGAAAACATAATTTACATTACAATGCTGGAAAGTGATAACGTGCCTCTTTTGCCAACTTTCATATATCAGTTGGCTTTTTCATCTGAAGTCTTCAAATATAAATTAAAACACATGAATACAAATGAGAGCGCACTTAGCCTATAAATGTTAACAACAGATTTAATTCAATTTACTGTAGGTTTTTTTTTTTTATTTTATTATCTGTGCATTCATGTTTCTGTGAAATGCGCTTACACAGAAGAAACACGATATTCTGATATAGCAGCAGAGGACTCTTATTTTGGTGAACGAACTGATGATGACGTCATGTCTCAGATTTGATTCACCAATCGGCTGAAAGGGGTGTGTAAGGACCGCCCACATGTGGAGAACGAGATTTGAAGTTGTGTTTCTGTTTTCTATCCATGACCAGAAAAAACGAAAATCGGACCAAAATCTCGTTTCCCGTTTTTTTTTTTACAAACGAAAAAACGGGAAAACGACCGTTTTCTCGTTTTTGCGTATTTCATTTCAAATTGGAAAACAAACTATCAAAACGTACACGGTCCCGAGCCGTTTTTTGTTTTTTAATACCCGTTTCTATAAGGAAAATCAAATGGCCAAAATATACACAGACCCTGGATAATCCGTAATTCGTTTATAAACGAAAAAGGTCACGTGGTCTATGCTGGATAATCCGTAATTTGTTTGTAATTATAAAACGAAAATACCATTTTTCTGTTTTTTGTTTCAAAATTAAAAACAAATTAAAAACGGTCCGTTTTTCGTTTTTGGCGATCATTGTATCGTTATTCCTTTTTGAACAAAGAATGAAGAGAGTCTTTGAACTTCAGTCAATTCGTTTTTCGTTTATAAACCAAAAACAGAAGTCACGTGGTCTATTCCTTTTTTGGAAGCGAAAGTAACCGGTAACACTTTCAAAATAAAAATAACTATAGTTAATGAGGTGATTGTAGACTAACTATAACGTTTTTTAGTGCAACTAAAGTAGCACTGGGTGTGAAAAAAACACTTAAGTTAACTGAAATAAAAATTAAAACTAATAAAATAATAACTCTGGGTGTTAGGGAGAATTAAACATTTGTAAGACCATTGGTGACCTGTAACTTCAGATTAAGACAAGTTAACTAATTTTATATGTATTTTAGGATATCAGGTAGCCTATTTATTTATAAGTTTCTATTATTTAATTCACATTTTAGTTTTGTAACATATTTCTTGCTATGTGGAAGCTCAACCAGCAGAGGTCACTCTACCCCCTTCTGTGCACCGACTCTTTCTGTGGCGACAACAGGCAACAAGGGTTTGACCTTTTGACTTGTGTTTATATCAAAGAGAAGGCAAGCACTGCTACCAACAGAAGCTGAGTTTGAAGGGTGTGCAGAACTTCACGTGCCTTCCAGCTCCTCTTTCTATGGCACTATATGTGCTAAAAACTCTCAGCTTCCACCATCTACTGTTACCCCTTCTGTGTCAAAACAAAACTCTTCCAAAACAAATCTATAAAGTTGTATACTTTTTATTTTCATTCGCATTTTTCTCCAGTGTAATATACTTATTATGTTAGTAAAGTAGATGAAATATTTTTTATGCAGCTTGTAGTTCTCATTAGTTATGTAGACCTACTTGTGTGTGAAACCTAGCCTTACTCAGTCAAAAATTATCTCTAGCCCTGGGACTTTCAGATCTTGTAGTGCTTTTTTGGGTTTAATTCTGTTTGATGAACCACCAGGGAAAGGCAGTGCTCTGTACTCTTGGTACTTGTGTAAAGTAAAATAAAAGTGAAGTTAAATCATTTAGTTTTGGTACTCTGGTACTACCCTAGTACTCGTGTCAGGGCCTCCCAGAGTTTCCCCAATACCTGGAGGATGTGAGCCTGTGCACTGTGTGCAGGGTTTAAGGACTGATGATAGTAGCAAGACTGGCCCCAGTCACCTACCATCACTCTCTCTTCAAATAAATGCTGGACTGGCAGGCCACCACTCCTTCCTCCGGCACCATAAAAGGGCCTTTGTTGTCACTTTCAGATATTTAGGCATAATAGCTAAAAGCAGACTCGCCATGCTTAGAGTGAACCCTTGGTATTTCTAGCTGATATGATCCTAATGATCTGAGTGATCTGCTGGGTTCATGAACAAGTTTCTCTAAGTCTTGTCTGGAAACAAAGTATCTAATTCTTGCAATAGTTTTTATTGCAATTGTTTTTTTGTTTTTTACCTACTGTAAATGTTATAGTCAAGTCAAGTCATCTTCATTTATATAGCGCTTTTAACAATGTAGATTGTTTCAAAGCAGCTTTACAGAGATAAAGCGTATAATTTAAGGTAGAGAGAGAGAGAGAGAGAGAGAGAGAGAGAGCAGAGAGAGAGAGAGAGAGAGAGAGAGAGAGAGAGAGAGAGAGAGAGAGAGAGAGAGAGATTTCAAGAGAGTTTTATTTGTCACATACACAGTTATATACAATATACAGCTGGCAGTGAAATGTGTTTTGGTGTTGTGCGAGTAACACCGAGTCGCCATCGCGCGGCGCCTTCTTGAGTTGGACAGAAAATACAGCATAACATGAGGATAGGTAGGGAGGGGTGAGGAGATGAAAAAAAGCAACCCCCAGACTATGCTCCTACGGGAGCACAGTTTGAGAACAGTAAAAAAACATCTCAGCAACATGAGCACACATTACAACATGAAACACGACTTGCAACAGGGGAGAGGAGTGGGGGGTTGAGGTGTCCCAGCACAGCCAGGCGTCCCGGTCCTGCAGCCATTTCAGGCGCTGGTCACAGACCCGCTTGTCAGACTGGGGGTACAAAGCGGCGAAGGTGAGAGATGGGTGTGTGCATAAGTGTGTGTGTGTCTGTAAAGTTCATGTGCATGTTTGTGTAGGCCTGGAGAGTCATGCCTGGCACCGTAATCTCGGTGCTCCAGTCCGCAAGTTGCTATGGAGACAACCTTGATCAGATCCCAGTCCGAGTCAGCAGGTGGTGGGGGATGAGTGCAAGAGTGTCTTCCTGCAGTGCTCTTCTGGGGGAGTTGTTGTCTCAGCAGCGGCCTTGGCCAAGACCGTGCTGGTTGAGGGAGCCGAAAGCAGATAAGATTGGAATTTGTTTGGTCTGGGAGCGAGTAGCCACAATTTATGATTACTCTCTTAGTTCGTTCTGGTCTCTGAAACCATTTTGCAGAGCAGTGAGCTTTACCGTGATGATATCCACCTTGCGTTGCAACTCCATTATGTTATCCAACAACTTTATGTTAGGTAACAACTTTAATTAAGTTATTTTCCATCTAAAGTTAGTTTTGATTGATTTGCTTCGGTCGCAACGATCATTTGTTGTTAAATTAGGGGCCGCTAAGACAACACCATTCTCTCTACACAGACTTTAAACACGAACCAGTGAGAAACGCTGATGGCGGTCGCATGCGCATTTAGAATGGGTTCTATAGTTATGTACGTTTGAATATACACAGGTTTGGAATTCCCCAGAGTCGATTCCTGTGCTGGAGTCGACCCCGACTCTGGGGCTATTCAGAGTCGAGGAATCAAATCTTTTGGAGTCGACTCCCCATCACTAGCAGAAACTGCAATGGACAGAGTGTGAGCACCACACAGAACGATCCGACAATGAACAAACAAACACAGAGACAATATATACAATATGGGAGGCCGAATGGGACGAAACACATTGAAACACTTGCGCGTATATGTGAAACACTTGCGCGGACTAACATATATTTATGCATACAGGTCCTTCTCAAAAAATGTGCATATTGTGATAAAGTTCATTATTTTCCATAATGTAATGATAAAAATTAAACTTTCATATATTTTAGATTCATTGCACACCAACTGAAATATTTCAGGTCTTTTATTGTTTTAATACTGATGATTTTGGCATACAGTTCATGAAAACCCAAAATTCCTATCTCAAAAAATTTGCATATTTCATCCGACCAATAAAAGAAAAGTGTTTTTAATACAAAAATTTTTTTCTACTCCAGACTCAGTCCACTGCTTCCGCAGGTCCCCCAAGGTCTGGAATCGGTCCATCTCCACAATCTTCCTCAGGGTTCGGTCACCTCTTGTCGTTGTGCAGCGTTTTTTTTCCACACTTTTTCCTTCCCACAGACTTCCCACTGAGGTGCCTTGATACAGCACTCTGGGAACAGCCTATTCGTTCAGAAATTTCTTTCTGTGTCTTACCCTCTTGCTTGAGGGTGTCAATGATGGCCTTCTGGACAGCAGTCAGGTCGGCAGTCTTACCCATGATTGCGGTTTTGAGTAATGAACCAGGCTGGGAGTTTTTAAAAGCCTCAGGAATCCCAGGTGTAAGTAGTTGATTCAGATGATTAGGTTAATAGCTCGTTTAGAGAACCTTTTCATGATATGCTAATTTTTTGAGATAGGAATTTTGGGTTTTCATGAGCTGTATGCCAAAATCATCAGTATTAAAAACAATAAAAGACCTGAAATATTTCAGTTGGTGTGCAATGAATCTAAAATATATGAAAGTTTAATTTTTATATTATGGAAAATAATGAACTTTATCACAATATGCTAATTTTTTGAGAAGGACCTGTATATGAAACACAGAACGTCTTTGCATACACCCTGTAATTGCCCACGTAGGCTACTTGTACCTGCACAAAGACACTGCACTTTAAAACATTCTCACGTGTGAGAGAGCAAAAATAGTGTGTCCGGATTATATTAATATGGAAACTCGCGGTTTATTTGGAATCTAGCGTGCAGTCATGGGCATGGCGGATAAGGCCGCTGCCGAGGCTGTAAATATTTTGAGAAATCTTCTGTGTTCTCCAGTCTTGATCAATACAATCGCTAATTCTGTAGATTTGATTCCTTCGACCAGTCAGACTCAGATTAATTCAGAATCCACTTGTGTACAGTAAGCCCATGTAAAAATAAAGTACAAAAATATACATGGAATACTAGGCCTACAAACAGTTAGACCAACCCGCCATTACAATACTACAGTATATTGGTACAGTGATGTACTGAAACATATATTTACTTACAGTATACTGTGGTACAGTATATAGTATGTCATACAGTAATTGCTGTCAACATTTGCATACTGTACTATAATGTCAAAAAAAGGTAATTACCTGTTCTCTTCTCTAAATCTTCGGATTATGGTGGACACAGTGAATCTACTGATGTTTGGTTGTACCCTTTGTCCAGCCTCCCTCATGCTCATACCATGGACAAGAACATGGTCAATCACAGTAGCTCTGATTTCATCAGATATTACTGTTCTTTGTCTTCGCTGACCACCTCGACCACCTTGACCTCCTCTCACACAAACTCTTCCTCTCAGATTTCTATCCATTGTAGGGCCTCAAAAACCAGTGCTCTCTGAACTGGCTTACTGTGTTCCCTCACATCATTAGCCACAAGTGTGATCAATTTTGAGTTGTTGTGTTCAAGTGGTGACATCTGTGCTTTAATTGTGTTTTACTTTTGTCACCTGTGCTCACCATTATGCAGCACGGGTGCATCACAATGAAAATGTGTTGGCAAGTTGTGTCTAAACAGGTGAAAAGTGCTTATGGTTTTGCCAAAAGAGTGATTGATTCAATCAGTGGGTTCAGGCAACTGAGCATTTGGTTCAGACAATAGGGTTTAGTGTTTTAGCAATTGAGAAAAACTGTAAATATATCATCGGATCGATGTCTTGAGGTGTGGTAACCGTAGTATAAGCGGAATAATTGACTCCGGGGCCGTTAAATTATTAGAATAATAATGTACACCCGCATTACTCCGCTTCGCGTCGTGACCGCATCACCACCTCGGGTGTGCATTATTATTCTAATAATTGAATGGCCCATCGTCAATTATTCCTTACTTTTCTCATGGTTTCTCAAAAGAATTCACAAAAGTATAGAATATAATGGCATATTTTTAATAGGGGCTCATTGTAACGCAGTGTTACACACCCCATCTGTAAACCGTGGTTAAATAAATGTTCAGTAATATCTTCCAAAGATGTTTTCATTTTGGCGCATTTTTTTCTCTAAATGTTGATATGGCAACTAGTAAATACAGTGAGTTTCGTAATCCTGGCATGTGTGGAAAGGGTTAAAACATGCGTGGGTGTAACAGTGCGGTTAATTGTTTGGGGTAAACGCACACAATACGCAGACATCAACCGACACTAAAGACTGAAAACAGAGGAACTAAATACACAGACAAAACAAATTAAATGATGAGCAGCTGTGGTGGAGGATTAGTGTGTATGGTGACTGAGGGGTGGGAAAATCAAACAAAGGAAACATGTGACTGACAGTCAAGTCACCTTCATTTATATAACGCTTCTTGCAACACAGATTGCTTCAAAGCAGCTTTACAGTGATAATGGGAAATTCATTTTGCTTTAGAAGAAAAGCTAAAGTAAGTTTTTGATTAATTTCTGTTGTAAAAACTGATTACTTATTTAATTTGGCGTCATTTAAACAACACCATCCTAAGCTAAAACAGAAAACCCCCAAAGCATCTAGATTTTCACTGACAGTGTGTCTGCTTCCCGAACAATACTAGCAAGACAAGCACACACTCACTCAATCACTCACAGACACACACTCACAGACACACTCACTCAATCACTCACTCACAGGCACACACACTCACAGACACATTCTCACACACAGACACACTCACAGACACACACACTCACAGAAACACACACACACACTCTCACAGAAACACACACAGACACACACACACACACTCACAGACACACACACACACTCACAGAAACACACACAAACACTCACAGACACACACGCACACACTCACTCACTCAATCACTTACTCACAGACACACACACACACACTCACAGACATACTCACAGACACACTCAGACACACACACACACACACTCACTCACTCACTCACAGACACACTCACAGACACTCACTCACAGATACACACACTCAAAGACACACACACTCACAGACACACACACTCACAGACACTCACACTCACAGACAAACACACTCACAGACACTCACACTCACAGACACACACACTCACAGACACACACACACACATCACAGACACACACACAGACACATGCACAGACACAGAAACAGACACACACACTCCCACACACAGACACACACACTCACTCACTCACTCACAGACACACACACTCACAGAAACACACACACACACTCTCACAGAAACACACACACACACACTCACAGACACACACACACACACTCACAGAAACACACACACACACTCACAGACACACACGCACACACTCACTCACTCAATCACTTACTCACAGACACACACACACTCACAGACATACTCACAGACACACTCAGACACACTCAGACACACACACACACACACACACACACACTCACTCACACACTCACTCACTCACTCACAGACACACTCACAGACACTCACTCACAGATACACACACTCAAAGACACACACACTCACAGACACTCACACTCACAGACATACACACTCACAGACACTCACACTCACAGACACACACACTCACAGACACACACACACACACACATCACAGACACACACACAGACACATGCACAGACACAGACTCACAGACACACACACTCCCACACACAGACACACACACTCACTCACAGACACACACACTCAGACACACTCACATACACTCACACACACACACACACACACACACACACACACACACACACACACACACACTCACTCACAGACACACACACACTCACAGACACACACACACACACTCACACTCAGACACTCACACTCACAGACACACACACTCACAGACACACACACTCAGAGACACACACACTCAGAGACACACTCACTCAGAGACACACTCACTCAGAGACACACACACTCACAGACACACACACTCAGACTCACAGACACACACTCACACTCAGACACTCACAGACACACTCACACTCAGACACACACACTCACACTCAGACACACTCAGACACACACACACTCAGACACTCACAGACGCACACTCAAAGACACACACTCAGACACAGACACACACACTCAGACACACTCACTCACAGACACACTCAGACTCACAGACACACACTCACACTCAGACACTCACAGACACACTCACACTCAGACACACACACTCACACTCAGACACACTCAGACACACACACACTCAGACACTCACAGACACACACTCAAAGACACACACTCAGACACAGACACACACACTCACAGACACACTCAGACTCACAGACACACACACATTCACAGACACACACACACTCACACACACACACACACACACACACACACACACACACTCAGACACACGCACACACTTACAGACAGACACAGACACACTCACAGACACACACACTCACAGACACACTCACACATAGACACACTCACACATAGACACACTCACTCAGAGACACACTCACTCAGAGACACACTCACTCAGAGACAGACTCACACTCAGACACACACACTCAGACACACTCAGACACACACACTCACAGACACACTCACAGACACACTCACAGACACAGACACACTCACAAACACAGACACACTCACAGACTCACTCACAGACACTGACACACTCACAGACACACTCACAGACACAGACACACTCACAGACACTCACAGACACACTCACAGACTCACTCACAGACACTCACAGACACACTCACAGAAACAGACACAGACACATTCATACTCACAGACACTCACACACACAGATTCATATCTTTGTGGGGACTGTCCATTGAAGGTAATGGTTTTTTTACTGTACAAACTGTATATGCTCTCCCCTCTTTAAAGCGATAGTTCACCCAAAAATGAAAATTAGCCCATGATTTACTCTCCCTCAAGTCATCCAGTGTGCATGACATTCTTCTTTCAGACGAATAAAATCTGAGTTATATTAAAAATGTTCTTGCTAATCCAAGCATTACAATGGCAGTAATAGTGCATCTGTCTGTCAAATAACTGCTCCACGTGGCTCTGGGGTGTTAATAAAGGCCTTCTGAAGCAAATCGATGCCCCCACGCCATCACTTCCGGCGAATAAGGTCAAAATACATGCAAAATACCGGCGCATAGATATATACATAGATTCCTCATTAGTGCCTGCACGGATCGGTCGAATGAGGCATCTACGTGTATATATCTTTGATCGCGCCAGTATTTTGACCTTATTCGCCGGAAGTTATGGCGCTGGGAATACTAGATGACATTCGTCTGATAAGAGGTAAAAAAATAACATACTGTTGGGTTTCTCGCAGAAACCGATCGTTTCGTGTCTTAAGACATCAATGTGTCGCCACGAGCCGCAGGGTTTAATAAGGATTCGTATGTCTATGTGTTTTTACTCTCATTGCTCTCATACTCTAAAACAGGGGTCTCCACACTCGGTCCTGGAAGGCCACTGTCCTGCAGAGCTTAGCTCCAACCCCAAATAAACACACCTGAACCTGCTAATCAGTGTCTTACAAGGCCCTAGTAAAACACTGATACCCCTTTTCCACCAAGGCAGTGCTAGAGCTAGATCGGAGCCAGAGCTAGTCCCAGTTCATAGTTGGTTGAACTGAGGGGCCTGCTAAGAACCGTTTGCTTTTCCACAGGCTAGAGAGCCACAACAGAGCCAGGTCTTACGTCACTGTATACGTCTCATCTTTCTCAGCAACGCTAGCGGGAAACACACACACACCAGGCTTGTTCGAGATGCATCGGCGCTGCGCAGACCGATCCACGTATAATATTTTAAAAAACGCATGAGTGAATCAAAAGCATAAGGAGTCGTGTGCTCTCGCTGGACTCGTTATCATACGGCGATCGGTCTCTGCACAGCACCGCTGAGAACAAGCCTTCCATCAAAAACGCAAACGTTGCGTTACTATTGATTCACATGGCTTTACGATCCTACATCGGCATTAAAACACAGCGAATCCAACGCATTCATGCAGTACGCCGTAATTTGTATAGACGGAGATTACAAACGAGCAGCAGCTGTTAGCTCCATTAGCTGCTATTTCAACAATGGCGGATCTCAAGTCTGTGTTCGTCTTGTTGACCCCGCCCTCAGCGCCTGACGTAATCGGTTCTTACTTCTAGCCCTGTTCTAGCCCAGCAATGTTTTGGTGCTACTTAAGAACCACATTTCCTGGCTTGGAGCTGGGGCTTTGAGTGTGGAAACACAAAGAACCGATTTGAAACTAGACTCTGGCTCCGATCTAGCTCTAGCACTGCTTTGGTGGAAAAGGGGTATGATTAGCTGGTTCAGGTGTGTTTAATTGGGGTTGGAGCTAAACTCTGCAGGGTTTGGAGACCCCTGATCTAAAATTTCCCCATTGACATGCATTATACGACTATCACACTGCAACGGTTGGGAGTTAAACATCTTCATTTGTGTTCTACTGAAGAAACAAAGACACCTACATCTTGGATGCCCTGGGGGTAAGCAGATAAACGTAAACATTTCGTTTTTGAGTGAACTATCCCTTTAAGGAACAATTATATTATTTAAGTTAATCTTAATAAAGGTTGGTTTAAAGCACTTGATTAATGACATTTTCCCATTTTCCGTTATCAATCTAGTTAATCTAAAGTGAGGACTATTTACAGTTAACACAATCAAGACACACTCTCACTCAAGAAAAAACTAAAACTTAAAACAAAAAAACACCATTATGTGACAATGAATGAAGAACTCACTATTTGTAGTAACCTACTAATATATTAACAATGTAGAGACTACAATATATTAACTATGAATAAAATATAAACTAATAGTTTGCAAATAATTTGTAGTACTTCATTACTGTATACTTTATTGTAAAATGTTACAAATACAGTAATTGGTGTCTGAAGCGTTGTTTGAAAATAGATACATGTACAGGGTAGGGTTTTTTTCTTTCTTTTAGTATGTTTGTTCCCTAGGAATCAAACCTATAACATAGGCTTTGTGAACTGGAATCCCCAATTGAGCTACTGGAAAACAATTTTATGCTTGTCTTGTTGATTTAGTGTTTATTAATATTAGTTATTAATCTTGTTGGCATGTTTAATGTTTTTTTTTTTATGCCACATTTCCATCAGAGGAAGAAGGGCCAACAAAGTTGGAGGACATTTTGACATTCGCAACCGGCTCAAACATGGTGCCACCCATTGGTTTTTCTCCTCCACCATCTCTGGATTTCCTTCACAATGAAGGCAAATATCCAGTGGCCAACACATGTATAAATTGCCTTCGTCTACCCATCCACAGAAGTCACGAGGACTTCAAAACCAACATGGATTTTGGAATCCAAAACACGCAGGGAGTAGAGGCATGAGACCATGTGGTGTCTTTTGTTTTGTTGAGCCAAGTGTACTGTTTATACTGCAGGTATGTGAAGTCTATTTTGTGTTATGTTGAATTAATCTTTCACAGGTACTATAAGAATGTGGTTGTGTTAGAGGCACACTGCCCAGACCTGTATGAGTTTCTTTGTTCTGCTGAACACAAAAGAAGATATTTTGAAGAATGTTTGTAACAAAGCAGATAGAGCAACCATTGAACTATGGTAGTCAATGGTTGCTCTATCTGCTTTGTTAGATAAATATCTTCTTTTGTGTTCAGCAGAACAAAGAAACTCATACAGGTTTGGAACAACTTGAGGGTGAGTAAATGATGACAGAATTGTCATTCTTGGGTGAACTGTCCCTTTAACAGGTTATTATTCACTTGTAATCTACCAAACTGAAAATGCTAAATACAGAATAAGTGCATGTCTGTTCAGGGGCTTGGATGTAAACTTTAACAGGGCAGTGTGCCTCTAACACAACCACATTCTTATAGTACCTGTGAAAGATTAATTCAACATAACACAAAATAGACTTCACATACCTGCAGTATGAACAGTGATTTTGGGAACGCTCCCTTTAATGAGTTAAGACTGTTTATTGTTGGTCTTAGTTGTTATTTGAATAAACACTAAGACAACTTTACTTTTACAGCACTATTATGCACTTAAACGTTTGGAAGTGAAGTGAAGATGCAAATTCTGTATGTTTAGTTAAAATAAACATTACATGTTCTGAGGCTCTTGAGATCTTTATTGTATGGTACAATAAGCAATTCATTACTTAACATAATAAACATGACATTTTTCTTGTTTTTGTATCACTATTCAACACAGTACATAAGAGATGACACTTGACTTTGTTTAAGAAACTTGCAAAAACAAATGTACAATTATTGTCTCGTTTCAAGAAAATGTTCAAGAGCCAAGAAAATGTAAATTCCGTGATTACCATCATCTTGTAAAGGATCAAACGTTTGGTGGATTTCATTCAGGGTAGTGTGTCGTTTAAAGGAAAAGTGTTTTCAGGAATTGCAACTTGGTTGCTGAGCACATCTGCTGCCATGTGTCCAGTGTCAACATTAATTGAAGAGTAATTTGTGTCAAATACACTGTTCACTGCCATGTTATTCTGTCCAACACGACAAATCACTCCTCTGTACCACAATTGCAAAGGTGTCATGTGTCGTACTGTAGATAAAGCGTGGTTATTCCACTGGTTTGTGAATTCCCTCGCAGCCCTTTGGATTTGTGGCAGGTAAACATCATTTAACCCAAAGAGGTGCAGTTCAGACAGTGAATCAAGAATAAATTGATTCTCCATTTTTAAGCAGTCAAGGTATATGATTGTACGGCTATATCCGTCTACGCATCCATGGAACACCTTCCTCCATCTAAGCAATTTATGGTTTCCGTCTATGTGCCTGTCAACAGAGAAAATGGAAATGGTTTATTGAGCTGCTCACCTTGTAAAATCCAATTATACTGTAAGCCAGGGAGCTTTAAGGAAAAGTTCAAATTAAAAAATTAAGTCTTTTAAAGTCAGCTTCCAGTAGGTAAAACACCAAAATGATTCTCGTTCACAAAACTACTGCCAGGTTGGGAGAATCTGCTGAAGGCTAATATACGCGCAAGTGTTTCACATGAACGTGCAAGTGTAGCTGTCTCATTTCATTTAAAGGTCCCGTTCTTCGTGATCCCATTGTTCAAACTTTAGTTAGTGTGTAATGTTGCTGTTAGAGCATAAATAATACCTGTAAAATTATAAAGCTCAAAGTTCAATGCCAAGCGAGATATTTTATTTAACAGAAGTTCCCTTTCAAAGCCTACAGCGAACGGCTGGCTTGGACTACATCCTGGTACTTCCTTCATAAATGACGTCAGTAGAACAGTAGAACAGACTAACCTCCGCCCACAAGAATACGCGAAAAAGTGGGCGTGGTCTTGTTGCTCTCCCACGTGGAGAAGAGGACGTGTCGCGTGGAGAAAAGGAAGCGCTGCGTTTCAGTGTGTTTGTCGCCATGTCGTCGAGACGCTGTTATTTTCATCCCGGAGTCAAATCACCTTTGTTTGGCTTTCCCAGGGACGCTGTAGAGATCATTAAGCGCATATATCTCCCGTTAAGAGGCGTGACCTTTCCATGCAAGTTACGTGCGCTAAGCTGCTGTCAAATCACAACACAGGAACCGTGACATGTTCGCTAAGGTGCGGTCAAATCCCAACACGGGAACCGCTGGCACAATCAGAACTCGTTACGTATTTCTGAAGGAGGGACTTCATAGAACATGGAACATCAGCCCATTTTCAGGACAGTGAAAACAGCGGTGTACAGATCAGTAAATTGTGTGAAAAATACTGTGTTTTTTTACAAGCGAAACATGAACACATGTTATATTGCACACTGTAAACACAATCAAAGCTTCAAAAAGACACGAAGAACGGGACGCTCTCACACCAGTTATATGAATGAAAATTATTTATAACTTGAAAATGACTATGAAATGTTTTGCCTCGACAGCAAAGTACTGTTCTAAACGTAAAAAAAAACAAAAAAAACAATGTTTCTCTAAACACTTGTAATCCTGTTTACCACAACTATCTATTTGAGGTATATACAGCTTAAAAAACAAAAACAAGCTTGAAACTACTTAAGTTTAAACACCACATTTCGCTTGCATGTCTATCTGCCGGCGGCGCCATTTTTTCAAATAATATTTTAAAAACATGACGGTTGTTAATGGCGACGCAAAGAATTGTGGGTTATCTGCAGCAACGAATGCACACTTGAAGGTCGCATTCGGAGTGTCCTACTTACTTTTTTGAAATGAGACAGCCTTCAGACGCATGCAGCCTTCAAATGCGACCTCCGGAGGATGCAGCCTTCCGAAAAGAGACACCTGCAAAACGTGACAATTGCTGTCTATCCAGATTGGCTATATTTAGTATCTACAACTGTTCAATTTTAGGTGGGGGTGGGCAGCGGAGATTGGCTGTTATCCCTCCAGATTTAAATGGATACACAGGCCAGCAGCTAAAAGCAGTGAGAGCGGGAATGGAAAGTACACAATGTACATTCCTCCTTTACAAGAAGAATTGGATACAATTCCTTTACCACCAGAAGCAAAGGAATTTGAGAAGATGCCCAAAGCTCAGTGTACAACCTGCAAGAAAATAGTTCCGCTTCAGATTCTTCCAGGACACATAAAGGAATGCAAGAAACAACTTGTAGATTTGTGTGATTTTGTCTATTAGGCATTATTTCAGGATTTTTTGAATTGAAAAATTAAGTTTTTATTGTGTACTGCGCTGAAAAGTGTTGATATTGTGTTTCATTCCCAGGAAAGCTGCAAGGAAGAAGATGAAGATGAATGCTCAGCTGACCTTTGCTACGAGAAAAGCAAGGTAAGATACTTTTTGCTGTTGTTTTTAAGTTTAATTTACAAATGCCATTGATTAGCACTCACAAATATATGTAAAAACAGCATTGTAACTTGTAATTGGTCTTTTCCCAGGTGTTTTCTTTGCACCAATTGCAGGTCATGGTGTTATACATGTCACTTTGCAGTGCTACTTTTTATGTTGAATGTTGATTTGACAATAAATTAGATTTCATGCCAAATTTTTAAATGTAATTGTTTATTGTTAATTCAAGACAATCTGTTTTCTTTGTGTGCAGAACTTCAGATGATGATGGCCATGAGTCAAGTGATCCAATCAGTACCTTTCAAAGGTAAAATTGTGTATTAGGAAATTATGGTGGTGAATGATGTTATCTGAACAATAAACCTTTAAAGAGATACTGCAGTATCAATTAGCTTTTTTCCTGTTGAAAAGTTGATGAGACAAACACATTTTCCATCTGTGTGTCGCGAACTGATCTCTACAACAGAGGCATGCAACAGTGGCAACGGCAGAAGAAGACCTCACCCAAATGTAGACTTAAGGTCACATTCTTTGCCGAGGCAGGCATTGATACTGGTGCCCTTAACAAAGAATTCCTCACAGGTGCAGGTGTATGTCCATATTTGTTAAATCAGACACATATACAGTGAGGAAAATAAGTATTTGAACACCCTGCTATTTTGCAAGCTCTCCCACTTGGAAATCATGGAGGGATCTGAAATTTTCATCGTAGGTGCATGTCCACTGTGAGAGACATAATCTATAAAAGAAAATCCAGAAATCACAATGTATGATTTTTTTACTATTTATTTGTATGATACAGCTGCAAATAAGTATTTGAACACCTGTCTATCAGCTAGAATTCTGACCCTCAAAGACCTGTTAGTCTGCCTTTAAAATGTCCACCTCCACTCCATTTATTATCCTAAATTAGATGAACCTGTTTGAGGTCGTTAGCTGTATAAAGACACCTGTCCACCCCATACAATCAGTAAGAATCCAACTACTAACATGGCCAAGACCAAAGAGCTGTCCAAAGACACTAGAGACAAAATTGTACACCTCCACAAGGCTGGAAAGGGCTACGGGGAAATTGCCAAGCAGCTTGGTGAAAAAAGGTCCACTGTTGGAGCAATCATTAGAAAATGGAAGAAGCTAAACATGACTGTCAATCTCCCTCGGACTGGGGCTCCATGCAAGATCTCACCTCGTGGGGTCTCAATGATCCTGAGAAAGGTAAGAAATTAGCTCAGAACTACACGGGAGGAGCTGGTCAATGACCTGAAAAGAGCTGGGACCACCGTTTCCAAGGTTACTGTTGGTAATACACTAAGACGTCATGGTTTGAAATCATGCATGGCACGGAAGGTTCCCCTGCTTAAACCAGCACATGTCAAGGCTTGTCTTAAGTTTGATCCAGAGGAGTCATGGGAGAAAGTCATGTGGTCAGATGAGACCAAAATAGAACTTTTTGGTCATAATTCCACTAAATGTGTTTGGAGGAAAAATAATGATGAATACCATCCCAAGAACACCATCCCTACTGTGGAGCATGGGGGTGGTAGCATCATGCTTTGGGGGTGTTTTTCTGCACATGGGACAGGGCGACTGCACTGTATTAAGGAGAGGATGACCGGGGCCATGTATTGCGAGATTTTGGGGAACAACCTCCTTCCCTTAGTTAGAGCATTGAAGATGGGTCGAGGCTGGGTCTTCCAACATGACAATGACCCGAAGCACACAGCCAGGATAACCAAGGAGTGGCTCTGTAAGAAGCATATCAAGGTTCTGGCGTGGCCTAGCCAGTCTCCAGACCTAAACCCAATAGAGAATCTTTGGAGGGAGCTCAAACTCCGTGTTTCTCAGCGACAGGCCAGAAACCTGACTGATCTAGAGAAGATCTGTGTGGAGGAGTGGGCCAAAATCCCTCCTGCAGTGTGTGCAAACCTGTTGAAAAACTACAGGAAACGTTTGACCTCTGTAATTGCAAACAAAGGCTACTGTACCAAATATTAACATTGATTTTCTCAGGTGTTCAAATACCTATTTGCAGCTGTATCATACAAATAAATAGTTAAATAAAAAAAAAAAATTTTAGATTATGTCTCTCACAGTGGACATGCACCTGCGATGACAATTTCAGACCCCTCCATGATTTCTAAGTGGGAGAACTTGCAAAATAGCAGGGTGTTCAAATACTTATTTTCCTCACTGTATGTCAATAATGCAATGAGAACAACTTTCACTTAACACCAATCGACTTTCAGATAAACAGCGCCAGTGATGACAACATCAGCGACCTGATTGGTGACATTGTGACCTGCGGATACACTGGAATCGTGTCTGTGGATAAAAGGGACAGCCTAATAAGCTATATTAACATTTTTGGTTTTCATTATGGCAAGGGAGTATTGTACAACAATTTGTGAATTTTTTTTTTTTTTTTTGCAAAGCTATGTTGTGAAACCACTTTTAAATGTCACCAAATTATAATTTAACAATTATATTTATTTTCCTACAGTAAACAGTTTTACCACAAAAGTAGAATCTCCTGATGAAACACTTTTATATTGTCTATTAGAGCTGTTATACTTCACTCCACCATGAGACTCATCCCGATGCTCGACCAGCTCAGAAAAGGCCTGTAGCTCTATGAACTACCAAAGATCATGAAGACCCATCAAGACCTTTGCCAACCACTTTGTTACATGGGAAGATGAAAAGGTACATTCTTGTCTCAACCACTCTTAGGCCAGACCTGATTTTGTGGTCAACTTAGAGAAGTCCCTGTACATCTTGGGGCTTACAGTACCATGGGAGGTTGCCGTTGGGGAAGCATATGAATGGAAAAGCCAGAAGTACACAGAGCTAGCAGCCGAGGCAGAACTGTACGGCTGGCATACTCTGGTGCTTCCTGCTGTGGTTGGATATGGAGAGTTTGTAGTCATTTTAACAACCAGGCTCCTCAAGGATGTGGGGATTCGTGAAAGTTTTCAAAAAAGTGCAGATTCTTCATAGGGATTGTAACAACACGTCCTAGTAGCTTGACATGGGTTTCTGGTTGCTTTTAATTAAGCAAATTTATTTTCTTCTATCTATTTTCTTAAAGGTGGATGCAGTCTTCATTTTGGAGAACAGCCGCCCTGTCTTTAGTGAGATTGGTTCTGCCAAACACCGCATGGAAACAAACTGGTGTAGGCGTAGACGCGGGGTACTCCCCGGCCTACGAGGGGTGTTGGGGGTATGTGGCGAGGTGGATGATCGAGAGACATGGGAGGAGCGAGCGAGATCGGTGTGCGTGATTGAGAATGAATGTCACCTGCGAGGCACACCGGTCTCGAGTCCTCTCATGAGGGAGCACGGAGGCATATAAGGATGAGCGACATGAGTGAAGGACGAGAGAGGACCAGGCCTGGATTTGAATTTGTGTTTTGTTTTCGTTTTGTTTTATTAAAGTTGTTGAATGTTCGCCGGTTCCCGCCTCCTTCTTCCCAAACGGACAAACTCTGTTACACTCAGTTATTACTATCATTTATCACAACAAAATATTCCATTGAACATTACTGAAATGATCAACAAGAGCATAGAAACAGTAGCACAAGATATCACAATTTACCTGGAAGGCCAGCCAAAGTTTTCCACTGCCTTGAGGTAAAATGAAAGGGCAGTGTTTGAGCAGTTATTTGTTGCTGGTTCTAGATACAGTACCTATACAGACAACAGAGTTTCATATAGTGAATCTGCAAACGTTTAAATATACTCACATTGCCTACTGCACACACAATAATGACTTAGGTTAAAGTATATTACCAAATGTAATGCACCAAAAATTTGCTCATTAAACGTGACTTTTGCTGTGCACATGGATAAATGCACAATATTAAACTGCATGTAAATCAACTACTGTTGTCCTTTATTTTGATATATTTACTTTTACTTCCGGGTCATCTGACCCAACTGTCTTGTTTTTCTTAATGTATTAATTCAATGGAGAACCGAAAAAATGAATTTGCAAAAAACTAAATCAGACAGTTATTTGAATTTGGTTGTCATTATACGTTTTGGACAATGAGCAGTCAATGAAAAGACCTGCATTAACTCAACACTCATAATAAAGTACATACATAAATGAATATCTTACCTTGTGAGCTTATGGTTAGTGTCCACGTGCACTAATGACAAAGGCCGCTGTACGAAGTATGTCCTCCTGACGATGCAACCCAGCTGTGTCAAAATTATTCCAAAATTCCTGGAGCGTCAACTCTGTGCATGGACTCCTTGATGCGATTCCACTGAACTCTATGTCCATTTGCTTGGAGTCAACCTTTAACCATTCTGTATCCTGCGTTTGGGATCCTGTTTTTTATGGAGATGACAGCATCATCCAGTTCACTGTCAGATAAAATGCTGTATGCAAGTCTTGTGGACAACCTGAGTTCATGCATACGCCGGAAAATTGTACTTTGGCTGACACCCAGCAGGTTGGCGATACAAGACTCTGTTAATGGCATGTCAATGAGCCGGGACAGCAGCTCCTCATAAAAACAACATTTTGGTCGGCCGCGTCCTCCTTCTCTAATAAAAACACAGGGACTCTCTTGGGAAAGAGATGCGTGGATCATTCTTTGAAGGGATAAAAGACACTCCACAATTTCAGCTGGGATGTTTAAAATGCTAGATGCAGATGTCAGGATAAAGGCTTCCTGATTTACAACGTACTGGAAGTAGTCCAAATTAAAGTATGGTTGACTTAAAGTGTCAGTGATCCTTGATTCCAGACGCTGCAGTAACTGAGTAGCCAGTGGTCCCTGTAAATGCCAAAATACATATTAGATGCAATACATGGTACCGTTAACTTAGCCGTACCAATTCAGCATTATGTAACGTTAGGCTAAATAAACATTCAAAACATTACAACTGAAGTATGTTTGCAAACTAATAGGTGTAGCTAAGTTAACGTTATCATTATTTTGCAAGCTAAAGCAATTACTTCGTCTGGCTCAGTTGTCATTAACTTACTGCTCTGATCGACATTGCTAAACATATGATAGCAGTTAAATTTATTGCAGTTCACGCAGTGTCAAACGGCGAAACAGGTCAAGTTCTAACATCACTAACGATAACGTTACTTTCACACAGAGCACTTCATCAACGCTAACGTCGTCTAGCACTAGTTAACAGCGAGTAAATACCGTTAGGTTGCAAGCAAAAGCAATAACGTCTATGAGTTGCAGAAATGTATATCATTATAAAGTGCTATCAAAATAGTAAAATCGTATAAAAATGTTGAATAAACACGTTATTTACTTTACCTGTGATGCTGAGCCTAGGCTAGCAGCCTCAGGTCTGTTGTTAGCCATCTTTCACCTTTGACGCATGCGGTTTAGATGGAATCGAGGTTCGATTACCTGCCCTGGGACGGCAGGGACGTCATTTCAACTGTTCTTTACTCGTACCCACAAACTTGAATTTGTGTTTATAGCGAAGAATTCGTAGTCGTAGAAATCAGAGTTGTACTCGTGAATGTTTACAGTCATAGCTTCTAGAGTCACACTCACAAAAAAACACAAATGTAATGTTATTGACTCACGTGTATGAAAACTTAATTTTGCGTGCCTAAAGTTAATTTACGCACAAATATTTTAAAATACAAATATGAATGCTTAAAGTTGTGCATACGTCTTTTTGAAAGTGATCTAGCTCCTAAATCTGTGAAACGTGACTCCTAAAGGCCAATTTAGGCCGATAAGTCACAAACAATCCTAATGGCTGTTGCGGACCTTTCTCCCCTTTCTCTCTTCCACTTCGCTGCCTGTCTACTCACTGCCCTATCATAATATAAATGACAAAAATTATATTTATTTATTAAATAAGGAAATAAATAAATAAAAAAGGAAACAATGTCTTATTACCTTTGGCAGTTGTTTCAAGAGTTCACACTTTCAAATAACCGGATAGAGTAAAAGAGTAAAATAAGGCGTGCTGTCCGAGGGGATTGAGGGCTCCGAGCTCAGAATTTAGCCCAAAGCCAGAGTTCACCCTGAATCCCCGGCTGGGCCGAGATCAGTGAGGAGTGAGGAGAAAGCTGTCGAGGTAAGGTGAGTCAGCTGTGTATACTGTATATACTCGAGCCGATTAGACAGTGCTCCTCCCGAACTTTGTTTATAAAACATAATTTGTCGCTTGAATCTCTCGAGATGAAGACATGTAAGAGGCTACCAATTAGCTGAACATATACTTGTTTAATTAGAGCCTACTTTTTAAAATCTTTTTTGAATATGGCAACATTCTTATTTTAAAACCTTTATTTGAACATTTCTATGATTAAATAATTGACAGAGACCCCTCCCCTATATCAGCCAATCAATGTGGTCATAGTTAGGAAGCTGATGACACCATCCATAGCAACGAGGTCAACCCCGCCCTTACTCTTAGCTTAAGACTTACTGTATCAGCAACTAATGAAGATTCTATATGATTAATAGATTAAGTAATCATTAACTTGTTATTAGTTAAATGTGTCATATTGTATTAATTCCATAATAATAGATTATATTAACTAATAGTGTAAATTCATATGTTAATTACCACAATGGTTGAAGCCATGCATTTCAACTTTCAGTTGTATGCTTTAATTAATCATTATGACGAGGCACATGACTATTAACTAATTCAAAATTAATTCGAAAGCCATAACCACAATGACATATTACTGTCATGTGCCTCAACAAATAAAGTCATAACATAATGATATCTTTGCAAATCATTAAGCTAATGATTAATTAAAGCAGACAACTGGAAGTTGAAATGCATGGCTTTGACCCATTGTGGTAATTAACGCATTCATTTTCATTATAAGTTAATATAATATGTTATTATGGAATTAATACATGATGTCATATGTAATTAATAGCAATTCATATATTACTTAATCTAATCATATAGAATGGTCATTAGTTGTTGATGCAGTTATCATTAATAAATGGTTTAGTTCTTTGTGAGTCATACATTAACTCATGATTATCTGTGCATTAGTTAAACATGAATTAATAGTGCATCCGTATTGTAAAGTTTTCTTGTTTCTTCTATGTTTGCAATGTCAAACACCAAATACCTCTTCAACACTGAAGATAAACTGGCAGACTTTTTAGGCAGAGTTAATCCATATCTGAAAAATGAAAAGACAAAAAAAAAAAAAACACAATAAGCTTTTCTTTGAAGCTAAAGAAGTATTTTTTTACATTATACAAATCCACTTCTTGCGTCACCAGCTTTCAATGATGATTTTCAATGATGATTGATATGCAGTCTGATTAAATAAAAAAATAAAAAAATGAACAGATAAAAAGGCACACACCTGAACTAGTCTATCAAGGTCTTGTTTTTTGGAAATGTGGCTAAAACTAAATCTAATAAGGTCTGTAAAATCAAAGAAACTTTAGCATTTATCTTTGATTCTTTATTACAAGAAATGAGTGGTGAGAACATATGTTTTATGCCTCCTTTTACATTTTTTCTTCATATTTTATCCCGAGTATACAAAATTATTATTGTCATCTGCAATATTGATTAATCATCAAAATACTTACATTTTAAAAAAAACTTAAAGGGGTGGTTGCATGCTATTTCACTTTTTTAACTTTAGTTAGTGTGTAATGTTGCTGCTTGAGCATAAACAGTATCTGCAAAGCTACAGTGCTGAAAGTTCAATGCAAACGATGTAATGTAAGAAAGGGGCAATATGTATATGCCGTGTGTCTTACCCCTACACTACTGCCACTCTCAATGATATGGCGATTTCCTTAAATTTGTCTTTCCGAACTATACGTTTAGCAACCAAAGCGGTATATTTGTACTTAATGTAATTGGCATCTACTCCATTCAAAAATTTCTGAGGACCCACCCACATTTTTTGCTTCTGACGCCCATGCATTAAATAATCATATTAGAATGATTTCTGAAGGATCATGTGACACTGAAGAGTGGAGTAATGATGCTGAAAATCCAGCTGTGATCACAGGAATAAATAATATTTAAATTATTTTAAAATAGAAAACCATTATTTTAATATTATTGCACAATATTGCTGTTTTCTTTTTTTTCAAATAAATGCAGGCTTGATGAACATAAGAGACTTCTTTCATAATGCTGCATAATATACAAAAATGGTAATATAATAAAGTCCTTTCACGTAACCATTTCGCCAGCCTACACTTCACATAATAGGCCTGTAGGTGCCGGTGGCATTTGGGTTTTGTTAACTTTGATAGTTTCAGGAAATAGTAAACGGAGTACACTCTAAAAAAAAAAAGGTTCTATATGGCACCAAAAATGGTTCTTGGCACGTAATCATAGGGGAACCTTTTTTAGTGCTATATAGCACCACTTTTGGTGCTTCAGCGGTTCTTCAGCGGTTCTTCTGAGGTTTTTCACCGGTTCTTTGACTAAGGTGCTATATAGCACCGCCAACTATGGTGCTATATAGCACCGCTACCATATACAGAGCATGTTAAGATATGGTGCTATATAGCACCAAAAGTGGTTCCTCTATGATTACGACGAAGAACCATTTTTGGTGCCATATAGAACCTTTTTTTTTAAAGAGTGTATCAATATACATAAATACAAGTGAATTTAACACTCACCGTTAATGCGACTTTTGCTGCTGCATGGTTTTGTGCAGGGATTTGTTTGTTGTCAGTTAAAATCCATTTTGTCAGTGATGAAATTTATAAAATGAGACAAACCGCAGGAAATCGTTCCACAAACGTTAGTTCATCTGTCCATGTAATTTTCAACCGATTTATGAATAAGAACAGAAAATTACCGCTCCACTTCACATCGCCCAATGGAATTTGAACTTGCTTTGCCAGATCACGATTGGTTGGTGTATATACATGACAAACGGGCATTGGTGAATTGTGCAATACTTTAAAATATATAATATATAGATTTGTAATTAAATCAACACATTAGCTCTGATTATGGATGAAAAAAAAAATATCGGTTTACTTTTTTCCTGTGAGGCCACACACTCTCTGAAAGGAGGACCATATTTGGCTCGAGAGCCGTTTCAGAAACAGTGCAAAATCAGCAGTCAATCAAAACGCACGCAACCCATAGCAACGCGTTATGGCAACACCTCAACAGAAATTGTGCGACTTTTGAGCCGTTCGTTACTATTGCATACATTGTCATGTTATAATAATCACATTTATTTAGTTGTATTGACCACGATATTATCATTGATATTTGTCTGAGAAGGGCACTTTTGAAAAAACCACGGAACCACCCCTTTAAATACCACCTCCATCCAGAATGCAGGATCGCTGACAACATTAAAAAGACAGCTGAATCTTCTGCGAGCAATTAAACTTATCTTAAAATAAAATAAAAAAACCTCCCTTTTTCAAAATATTCCCTCCGTATTAGCTTATGCTTCTCTAAGCAATGTCCAACACTATAGTATTTCAGGCCCTTTTGTGATTATACGCCTCTTCATGATGGTTCGCTTCCTGTATTCCTCAGCTGTAAGTCACTTTAGATAAATGAATAAATGTGAATACATACTCCAGTATCAAAAGCAACAGCATTTATAGAAAATATTCTCTTTCATGAACTTTGTATACAGTACATGATATCTTTTTTAGTTGAAATACCACTCATAGAGACCATGAGCTTCTTTATATTCTCTGTGTCGTGCTATATGATCACAGGCAGTGCAAATAGGCAGAACAAACTCAAGGTTCTGTTGTACTAAATGAGGAGTTGGAGTGAGATGTTTCCTCCAGGTAAAGAACCTGCTATATGCTTCTTCGTCCTTGTCCAGTTGAAGCAGATATTCTGCTAGCGACTTTGGATCTGGGAAGTCATTCACGTGAATGAAGGCATCGCCAGGAACAAAGTTCTCATAGTTTTTTCTGGGAGGACCCAAAACCACAGGGACGGTCCCTGCAGCAAGCGGCCCGTTTATCTTCTCAGTGATGTAGTCCTTGTGGATGGAGTTCTCAAAGGAAAGGTAAAACTTGCAGCTAGCCATGGTAGGATAGTATTCACTATAATCCAAGAACTTTGAATAAGCCTTCCCGAACATATGCACTTGGATGTGCTTGCTGAATTCTTGGTAAAACTGGTTCCTTGCTCCGACACCTGTTGAAGGAGCATTGTTACTCACAATCCAACACACCAGTTTGTCTTTTTTGGGAATTACAAACCCCTCATCTGGTTTCTTCCTGGTGGTCAAGCGCATCCGTACAGGAATGTCAGCGTCGTGTCTGTAGCTGAGAGTGAGGTTGAACAGGTTTTCCAGACCTGGTATTCTCTTAGTGTTGGTCGGTGATTCCACATGTAACCATATCCACCTCTGGAACGGAGGACGAGGAGACGGAGGAAGGTTGGACAGGTCCCAACTGATGCCCTTGTGAAAAATCAAGACAGCATCTACATTGCTGTAGAGAGCTCTATCATCCGTTATCTGACAGTTATCAATATTGTAATACTTTTTGCAGTCACTCAGGTCAAACCTGTAATTTTCAGGCCAGGTCCACAGCAGAAGTATAGGTTTGTCTTCCACTGCTTCAGTAGAAGAGCTCTTGTTCTTGGCAGGGATGTATTGTTCGGGTCTAGGGAGTTGAAGTGGACAGTTGTTTGAAGGTGGAAACCAGAGAAACACGACACTCAGACAGATGACACCTGCAACCGTCGCTATTAGACCCAGACGACACAGCGATGAGCCATTTATGATTGACATTTTTGGATCTGAAGAGAAATATTGAAAAAAAAAAAGTGATTATTTGCTTTCACAGACAAACAAACATAAATTCCTCAATAAAAAGACTAGAGTAGTTCACAGCTCTTTGGGAGACAAAAGCTATATGTACATACAGCTATTTGAAAATTAATCATTTTATTGATTAAGCCATTTTAGTCTTTTTTAAAATGACATTTTTTTTAAATGAATGCAGTTATTTCAGTTCCTCACCTGACTAAAGGAGAATGAAAGAATGGAAAGAATGGAAGAAAAAAACTGGTTGTGTGGGTTTATAACACCTGTAGGATGTACCAGTGCTTGAAAAGAGATGTATGACACAGACCAATCACAGTTCATTATGCAAATATCACTATGAACCCATCCCTCCTGGCATTGTCATCTAACCAAACACACCCAAACCAGTTAATCAATATCTGCCCAGCAAATATTGTGGTTAAAGTGTAACTTTTTGGTCATGTGTAATTCACTGTAATTCATGTGTTGTTTTAAGCATGATCTGAAGCATATAGAAGACTAAGGAAAATATAATTGTGTTAAAATATAGATAAACAGATATATAGATATGATTTTAGATGCAGCCTTGACCACCTTTGTCAGAAGATTAAGGTCATGTGAAGTAGCCCCGCCAAACCACACTACAATGTTACCTGTCAATATACTCTCAATTGTACAGCGGTAAAAGTTCTGTAGAATGTTAAGGGACATACCACATTTCTTGAGACACCTCAGGAAATAAAGCCTCTGATGTGCCTTCTTAATGGCACAACTGATATGGAAGGACCATAAGAGGGAGTCTGAAATGTGGATGCCTAAGAATTTAAACGTATTGGCAATTTCAACTGAAGAGTTATTAATATAGACAGGTGTATGTGTCGGTTTGTTCCTTCTGAAATCTATGATGACCTCCTTGGTTTTCCCCACATTGTTTCTGCGGCATCACATGATCAAATTACTCACCCCAGGGCTGTACGTAAACTTTTTTTGCACATAGCACTGGTGCTACAGAGGTTGAAAGTTTTGTAGCACAGCCCACAAAATTGTAGCACATGTATAAAACGTCTGTTACCATGTCTGAAAAATGCAAAAAGTGCTATACAATACAAATATTTAAGAATAAAAATAATAATAACAATTATTATTATTGTTATATTTTACAGAAAACATAAATCATTAGAAAGGTCTAAGGTTTTATAATAAAATATTAAATTATGATAAAAAATGTGACTAATGTCTTAATTTTTGTCTTATTTTATCTTATGTACTCACTGAGAAAGAAAAAAGTACTGTACACGTCTCTACACCGCAAATCTATCACTGTACTACAGAATATTATAAAATAATATAATTTCTGCCTCATTCTGTGATGTGAAGCCTGTCAGATTACAAAAGTAGGTTATTTCAAACACTCGATTAATGTTCTCTTTTGTTGAACAACAGGTTTGTAAACGCTTCTCATTACAAGTTTGGAAAGAGGTTGTTGCTTTTTCTAATACACATTAAGGGGGCTTTAACACTGGGCACGTTTGCTGTGGTCATGTCCAAACGCGATTGTTCAGCGCTGGTCTGGTTTCACACTCAACTTGATTCTATCGAACCCTGGTGCACTTGTTCATCTTACGTCATCAAAAATGTGCACGGCGGATGATAGAAAACGCACTGCAGTAAATATATTGTTTTTATTAATTTGGTGCTATTAAGCGCAGCTGGGTAAACAACTCTTGGCTTTACTGTATGTGCGTCGCATAAAGTTCATTTGTTGCCCTGATTGCACGCATATGCGGGAATTCACGTGAATCGGGACAGTTCGAGTGCCACCTCCTTTCAGAGTGCGAGCCCGCGATTGACAGCTTTTATTAGCAGTTTTTCATGCAAACCGTGCCGCTTTTCGAACTAAAATCTCACAGTGCATGCAGAGATAGAGCAGCATTTATTGCGAACCGAGCATTTATTGGATCAGTGCTGCGCTTCATCTGCACATTTATTTATTTATTTAGAAATTGAAGCGATTTTCATAATTTCACAAAGACAAATCTCGATTTTGGTTTAATTTCAGTCAATCGTGCAGCCCTAGATTAACCTCACACGAGCACAAAACAAATTCTCCCTTCACTCAAACAAGCTCTGTCTCACATGCTAAACTGTATCGCACACGTGCTAATGGGGTAAATATATTCATCGCACAGACAGATTTTTTTGTAGCACGTGCGACATGTCACACTGTACAGCCCTGCTTACCCCTATCAAATGACCATCCCTATAGGCAGTTTGGCTATTGCTTTCAATGAGTCCTACCACAGTAGTATCATCTGCAAATTTCACAATACTGTTACTGGGATGTTTTACAATACAGTCATAGGTATACAGACTATATAGAGGACTGAGACAGCAGCCTTTGGTGCTCTGGTAGTGTCAACTCTAACTATCTGGGGGCGGCCTGTTAGGATATCTTGTATCCACCTGCAGATGGAATTGCAGAGGCCCTGGCCTAACAGTATTAAACTAGAAGGTCTGATAGTATTGAAGGCACTGCTATAATCAGCAAATAGCATCCTGCCCTCTAGTACCCCTTTTCCACCAAGGCAGTTTGAGTGCTGGTTCGGAGCCAGAGCCTAGTTTCAAATCGGTTCTTTGTCTTTCCCAGTGGTGGGCTGTCAAAATCAAAAATATATATATTTTTCATAATTAAATTAATGTGTGTCTGAACATATCTAAATTCAATTACTCTCTATTTCAGTACGTTACAATTATATTTTCAGAGAGAATGTGGTTATTTTTTGTGAGACTGATCTGTATTTTCATCATCTAAACCAGGGGTGGCGAACTCCGGTCCTGGAGGGCCACTGTCCTGCATAGTTTTGCTTCAACCATAATCAAACACACCTGAACAAGCTAATCATGGTCTGCAGGGTTACTAGAAAGCTAAAGGCAGGTGAGTTTTATCAGGGTTGGAGCTGAACTCTGCAGGACAGTGGCCCTCCAGGACCGGAGTTCGCCACCCCTGATCTAAACGCATCACAGCTCTGAGGACCAGCACAAGTAGAATAGCAAGCCTTCAGTTGAAGCTGCCATTTTCCATTGGATCATAACTTTGACTGACGTGGGTCATCAACCAATCAAATTTTGATTGTAGTGATACAACGCCCCAAAGGCCCAGCGATGTGTCGAAGCTACCGCTGATGTCATCCGCTGTTTGAACTTTTCGCGGGTTGTGAGCCATCTATGTGCAACAAGCTATGGCCGCTGCAAATGACGGGCTGCGCGAGCTTTGTGTGCATCCTGATGTCAAACCGGTAACGTTAGCTGACAAGCTGTGTTTATCTGTGTCTCTTTTGCTGTTCTTGTTGTTCTGTGTTTTTGTTTGTTTGTTTAAGAGTACTTGTGTCAGCGAGTAGATTTTGATTCATTTCACCAGTTGCCCAAACGGTGACACATGAGTGCAGTGGTTTCAATAAATAGTTAAATTGCCTTTTTGTCTCGCGTGTCCTTTTATGTTGCTTGCCCCCTTCCCAACGAGCACTTTGAAAGGGGGGTTTGTAACAGTAGTGCATACAGTGCATGATTGTATTGTATATGTATCGGTGCAGGGCCGTGCACAGGTGGTGGCCTGGTGGCTAGAGCCACTGCCCCTCGGCCCTCATCAGCTGAGGTGCCCCTCTCGCAGTCTATGGTCGCTACCCATCCCCGCTAAAAGTGCTCTGAAATCTGGAAAGCGGAGACGACAGTTCCAGAATGTCGTCGCATTAACAGGATTCATTACAATCCGCGGAATTAGTAATTTGGTAGTTTGTTTTTGTATTTCTGTCGGTATTATTTTGCTCCTGATCTTCTAATAGTGCTAACAACTTGTACAAAATACACGTTCTTGGAAGAGAATTATAATTCTTGTCGTTTTTGTACCCAAACTGATCTAATACAAATAACACCAATTTTGCTGTTGATGGCACACTTTGTAGAATATATATAGGCCTAATTTCATATAATACCCCATAAACTGTTACAGAATGTATCAATTACTTTTGATATAATTCGTATTACTATTTATAGTATATCTTTGGTGTCATTAAAGGGATAGTTCACCCAAAAATGAAAATTCTGTCTTCATTTACTCACCCTTCATTTACCAAGTGGTTCCAAACCTGTTAGAGTTTCTTTGTTCTGCTGAACACAAAAGAAGATATTTAGAAGAATGTTTGTAACCAAGCAGAGAGAGCAACCATTGACTACCATAGTATTTTTTCCCCCTACTATGGTAGTCAATGGTTGCTCTATCTGCTTTGTTACAAATATTCTTCTAAATATCTTCTTTTGTGTTCAGCAGAACAAAGAAACTCTAACAGGTTTGGAACAACTTGAGGGTGAGTAAATGAAGACAGAATTTTCATTTTTGGGTGAACTATCCCTTTAATGTAAAATACTAAATAAAATATTCTACTTAATTTTTTAGTAGAATAATTGAATAACTGATAACAGAAAAATCTGAATCCCATTAAAAGATAATCATCTGAAAGGTAAATTTTTTGACTTGTGTACAAGATTATCAATATTTACTTTGCCAATAACATTGTGTCCACAAATCCCTCATTAAAAAAATAGACACAAAAACTTTGATATACAACATAATACAATATTTTCAATAGACACAAAATTAGATCAAAACTGTTTTGACTGACTAGTAAGAGAAAGATGGATAATTTCTATGGACAAGCACCCAATCCTCGCCCCCAACGCCACCCCACCCCAGTGCCCCTTTTTTTGGTTTGGGCCACTGCTCCTCAAAATGTCTGTGCACGGCCCTGTATCGATGTGTGTGTGTGGTGTTGTTATGGCATGTGTTGATCGTTAGTGAAGGCCCTGACTGAAACCCCACGGTATGCCACTGGTCTTTCCACACCCAGAGCACCAGCTCCGAACCAGGAAAAGTGGTTCTTAAGTAGCACCAAAACATTGCTGGTCTAGAAGTAAGAACCGCTTGCGTCAGGGGCTGGGGGCAGGGTTACCATGACCAACAAGATGAACACAAACTTGGGACCGCCATTTTAGAAATAGCAACTAATCGAGCTAATAGCTACTCGATTGTAATCTCCGTCTATACAAATTACGGCGAGCTGCACGAATGCACTGGATTCGCTGTGTTTTGATGCCGATGTAGTAACGCAATGTTGACATCAACATTGTTGAATTTTTTATACCAAAAACATTCTACAAATCCCCAAAACCCATGACATTCAGAAATTGATCTCACCTGCAGGTTAAGGATGTCAGATGTTGTTCCAGGAGCCCCCGGCGGTGTCCTAAAGCCTGCTCAGCCTCGAGTATGAGTGCACTGGGCAGGTTGCTAGCACTTTTATATAAATATCTAGATCTCACTTAATATCGAGACCTAAGGAGAAAGTTTATAAGAATAACCACTGAATTGTTTCCTCCTTTTTACTTAGAAAAAAGTTTCAGAATAATAAAAAGTACAATCATTCAAAAATAAAGAATAAATGGCAAAAGTAAAATAACATTGTATGGTCTTGAACCGAATGCAACCCCGAACCACAATGTGCCCAATCCTTTATCCTGCACACATCCTGGGGCTGTTCCGCAGAAGTCATAAAACAGTCCCTTATATGGTAAGCTATAATACCCTTTGGACCTTAAGAGCAAGTTTTATATTTGTCCAAAGGTTGTAACAAGTATCACATCTAGCACACATACATTATAAGTGTAAGGTTTCTAGGGTTCAGGGGGTTAGGGTTCACAGTCCTCTTGTTAAAACCACACTCTAGTGATATATGGTTGACAGTTAAGTTGAGCTTCCCTTTTTCCTTATCTTCACAACACCTTGAACTAGGGCTGTCAACGAATATTCTAAATTCGAATATATATTCGAATAGTTTTTAAAAAACGAATTTCGAAGGGGAAAATTAATATTCGAATTTTAAAAAAAAGTGAAAAAAAACGCCCGCGATAGTAGAGGCGTGGCTGTCTGCTTTGCGAGTGGGCGCGCTAGCGGCCTGAAGCCTTGTTTTATACTTTCGCCTGGCTCCGCAGCGCGAGCCTTTACTGTCTATGGCGCGAGCCCCCGCTGACTGTGCGCGCTCCTCCCCAAACGGACGAGGCGTTTAGTTTATACTTGACCATTGTGCTATTCTTTGAAGCGACAGAGGGCGACTCGGAGTAATTGTTCTATAAACCATCAGGAAAAAGCGTAGAGAAGAAGTGGGCTAATGTACACAGGTGACGATATTTATTTTAGTACACTTCACCGAAAACCACATTCCAAAAGAATCATGTAAAACAGATCAAAGTAAACCTTGATATTACTTGTGACATGAGAACAAAATGTATGTAGAAAAGTAATGTTAACTTGTACAACTAAATTTATGATCTCTTAAATGTTTCCTAATTTCACTAAACACTTTCGTGAGTTTTCACTTTGTTTCGTGAGCTTTTCTTTATTAAACGAGCTTGTTTATGCTTTTGTAGGCTCATTTTGTAAATATAAGCAACTAATTTGTATGTGCAAACTGGACCACCCTTACTTTGCATCGCCCGCAACAAGCTCTTTGTCTGCAACACGACAAGAGGCCGTAACGGAGAAATTAATTTCGTTCATTTGTAAGGACATGAGAGCGATCATGTCGATGGTGGATGGGGCAGGCTTCAGGGAGTTCTGTCGAGCAGTGGAGCCGAGGTACCATAACCCTAACATTACTAAAGTGTAGGCTACTGTACTGACTGAAGAGATATTGCATGAATAAAGGATAAATGCACTGCTTCCACTGGTTTGATTATTTACCGTTTCATGACAAGGAAAAGTTCCATGTTTAGCACAGCACAGCTCGCTCGGAGCGTTCAATATGCTGTAAAACTTCAATTAATATTTGTTTCAATCACCGAATAAAGCCTGCTATATTTGGGACAAGAGTCGCGACCTTAAATTGCTTGCACAAAACTCTTGATCAGCACTCAAAATGTGTTTGTTTATTTAAACCGTTATGCGCAGAGAGCATGAGGGTGAGGGCGAGAGAGTGTGAGGTCTGCGGTCTTGGCCATTAGTTGATTTACTTGTTTTTGTGTAGGTAATACGTTGTCAAATATGTTTAAACTTAAATAGACTACCTATACAAGTAGTTATGTCTCTTTGTATTCATTTGTCCTGTTATTGACGTAATGCGCGTCATTGACAAAATGCGCAACCAGATGTTCGAATAGTTCGAATATTCGTGTTTTTTTTAGAGGGAATATTCGAACGTCATTTTTGAGCAATTTTGACAGCCCTACCTTGAACCCAGACGGTTTACACATAATACACAAGTAAAACTTGTTAAACTCATCATGTAGAATATAAGAACACTTCTAAATAAGGGAAACTAATATTCTCCCCATATAAGATAGAATATCATAAAAACACACATAGCTGTTTACAAGGCAAGTTCGGATGGTCTTAGGTATCTAGAGATCCAAACTTCTCTTGTAACTTAAACATTTCACAATTAAGGCATTCAAATTCACTTTCCAACAGGAGACTCTTAAAGGGGGGGGTGAAACACTCAGTTTCAGTCAATCTCATGTCAATTTTGAATACCTATAGTGTAGTATTGCATCCTTCATATCTCCGAAACGTCTTTAGTTTTATTATATTTATAAAAGACAGATACACTGTACTGAGTCTTTCCGGAAAAAAAACGAGCGTCTGGGGGCGTATCGTGTGGGCGGAGCTTAATGATGAGCATGCTCAGCGATTGCATTGAGAGCGTCTAAAAGCTGTGACATCCTTAAACGTAGAAAAGACATTGTTCTAAATAAACCATTGAGTACTCATAAGTACTCAAGATGGCGCCGAGGATGGCCGCTGCGTCGCGAGCTCCGATTAATCATTGTAGTTTTTTGTTTGTTCTGTTTACAGTTTTTGTGTTTTTTGTCTTGGATGTTGTCTGCCTTACTACGTACGACAGACAGACACTTTTGGACATTGGTTCAGCAATCGCACACCGAAAACCGGACTTTAAATTCTTCAACGACAACACGCTGTTTACAAACACGGCAGCGGAACCTTTTGTGTGCGCAGTCCGACCGCGCAAACGCGGCCGGAGAAGGGGGAAGAGAGCCGGCGTGCTCATCAGAGTAAGACGCCGCGCAAACCGACCCCCGCTTCCCAGTATTTTACTAGCAAATGTTCAGTCTCTGGACAATAAACTCTGCGAGCTGAGAGCATGGATCTCTTTCCAACGAGAGACGAGGGACTGCTGCATTATCTGCCTTACAGAAACTTGGATGTCTGCTGAGATTCCAGATTCGGCCATCGAAACCGCGGGGTTCTCCGTGCATCGAATGGACAGAGAAAAAGATCTCTCAGGGAAAAGCAAAGGCGGGGGTGTATGTTTTATGATCAACAGATACTGGTGTGATCAGAGGAACGTGCATTCTATCAAGTCTTTCTGTTCTCCTGATCTGGAACTTCTCATGGTTCTGTGCCGACCATTCTGGCTACCGAGGGAATTCACAGCGGTCATCATCACAGCTGTGTATATTCCCCCACAAGCCGACACAGACCGGGCACTAAAGGAACTGTATAGGACAGTAAGTGAGCAGGAAACCGCGCATCCTGAGGCTGCGTTTATTGTGACTGGGGACTTTAACAAAGCCAACTTCAAGCGCATTGCACCTAAATACCACCAACATGTTAGCTTCAACACACGAGGGAACCGAGTTCTGGACCACTGCTACTCTCCATTCAAGGATGGTTACAAGTCCCTCCCGCGCCCACCATTTGGCAAATCAGATCACGCTTCCATTCTACTTTTGCCCGCTTACAGGCAGAGGCTGAAACAGGAAGCACCCGCCCTCAGAACCATCCAGTGTTGGTCGGACCAATCAGATTCTATGCTACAGGACTGTTTTGATCACGCGGACTGGGAGATGTTCCGGTCGGCCTCTGATGACGACATCGAGGTCTACGCTGATAGCGTAACGTGTTTCATCAGGAAGTGCATAGAAGACATTGTTCCGACCAAAACAATTCGGCTGTACCCAAACCAGAAGCCGTGGCTAAATTATGTTTTATAAACAAAGTTCGGGAGGAGCACGTTCAGATAATTGACACAGGTGGAGAGCAATCAGCTAATCATCAATAAGAGGTATATATACACGCAGCAGTCTTACCTCTGTTCATTGACAGTTTCCAGCAACCCTCCACCACCCCTTTTTCACCACTTTTATTCATCAACCACTTACATACACGGGGGGTACTTTGGGTTCGGGCCATATTCCGAGCTCGAAGCCCTCCCCCCGGACAGCACGCCAAATACGCATTTAAATTACTCTCCATAAATTATATGTAAGTGTGAACTCGTGAAATGGGGATGTTCGCGCGGCACTCAATGCGCGGACCTTCACTTTTAACTCCGGTAATGCGGAGGAGCATAAACAAGCAAGTTATGCCCTCCGGAAAACCATCAGAGCAGCAAAACGGCAGTACAGGGACAAGATTGAAGGACAGTTCAACACCACCGACTCCAGAAGCATGTGGCGGGGAATTAACACCATCACGGACTATAAAGGGAACACAAACTCCACCGTGAATACCGCTGCCTCTCTCCCGGACGAGCTCAACACCTTCTATGCTCGCTTTGAGGGAACTAACACCGCCCTCGCAGAGATAGAGCTCGTGGCTGAAGATACAGAGGTTAGTTCACTCTCCGTATCTGTAGCGGATGTAACCCGATCCTTCCGGCGGGTGAACGTCCGTAAAGCCGCGGGTCCAGACGGCATTCCGGGCCGCGTCATCAGAGCGTGCACGCACCAACTAGCTGGAGTTTTCACGGACATCTTTAACCTGTCCCTATCCCTGTCTGTGGTCCCCACATGCTTCAAAACGTCCACCATTGTTCCTGTACCGAAGCAATCAAAAACACTCTGCTTAAACGACTGGCGTCCTGTTGCTCTGACCCCCATCATCAGCATATGCTTTGAGAGACTAATCAGAAACCACATCTGCTCTGTTCTCCCCCCCTCACTGGACCCACTGCAGTTTGCATACCGCAAAAACCGCTCCACTGATGATGCCATTTCATCTACAATTCACACTGCTCTCTCCCACCTGGAAAAGAGGAACACATATGTGAGAATGCTGTTTGTAGACTACAGCTCAGCATTCAACACCATTGTGCCCTCCATACTTGACGGGAAACTCCGGGCTCTAGGCTTAAACAGCTTGCTATGCAGCTGGATCCTGGACTTCCTGTCAAACAGACGCCAGGTGGTCAGAATGGGCAGTAACATCTCCTCATCACTGACTCTCAACACTGGAGCCCCTCAGGGCTGTGTTCTCAGCCCACTCCTGTACTCCTTGTACACACATGACTGTGTGGCAACCCACAGCTCCAATACCATCATCAAGTTTGCTGACGATACGATGGTGGTAGGTCTCATCACTGACAATGATAAAACGGCCTACAGAGAGGAGGTGCACACTCTGACACGGTGGTGTCAGGAGCACAACCTCTCCCTCAACGTCAGCAAGACCAAGGAGCTGGTGGTCGACTTCAGGAGGAATGAGAGAGAACACCGCCCCATCACCATCGATGGAGCACCGGTGGAGAGAGTCAGCAGCTTCAAGTTCCTCGGTGTCCACATCACATCACCACCTGGTACGGCAACAGTACCGCCCGCAGCCGCAAAGCCCTGCAAAGGGTAGTGCGCACGGCCAGCTGCATCATCGGAGGTGAGCTTCCCTCCCTCCAGGACATTTACGCCAGGTGGTGTGTGAAGAGAGCTCAGAGGATCATCAGAGACTCTAGCCACCCGAACCATGGGCTGCTCTCACTGCTGCCATCAGGCAGACGGTACCGCAGCATCAGAACACGCACCAGCCGACTCCAGTTCAGCTTCTTCCCACAAGCAATTAGACTACTTAACTCCTGATCCATCAGTATCATAACACACACTGGACAGAATATCACTCAGCACAACCCACTGTAGATACACACACATTATATACACATTTATTTATCATACAGCATCTATTGCACTTTGGATTTCAATTTTTGAATAATATTGTATACTATACATTGTATATTATTATTATTATAGCGTAATGTATATTGTTTAGTGTATGTTTAGTGTATATTGTTTAAAGTATATGTATATTTTAAGTATGTGTATATTGTTTAAAGCTGTGAGAACTACACTCACATTGTGTAAATTATTTATTGTTTATTGTAGTTTATACTGTGCTGTGAGTAATTGTGTGCGCATCAGATATGTAATCTGTTGTTGCTTAAATGTTGTACAGGTCATGTCATGACTACTATGTTTGCTCGGACTGCACCTAAGAATTTCACCTACTGTTGCACTTGTGCATATGGTAGAGTGACAATAAAGTGATTTGATTTGATTTGATTTGAGATCAATCAGATTTAGCCATTCATGTAAGATCCAGAATCAAATCTAGAGGTTGAAATTGAACAGGAGAAGCAGCAACGACGACTACAGCAGGACGTCTCAATGGTATGTACTGTAACTTTAACTTAAATACTTTAGCGGCTTGTCATGCGCGAGTTTTACAACATTTGTGTGCGTTTACTCGTGGTTTATGAGGACATAGTTTGGTTTATGGACTATTGTATGTGATTTAATGTTAGCAGTAGCAAACGGAACGGTTTGCACGTCAGACTAGTGCGTGTTTACATAGAAAAACAATGGAATAGTAGCGCATTTGAGTCGATAGCTAACAACACAAAGACATTTGAAGCAGTTTTACTCACCGCCTGCTTCCAAAACACAACCGGGAACCTTAATCGCTGGAACTGTTCCATCTTTCAGCATTAGACATGCTATAAATCAGGAGTTGAACTGTACCTTGTTTATAAACCGTCGTTGCCGAAATTCAGGGAACAAACAAAAACACTTGCACAACTCCGTTGCTGCTCCGGAAAAACAAACTCCATCCACTGTCCCATTAACGCTGGGTTCTTTGAGAAGTGGTGCAGGGTTGTCTTGCCCTGACAACCAAAAACACCCTTCTTTGGTGACATTGTTGATTTTGTGAAGTCCTGTGACTGCAGCGTGCAGCCGATGACTTCCCTAAAGCCGAGCAGAGCGCATTAATGGGCGTGCATTTGCTCTCTCGCTCTAGTCGCTCAGGCGCCCTACCGGGAGAAGAGCCCGTACAAAGACATTCGTCCAACTTTTTTTGGGAAACTTTGTCCATGTTTAGCATGGGAATCCAGGTCTTTAACCGTGTAAAAAGCTCAGTATGCATGAAACAGCATTGTGCAATGTTCTCAAGCAACCAGCAACAAAGATCCCACATTGAGTTCAACTCTAGAACAAGGATGTTGGTTGGATGGAGTCTCAACACTAGGGCAATTATACATTGTCATGAACTCCTGACGAAGCGTGCATCAATAGATGTTCTGCCCTTTATCTCAAACGCCTTGCTTGAGTATGCAGTCAACAGACGCAAGGATTGATTTCCAAACTTTACTGTTGCCCAAGGAATAACGTAAAACTGCAGAAATACAAAATTCGAAATTCTACTGTAAGTATACAACATCTACATGTTCAAATATTACAACAAAGTTTCTTTATATCACAAAGTTAGCTTCAACTTTATCAGAAATCTATCATACAATTCACAAAATAAGGAATACATCTACATTTGTCATTTAAGATAACAATTTAAAGTGAATATGCATAGTAATTATGAAAGTAGCAATATCTACATACCGAAAGTGCCTTCAAACCAATTTAAATCAAGGAGCAATAGTAGCCATGACCGCATGCTCTTCCTTGCTGCTGCTGAAACTAGGCTCACATTTGTGATGTCATCATAGAAGGACTCAAAATAATATTAAATGCAATACTTAACTCTGAACAGAAGGGGTCACTTTACTACAACTTATTAAAAGAATCATAAAATAAATGCAGAATGTTCATAGAGAACAGTACAATAGAGCAGCTGCCGTATCGATACTGTGCGCTTTTGAATGTAATTATCACATGACATCAAGTGGTGCCAACTTTAGCAAAGCGAGCAGCAGTGCGACTGCGAGACATTCAAAATGGATAAGAGGATTTTGTTACCGTTTTTACTTTAATGGAATATATGTTTTAAGTTTTGTTTAGCCATTGAGCATTGTTGACACGCTTCAGTGTCACTATAGTGACACTATAATTTAGGGCTGGGTAAAAAAATATTGATTTCTCGATTTTAATCGATTCTCATTTTCATGAACCGATATATATTTTTAAATTAAAAGAATAGTCATCCTGTTTACAGTTGATGAATAAATGGAGCATTGTAGCGCACCTCCCATCCATTAAATTACAATAATATATGTGCTTTGTTACAATAAGATACAACCTCCTCCATGAACTGCCACCTTAACGTGGTGGAGGGGTTTGAGTACCCGAATGACCCTAGGAGCTACGTTGTCCGGGGCTATATGCCCCTGGTAGGGTCTCCCAAGGCAAACAGGTCCTAGGTGACGGGTCAGACTAAGAGCAGTTCAAAAACCCCTTATGCAGAAAATAAAAACAAGGACCGTGACGTCGCCCGGTACGGCGCAGGCCTGGGGTTGGGGCTCGTATGCAAGCGCCTGGTGGCCGGGCCTTCCCCCACGGGGTCCGGCCGGGCTCAGCCCAAAGGAGCGACGTGGGGACACCTTCCCGTGGGCCCACCACTCACAGGAGGGACCGTAAGGGGCCGGTGCAAAGTGAATCGGGCGGCAGTCGAAGGCGGGGGCCTAGACGACCCGATCCCTGGACACGGAAACTGGCTCTTGGGACATGGAATGTCACCTCGCTGGCGGGTAAATAGCCTGAGATTGTGCGTGAGGTTGAGAGGTTCCGACTAGAGATAGTCGGAATCACCTCCACGCACGGCTTGGGCTCTGGAACCACACTCCTCGAGAGAGAGGATGGACTCTTCACCACTCTGGAGTTGCCCATGGTGAGAGGCGGCGGGCTGGTGTGGGTTTGCTTATAGCCCCCCAGCTCTGCCGCCATGTGTTGGAGTTTACCCCGGTGAACGAGAGGGTCGTTTCCCTGCGCCTTCGGCTCAGGGATAGGTCTCTCACTGTTGTGTGTGCCTACGGGCTGAACAGCAGTGCAGAGTATCCGACCTTCTTGGTGTCCCTGGGAGGGGTGCTGGAAAGTGCTCCGACTGGGGACTCCGTAGTTCTACTGGGGGACTTCAACGCCCACGTGGGCAATGACAGTGAAACCTGGAGGGGCGTGATTTGGAGGAACGGCCCCCCTGATCTGAACCCGAGTGGTGTTCAGTTATTGGACTTCTGTTCTAGTTACAGTTTGTCCATAACGAACACCATGTTCAAGCATAAGGGTGTCCATCAGTGCACATGGCACCAGGACACCCTAGGTCGTAGGTCAATGATTGACTTTGTGGTCGTTTCATCTGACCTGCGGCCGTATGTCTTGGACACTCGGGTGAAGAGAGGAGCGGAGCTGTCAACTGATCACCACCTGGTGGTGAGTTGGATCCGATGGCGGGGGAGGAAGCTGGATAGACTTGGTAGACCCAAACGTACTGTGAGGGTCTGCTGGGAAAGTTTGGCCGAGTCTCCTGTCAGAGAGATCTTCAACTCCTGCCTCCGGCAGAACTTCGACCGGATCCCGAGGGAGGCTGGAGATATTGAGTCCGAGTGGACCATGTTCTCCACCTCCATTGTCAAAGCGGCCGCTCGGAGCTGTGGACGCAAGGTCTCCAGTGCCTGTCGAGGCGGCAATCCCCGAACCCGGTGGTGGACACCGGAAGTAAGGGATGCCGTCAAACTGAAGAAGGAGTCCTATCGGGCCTGGCTGGCTTGTGGGACTCCTGAGGCAGCTGACAGGTACCGGCAGGCTAAACGGACTGCAGCCCAGGTGGTTGTGGAGGCAAAAACTCGGGCCTGGGAGGAGTTCGGTGAGGCCATGGAAAAGGACTATTGGCTGGCCTCAAAGAGATTCTGGCAAACCGTCCGGCGCCTCAGGAGGGGGAAGCAGTGCCCTACCAACGCTGTTTACTGTGGCGATGGGTGGCTGTTGACCTCAACTGGGGATGTTGTCGGACGGTGGAAGGAATACTTCAAGGATCTCCTCAATCCTGCCGTTACGTCTTCCATTGAGGAAGCAGAGGCTGGGGGCTCAGAGGAGGACTCGTCCATCACCCAAGCTGAAGTCACCGAGGTGGTCAAGAAACTCCTTGGTGGCAAGGCACCGGGGGTGGATGAGATCCGCCCTGAGTACCTCAAGTCTCTGAATGTTGTGGGGCTGTCTTGGCTGACACGCCTCTGCAGCATCACGTGGCGGTCGGGGACAGTGCCTCTGGGATGGCAGACCGGGGTGGTGGTCCCTCTTTTTAAGAAGGGGGACCGGAGGGTGTATTCCAACTATAGGGGGATCACACTTCTCAGCCTCCCAGGGAAAGTCTATGCCAGGGTACTGGAGAGGAGAATTCGGCCGATAGTGGAACCTCGGATTCAGGAGGAACAGTGTGGTTTTCATCCCGGTCGTGGAACACTGGACCAGCTCTATACCCTCTACAGGGTGCTGGAGGGTTCATGGGAGTTTGCAGGAGTTTGGTCCGCATTGCCGGCAGTAAGTCAGACCTGTTACCGGTGCATGTTGGACTCCGGCAGGGCTGCCCTTTGTCGCCGGTTCTGTTCATAATTTTTATGGACAGAATTTCTAGGCGCAGCCAGGGGCCGGAGGGTGTCAGGTTTGGGGACCAGACGGTTTCGTCTCTGCTCTTTGCGGATGACGTTGTCGTGTTGGCCCCTTCAAACCAGGACCTTCAGCATGCACTGGGACGGTTTGCAGCCGAGTGTGAAGCGGCTGGGATGGGGATCAGCACCTCCAAAACCGAGGCCATGGTCCTCAGTCGGAAAAGGGTGGCTTGCCCACTTCAGGTTGGTGGAGAGTTCCTGCCTCAAGTGGAGGAGTTCAAGTATCTAGGGGTCTTGTTCACGAGTGAGGGGAGGATGGAACGGGAGATTGACAGACGGATCGGTGCAGCTTCTGCAGTAATGCGGTCGATGTACAGGTCTGTCGTGGTGAAGAAAGAGCTAAGCCGTAAGGCGAAGCTCTCGATTTACCGGTCAATCTACGTTCCTACTCTCACCTATGGTCATGAGCTTTGGGTCATGATCGAAAGGACAAGATCCCGGATACAGGCGGCCGAAATGAGCTTTCTTCCCAGGGTGGCTGGGCGCTCCCTTAGAGATAGGGTGAGAAGCTCAGTCACTCGGGAGTAACTCGGAGTAAAGCCGCTGCTCCTCTAGTGGAGCGGCTAAGTGATATAATCGTTCAGTTTATGATACAAGCGTGAAAATTGGCATGAGCAGTCTCCATGGGTCACTTGACAAGAAAATTGTCCGAGCCACTTGAAATTTCAAGATGGCGGCCATTTTTCAAGATGGCCGACACTTTAGTGGCGCAGTTGTGATATAGTGGTTTATTTGGTGATACAAGCATGAAAATTGGCATGAGCAGTCTCTGATGGTCACTAGACAATAAGCCACCCACAGCTACTTGAAATTTCAAGATGGCGGCCATTTTACAATTAGCTGACATTGAACCCCACTCTGAGTTTAACAGCAGTGATATATCACCAGTGTGCCCTGGTAGTGCAGATATTCACTCTTGTCTAATCTATCAATAATCAACAAATCAACACAACTGTATTTTGATGCGTTAAAAGCTGTTCTTTAGAATAATCTAAAACATATAAAATAAAATGACACCAAATCGTCCTTAATGAAGAAAAAAAACAATACATTTCTATCGGAAAATTTATCTTTTGAGGATCCTGGGGTAGGCCATCTTGAAAATATAAATTTCAAGTGGCTGAGAGTTTTTTCTTGTCAAGCAATCCTTAGAGATTTTAGGCAATTTTCATGCTTGTATCACCAACTAAATGATTTCTTAAGCCTAATTGCTCCACTAAGGTGGTGGCTATCTTGAAAAATGGCCGCCATCTTGAAATTTCAAGTAGCTGTGGGTGGCTTATAGTCTAGTGACCATCAGAGACTGCTCATGCCAATTTTCATGCTTGTATCACCAAATAAACCACTATATCACAACTGCTCCACTAAGGTGTCGGCCATCTTGAAAAATGACCGCCATCTTGAAATTTCAAGTGGCTCAGACAATTTTCTTGTCAAGTGACCCATGGAGACTAATCATGCCAATTTTCACGCTTGTATCATAAACTGAACGATTCTGCCAAACATAAGCACTTAGCCGCTCCACTACTCCACATCGAGAGGGGACAGCTGAGGTGGCTCTGGCATCTGTTCCAGATGCCTCCTGAACGCCTTCCCGGGAAGGTGTTTCAGGCATGTCCAACCGGGAGGAGGCCCCGGGGAAGACCAAGGACACGCTGGAGGGACTATGTCTCCCGGCTGGCCTTGGAACGCCTCGGTGTCCCCCCGGAAGAGCTAGAGGAAGTGTCTAGGGAGAGGGAAGTCTGGGCATCTCTGCTTAGACTGCTGCCCCCGCAACCCGGCCCCGGATAAAGCGGAAGAAGATGGATGGATGGATGGATTATTACAAAATTAAAAAACATAAATACTGTTTTGGCGCTGTGGCGTGAGAGCGCTCTGGCGCAGTTCATCTCAAGAGAAGTAGCACATGAACTGATCATCTCTTCTGCTTTAATACCAGTTACAGCACGAAATAAACATGAATGAGCATCTGAATGTGTTAAAAGATACAGTACAACTTACCAAAATCAGTATCACGTCTTATGTAATCACTCAATCAGTATTTCAAACGCGGAAAGACGTCAGCTTGTGAATCGAAAAGCAAAAGGAAGAGATTTTCTAAGCTTTTTTTTGTGACAATTTATTTAATTTAACTCATTGTTAAATGAGTTTTTCAGTTATCACAACTGTTATAACACTGGTTCCCTTTCAGTCGGTCACTACGACGTACGTCGGTATTACCAACGAATTGGGATCACTTTAGAGAGCCCCTATCAGCTTCGAGATTTAGAGAACAGGCCAATGGGCCATTGGCGTGCGAGATTTGCATCTCGCGCTCCGCCCCGCGCCGCGGGTATAAACAGGAAGCGAGAGCATCGCACTGACGTCATTCACTTCGGAGCCGAACGGCGTTGATGAAGCAAGCCTGCTTTTCTAAAAGAAAGCCTATCTGCAAGAGAGATGCTCCAGAGAACGAGAAGGACGCTCTGTGTTGGCGAAAAGGCACAATCAGTGCGACCGCATGTTCACCGCTGCATCAGCATAACAAACTGCTGTTCTCACAGCAACTGTTGGTCTGGTGAGGGCGTTTGTTTCAGTGAGTGCACCACAGGACTGCACTTACCACCTGTGTGTTGCCGCGGTCTTCCCCTGGGTGCTTCAGCACTGTTTAAAGAGCGTTTCCTCACAAAAGAGCAACACGGGTGTGACACTGCGTCTTTTTCAAGACGTCATTCCACTCGTGCGTTTCTGGATGCGGTTGTTTCCTGTCCTGACGGCCACGATCCCTCTCGCATAAACATGTTGAGACTGTGTTCGTGGGTGATCCATGTTCTCTCAGGGGAACGGGATTACGTCGACGCGCTGGTCATCTCGCCTTCCGCGTGAGGGTTTGAGTGTTTGAGTGTTCAGCGCGCCGTGTGCCGTCTAGCTGCCGAGTGACAGCGCGGGTTGCCACGGCAGCTCAGCGCGCGTCACTCGGCGGCTACGCATGTTGAGACTGTGTTTGTGGGTGGTCTATGCTCTCTAATGAGAGCATAGCCACGTCGGCGCGCTGTTCGTCTTGCCTTTTTCATAAGGGCTTGAGTGTTCAGCGCGCCGTGTGCCGTCTCACGGCCACGCCCACTGTCTCACAGGTCTGCTGGTAGCTTACAGATGGGATTGCTGGTCCTAAAAAATAAAAAAAATAAAAAAAGGACCTAGCGTTTCGTTTGGGGCTCTAGCAGAGGACAGATGTCAATCGCTGCATCGGAGAGAGGGCTGTTATGTGTTGAAAATGAAGATGATGCTGAGATTCCCACTATAATAGTGGGCGCTCGTGCTGAATCCGATTCATGCTCGACAGCCATGCTTTCCCGGGTGGCTGAGGCATAGTGCAACGCATAAATCGCCTTGCCTGCCCCTTGCCTTTCCCGGATGTGCGTTGGAAGGCTTTTGCATTATGGAACTATTGGTGCCAAAATATGGAACACCAATAGGGCCATAATCTGTATAAAGTTTTCCTCTCTCTCACTACCCTCATCGGTGGGGTGGCAGTGCCACTGGCAGGCCACCTCCGCCCTGCTTAGGGCATGAGGGTAGTTCTCAGCCGAGGTTGAGCTGCGCACTGCGCTGGCCCTTGGCTAGACGATGTCCAGAAACACAATTGACCCGGATTTGGTTCGGGACTGTTCTTCCCCCGGAGGAGGGCCGGGTAAAAACCATTAGTAATTCTGTTCCGCCACTGGGGTTAAAAACAGCCAGTGGTACCCAAATATATTAAAAAAAAATATAAAAAAAAAGAGAAGAGCAGTTCCAATATCTCTGGGTCTCGGGAGTTCAGGAATGGCAGCGTGTGACGCTACAAGCCTCGCCGCCCTCATTCCCCTCCCCACAAGAGGGCGAGAATCGCAGTGTGTGACGCTACAAGCCTCGCCACTCTCATTCCCCTCTTCTCAGTGGTGTGTGGACGACAGTGCGCGACGCTATGCCTCGCCGCTCTTGTTCCCCGCTGAGGAAGGAGGTGAGGCAGACCGTGTGCAACGCCACAAAGCCTTGCCACGCTCAGCCCCTCCTTCATTTGGAGAGCGCGCTGGGCGGTGTACAACGCTCCCATGCCTTGTCAGCCTCTGGTGCCTCTCCAAATCGCCAGCAGGGGGTGCCGGCTGTGGGAACGCACTCAAGAAAAAAAAAAAGCGGCCTTCCCACTCTCGCGCACCCCCTCAGCGGATGCAGGTCGCGTGTCAGACCCAGACCCCTACACGGACCACTCCCATGTCGTCCTGGGGTCCCTGCATTCCGCCTCGCTGCCCTGCTGCGGGTACGTCTGAGGTACCGATGACCCCGCTTGTTCGGTCTCTGGGGGCCTGGCTAGAGCTCCCCAGCCCGTCTCGCTGGGTCATCTGTACCATCAGACTCGGCTTGCGATTCAGTTCGCCCGGCGTCCGCCCAAGTTCGGGGGCGTTCACTTCACGTCTATTGCGTGGGTGGATGCCCCCGTGCTTCAGGCGGAGATCGCTGTCCTACTGGCGAGGGACGCGATAAAGCCGGTCCCTCCAGCCGATATGAAGTCTGGGTTCTACAGCCCGTACTTCATTGTACCCAAGAAAGGCGGCGGGTTACGGCCAATCTTGGACCTGCCTTACTTGAACCGTTCCCTCCAGGATGCCGTTCAGAATGTTAACGCAGAAACGCATCTTCAGGTGCGTCCGTCCCCAGGATTGGTTTGCAGCGATCGACCTGAAGGACGTGTACTTTCATGTCTCGATTCTCCCTCGACACAGACCGTTTCTACACTTTGCTTTCGACGGACGGGCATGTCAGTACAAAGTCCTGCCCTTCGGGCTGTCCCTGTCGCCCCGTGACTTCACGAAAGTCGCGGAGGCGGCCATTGCTCCCATGAGAGAGCGTGGTGTTCGTCTTCTCAACTATCTCGACGACTGGCTGATTCTTGCCCAGTCGCGGGAACAGTTGTGCGAACACAGGGACATGGTGCTTCGGCACCTCAGCCGGTTGGGTCTTCGGGTCAACTGGGAGAAGAGCAAACTCTGTCCCGTACAGAGGATCTCTTTTCTCGGGATGGAGATCGACTCGGTCGCCATGACAGCGCGCCTCACCGAGGAGCGCATCCAGTCGGTGTTGAGCTGCTTGAATACGTTCAAACGCAGTACAGCGGTTCCACTGAAATAATTTCAGAGGCTCCTGGGGCATATGGCAGCAGCAGCCGCAGTAACGCCGCTAGGGCTGCTCCATATGAGACCGCTTCAACTCTGGCTACACGACCGAGTCCCGAGATGGGCGTGGCACAGCGGGTCCCTCCGTGTCCAAGTGACGCCGAGATGCCGCCAAACCTTCAGCCCGTGGTCGGACCCTTCATTTCTACGGGCAGGAGTGCCTCTAGAACAAGTGTCCAGGCATTCTGTTGTCTCCACGGATGCCTCCTCCACGGGCTGGGGTGCCACGTACAACGGGCTTGCAGTATCGGGTCTATGGACGGGGCCCCAACTGCAATGGCATATCAATTGCCTGGAGTTGCTGGCGGTTCGTCTTGCTCTCAGCCACCTCAAAGGGTCGCTCAAAGACAAGCGCGTTCTGATCCGGACGGACAGCACTGAGGCCGTTGCGTACATCATCAAACAGGGTGGTCTACGCTCCCGCCGCATGTCCCAACTCGCCCGCCATCTCCTTCTGTGGAGTCCGAAGCATCTGAGATCCCTTCGTGCCATCCACATTCCGGGCCCGCTCAATCGTGCGGCCGACAAGCTGTCACGGTTGCCGTGCTGCCCGGGGAGTGGAGACTCCACCCCCAGGTGGTCCAGCTGATTTGGAGTCGCTTGGGGCCGCACAGATCGATCTGTTTGCCGCCCCGACACGACCCACTGCCAGTGGTACTATTCCCTGCCCGGGGGAACCCTCGGCACGGATGCCCTGGCACACAGCTGGCCCCGGGGCCTACGCAAATATGCGTTCCCCCCCAGTGAGCCTTCTTGCACAGACACGGTGCAAGGTCAGGGAGGACGAGGAGCAGCTCCTCTTGGTAGCTCCATACTGGCCCAACAGGACTTGGTTCCCGGAACTAGTGCTCCTCGCGACAGCACCTCCTTGGCCCATTCCTCTGAGGAAGGACCTCCTGACTCAGAGACGCGGCACCCTGTGGCACCCGCGTCCGGACCTCTGGAAACTCCATGTCTGGTCCCTGGACGGGATGCGGAGGTTCTAGGTGACCTACCACAAGCGGTAGTTGACACCATCACTTCCGCCAGAGCCCCCTCTACGAGACGGCTTTATGCGCTGAAGTGGAACCTGTTCGTCGACTGGTGCTCTTCTCACCGAGAAGACCCCCGAAAGTGTTCGGTCAGATCGGTGCTCTCTTTTCTTCAAGGCGGGTTGGAGCGAAAGCTGTCTCCCTCCACCCTCAAGGTGTATGTTGCCGCTATAGCGCAATCATGACCTGGTTAATGGTTAATTCATTAGGCAAGCACGATCTGATCGTCAGGTTCCTGGGGGGGCGAGGAGATTAAATCCGCCTCGTCCTCCCTTTATACCCTCTTGGGACTTGACTCTGGTGCTGACGCACTTCAGAGGGTGCCCTTTGAGCCTTTACAGTCAGCGGAGCTTAAGATCTTGTCTCTAAAGACAATACTCCTGATTGCATTGGCCTCAGTTAAGAGGGTAGGGGACCTGCAGGCATTTTCGGTCGATGAATCGTGCCTGGGATTCGGGCCAGGTGACTCTCAGGTAACCCTGAGACCCCGGCCTGGATATGTGCCAAGGTTCCCACTACTCCCTTCCGGGACCAAGTGGTGAGCCTGCAAGCGCTGCCTTCGGAGGAGGCAGACCCAGCCCTGGCTTTTCTCTGTCCAGTTCGCGCCCTGCGCGTCTATGTTGACAGAACGCAAAGCTTAGGACCTCAGAGCAGCTCTTCATCTGTTACGGAGGACAGCAGAAGGGAAAGGCTGTCTCCAAGCTGAGGATGGCCCACTGGATAGTGGACGCCATCGTCTTGGCTTATGAAGCCCAAGACGTGCCCTGCCCGCTCGGGTTAAGAGCCCACTCCACTAGGGGTGTTGCTTCTTCCTGGGCGCTGGCTCGTGGCGCCTCGCTGACAGATATTTGTAGAGCTGCAGGCTGGGCGACACCTAACACGTTCGCTAGGTTTTATAGCCTACGTGTAGAACCGGTGGCTTCTCGTTTGCTCGCTTCCCTTAGTCAGTAGCTGAAGTGCCCGTTCTAAGTGTCGGCTTGCTGCGCCATTCCCTTCCCCATGGAACGGATACGTGCGCTTATTTTCTCCAGTCGAGTTCCCCAGGATTGGCGAACCCTGTTGAGTCCTCCGCACCCCTCGGCAGTCGGATGTGGCGGAGCGTCTGACGCCAGGTCTGGCACTTGTATGCATTGGTGGAACTTGTGTCGGACTGGGGTCCGTATGTCGTGACCCCTACGGCGGTCCCATACGTGTATTCTCCACGGTACAGCTCCCTACGGTGAGCTCGTGTCTTTCCCTTGGCAGAGTTCCTCTGCCGTCTCAGTTCGGTGTCGTCCCCCGCCTGTATAGGCCGGGGCCACCTCTGGGACTTCCGTATGTTGTGCTGCCCACGGCCAGCCCATACGTGTTCTCTCCACATGGTAACTCCCTCCGGGCATGATGTGGCTCCCGCAGCGTCCTTCGGGCACGCTTTCCCAGCGTTATCCAATAAGTCTGCTGAATGGGTCTTGCGGAACAGCAGTATGACTCTCCCTGCGTGAATTTCCCCGCCCGCATCAGAACGGGGTCTGAGGGGCTCTCGCTGGGCGCTGGAAGTGGTAGTAACTGTGGCGTTTTCCATAGGGATCCCAATTCGTCGGTAATACCGACGTACGTCGTAGTGACCGACTGAAAGGGAACGTCTCGGTTACGTATGGTAACCCTCGTTCCCTGAAGGAGGGAACGGAGACGTACGTCCCGTCGCCACAGCTCCTTACCATCACTGCATGGCCGAGTCACTAGTTCGGCTCCTCAGTGAAAAACGTCAGTGCGATGCTCTCGCTTCCTGTTTATACCCGCGGCGCGGGGCGGAGCGCGAGATGCAAATCTCGCACGCCAATGGCCCATTGGCCTGTTCTCTAAATCTCGAAGCTGATAGGGGCTCTCTAAAGTGATCCCAATTCATCGGTAATACCGACGTACGTCTCCGTTCCCTCCTTCAGGGAACGAGGGTTACCATACGTAACCGAGACGTTATTAAATAAACAGATATTACCGTTACTAAACTCTGCTCAAAAGAAATTTAAATTCCAAATTGATCCATATCGTGATACGTATCGTATCGTGACTTTAGTATCGTGATGCGTATTGTATTGTGACATTGTTGGTAACACAGCCCTACTTAACACCATGCAGCTTTTCATGATGAGTAACCAGTTATAACACCTATAAAAGAGCATATTTAAAACCTAAATGTTTTTTATTTTCTTATAAGTTCTTTTTTCTTCAAAATTTGCCTTGATAACTAAAAAATGTCATGTCATTCTATATTTAGAGGTACATTTCATGTCAGCCAAAAAGTCAGGAAATAAGTATTCTTTTTTTATCAATAAACTAGGTGGTTAAATAATATATGCCCTTAATGATCTTGACCAAGATGGCGGCGCGAGTAGATCGCGAGGCTCAGCGTCTCTCCAGATTCTGCAATTTTGCGGTATTTTTCTTGCTCATCTCGGGTCTGTTCGTACAGAACAGTTGTGCCTTTACATCGTACACCCGCGCTGAGCTTTTGGATATTGGTTTGCGAATTTCCGACAATTTTATGGACAATCTTCAACTCCTTCCTGAGATCGCTAGGACGCCCGAGGCGATGCGCGTAACCCGGCCGGGCGGAAGTGCACGCAGAAGGCGGCGTGATCGTAAACAAAGGCGGGGGAAGCGTGGAGGATTGCGGGCTAAGCTAACGCGTTCTCCTCATCGGCTCTCTTTACCCAGCATTTTCCTTGCTAATGTACGATCGCTAGTGAACAAAATGGAGGAGATTCGACTCAGCATCACACACAGTAAGAAACTTTTGAACTTTAACGTCCTAATCTTCACTGAAACCTGGTTAAACAGCGGAATACCGGACACCGCTATTGAGCTAGCGGGACGCCACACACTCCGGGCAGATAGAACATTAGATGGCTCCGGGAAGACCAGAGGGGGTGGATTGTGCATTTATATTAACAAAGCTTGGTGCACAAACTCTGCTATTGTTGGGAGTCATTGTTCAGCTAACCTGGAGTTTCTCATGGTTAAATGTAGACCGTTTTATCTACCGCGGGAGTTCACTTCCACCATTATTACTGCTGCTTATATTCCACCCGATGCTGATGCCAAGCTTGCTATGAAAGAACTTCACGCAGCCATCAGTAAACAACAGACTGATCACCCTGAAGCTGCGTTTATTGTTGCAGGTGACTTTAATCACTCAAACTTAAAGTCAGTACTACCCAAGTTTCACCAGCATGTTTCTTGCCACACCAGAGGAAACAAAACCTTAGACCATGTTTACACAAACATGGCTGGAGCTTACGTTGCAACACCCCTCCCCCACCTGGGACAGTCAGACCACATCTCTTTGTTCCTCAGCCCCAAATATGCACCCCTCATCAACCGTGTGAAGCCATCAGTGAAGACAATCAAGGTGTGGCCTGCGGGGGCAGACTCCACACTCCAGGAAAGGTTTCTAAACACAGACTGGAGTATGTTTGCTTCTCAAGCCACCAGTGGCGCTCACACGGACATTGACTCCTACACCTCCTCAGTATTGGATCATATCAATACCACCATTGACAGTGTTACAACCCAGAAACAGATCACCACATACCCAAATCAGAAGCCTTGGATGAACAGGGAAGTACGACTCCTGCTGAAGTTACGCAATACTGCCTTCAGATCAGGAGATGCACAAGCCTACAGCGCATCCAGAGCAAACCTGAAGAGGGGCATCAAAAAGGCCAAGCACTGCTACAAGCTAAAGATAGAGGGACACTTTTCCAACTCTGACCCTCGACGCATGTGGCAGGGCATTCAGGCCATCAGTGATTATAAACCCACCCACTCCACCCCCACAGCCACTGATGTCAACTTCCTGAACGAGCTAAATTACTTTTATGCTCGTTTTGAAAGAGACAACAGAGAAACTGCCACCAAGCTCAAACCCTCAGCTGACCACCCACCAATCACACTCTCCTCTACAGATGTCTGCAAGGCACTGAGCCGGATCAGCGCGCACAAGGCTGCTGGACCAGACAACATCCCTGGTCGTGTTCTCAGGGCATGTGCGGAGCAGCTCGCTGGGGTTTTTACAGACATTTTCAACCTGTCTCTCGCCCAAGCAGCTGTACCATCATGCTTTAAACGCACTTCCATTGTGCCAGTGCCGAAACACTCCAGCCCGAGGTGCCCTAATGACTACCGCCCTGTAGCACTCACACCCATCATTATGAAGTGCTTTGAGCGGCTGGTCCTGGAACACCTAAAAGACTCTATACCATCCACATTGGACTCACACCAGTTTGCCTATCGCAGCAATAGGAGCACAGAGGATGCAGTTTCCATGGCACTGCACTCTGTGCTCACCCATCTGGACAGTAAAAACACCTATGCACGCATGCTGTTTGTTGACTTCAGCTCAGCATTCAACACTGCCATCCCATCCAAGTTAATTTCCAAACTTGGAGACCTGGGCATCAACACTTCAATGTGTAACTGGATTTTGGACTTCCTAACTGACAGACCACAGAATGTTCGATCAGGATCCACCTGCTCCACGTCCATCACACTCAACACTGGTGTACCACAGGGCTGTGTGCTAAGTCCGTTTCTCTACTCCCTCTTCACCTCCGACTGCAAGCCTGTGTATGGAACTAATTCCATCGTCAAGTTTGCGGACGACACTACTGTGATTGGGCTCATCAGCAACAACGATGAGACTGCCTACAGGGAGGAGATCCAGCACCTGGCCACATGGTGCACTGATAATAACCTGCTCCTCAACACCACCAAAACGAAGGAGCTCATCGTGGACTTCAGGAAGGAGTCAAGAGGCACACACGACATCATCCACATCAATGGAATGGCTGTTGAGCGTGTCTCCAGTTTCAAGTTCCTGGGGATCCACATCTCGGCGGACATGTCGTGGACGACCAACACCTCCAGCCTGGTCAAGAAGGCTCACCAGCGCCTCTTCTTCCTGAGGACACTGAGGAAGAATCAGCTCTCCTCGGCTATCCTGGTGAACTTCTACCGCTGCGCAATAGAAAGCATCCTGACCAACTGTGTGGCAGTATGGTATGGGAGCTGCTCTGTTGCGGAGCGCAAGGCACTGCAGCGGGTGGTGAAAACTGCCCAGCGCATCACAGGGACTCCACTACCTGCCATCGAGCACATCCAGAGGAAACGCTGTCTGCATCGAGCTCGCAGCATCCTCAAGGACTCCTCTCACCCAGCCCACAGACTGTTTTCTCTCCTGCCCTCCGGCAGGCGTTTCAGGTGCCTCCGGACCAGGACCAGCAGACTAAAGAACAGTTTTTTCCCCAGAGCTGTCTCTTTACTGAACTCAAACCCCCGTTGATCCACTTCCCTCATATACTGCTAACTCTCCTACCTCACATCTACATTCACTTTGTTATTTGCACTACTGACTGTTTATTACAGTAACAACTGTTTACTTATGCATTTTGCACCACCATATCTTAACTGGAATATGCTCATTTGCACTGCCGACTGTATTTACAGTAACCATGTTTACATTTGCATTTTGCACCGTACTTCTAACTGCAATATGCAACCACTTTCCACTGCACTTTTACACTTTCTTTCGGATAGCTCTGTCCATAATTTATTGCACTACCTTAATCCACTGCTATATTCCTCATATTAGCCTAACATATTATTGTATACCTCTATCTGTAAAATTCTGTTCAAAGTAATAGCCATCTGTATATTATATTCATAGTACATATTCACCTGTACATTCTGTTTACATTCTGTTTATAGTAATAGCCATCTGTATATTTATATTTATTCACTGTATATATTCATCTGTAAATTCAGTTCTGTTTATAGTAATAACCATCTCTCTACTTATACATATTTATATATATATTCAGTACATTTTTATGCCCTGCACTTACGCAACCATTGTATATATCCTGCACTTGCTGCTATTGCACTTCTGGTTAGACCTAAACTGCATTTCGTTGCCTTGTACTTGTACTTGTGTAATGACAATAAAGTTGAATCTAATCTAATCTAATCTAATGTGCTAAATTAATTATTTGGCAAGCTTAAGCTCTAATGACTTTTTAAATACGTTAATGAACATTAACATTTGATTCATTATTTTGTCAACTGTGTTACGGACAAATGCTATGTCATCAATCTACAGTATGCTGAATTTAGTATTATTCATCATCCTTACCCAAGATTTCCTGATTTTCTATTTTTCTGATGGTTTAGTTCACATATAAAAGATTTATGACATCGTTACAACAGTAACACCGTTGACAGGACACATTAGAAGGAAAAGAGAAAATGTCTTGGGTTACGTATGTAACCTCTGTTCCCTGAGAACAGGGAATGAGATGCTGCGTCGGAAAGACACTACGGGGGAATGCCTCAGCGTAACAGGTGTCTGAAGCTACTATCGAATCACAGCAATCCTATTGACCGGCGACAGCCCATGATGTCATCAATGTGCGACCAGGAAGTATATAAGGGAGCCTTGCAACCATGACATTCACCTTTATCGTCTGAAGGGACTGTTTGGTAGGCAGGCCCCGAGGCATGGCAAAAAGACGCAGCGTCTCGTTCCCTGTTCTCAGGGAACAGAGGTTATATATGTAACCCAAGACGTTCCCTTTCAAAAGGGAACTTGCGTTGCGGGGAACGATATACCAATCGTTCAGCATCCCCTACGGTCATAGCCCAAGCTATATGCCTAAAGAGGAACCTTAATGCAACTGCATGAGGTCCTATCCAGACTGCTTAAAGACCTGGGACCAACTACTTCAACAGAAGGGGTCCCTTTAAGGGAATGTGGCTAGGGGACCCAAAGGAACCCCATCCAAATCACTACCCGGGGAACATATTCACCCGAATGCCACCAGGGAGGCCTGACCTGGTGCCCTAAATGTTGGACACTTCGGTTTGGCCAACCCTGTCTGTTCAGAAACAGAGCCTCTGGACAGTGCCTCAGTGAGACAATCAGACTAAGGGACTGAAAAACTGGCAGTCCTTCTTAGCCCGGATCTCAGAGACGGGTATCCCAGAGAGCAATACTCAGCATAGCGCTTTACAACCCTTGCTAGCGAGGGGAGTCTAACTGCTCAAATCAAGGATCTATCAAGTATTTGTGTTTCAAAGTAATAAGGAGGCCGAACAGGCCTACTGATTGATCTAACAGGGAGGCCTCATGAGAGGCCTGCGACCGTCTGATCAGACTCAGGTGGCTGTGTGCTCATAGACGACCCTCAGTGAGGGGAGCACCTGAACCTGCCTGGCGGGTAACCCCCAGCTGTAGGCTAAACTACCATAGGTTCTACTCACAAAGAACTGGTAACAAAGAAGGGCCTAAACTTGGGAACTTTGCCCTCAAGGAGGCCCAGCGGGGCCTACTACCTGATAGCAAGTTTCTCAGGGAGGCCTAGAGAGGCCTACCACCTGATAGCAATTTATGGCGGCTTCTAGAGTGTCCAAGCTCACGTTCAGGGAGGCCTGGTGAGGCCTACTACCTGCCAGCGATGCATGCTAATCCCAAGCAGCCGAGTTCACCTCCAGGGAAGCAGGTGAGGCCTACTATCTGATAGCAATTTATGCTAACTGTCAGAGTGACCAACAAACCTGGGAGCTCACCCTCAACCTGATAGCTTGCTAGGCTAGTTATCCAGATGCCACACATTGGTACTTGCCTTCAGGGAGGCCTGGTGAGGCCTTCTACCTGATGACAAACCTTTAGGGAGGCCTGGTGAGGCCTACCACCTGATAGCCTGCCAGGCTAGTTATCCAGATGCCATACATCGGTGGCCTGAGCAGTGAGCAGTGGCCTGCCCTGCGAGTCCTTAAAGGTCCCGTTCTTCGTGTGTTTTTGAAGCTTTGATTGTGTTAACAGTGTGCAATATAACGTGTTCATGTTTCGCATGTAAAAAAACACAGTATTTTTCACACAATTTACTTATCTGTACACCGCTGTTTTCACTCTCCTAAAAACGGGCTGACGAGTTCCTTGTTCTATGAAGTCCCTCCTTCAGAAATACGTAACAAGTTCTGATTGTGCCAGCGGTTCCTGTGTTGTGATTCGACAGCAGCTTAGCGCAAGTTGTACGGAAAGGTCACGCCTCTTAACGGGAGATGTATGCGGCTATGCGCTCAATGATCTCTACAGCGTCCCTGGGAAAGCCAAACAAAGGTGATTTGACTCCGGGATGAAAATAACAGCGTCTCGACGACATGGCGACAAACACACTGAAACGCAGCACTTCCTTTTCTCCACGCGACCGTCCTCTTCTCCACGTGGGACAGCAACAAGACCACGCCCCCTTTTTTCACGTATTCTTGTGGGCGGAGGTTAGTCTGTTCTACTGTTCTGCTGACGTCATTTATGAAGGAAGTACCAGGATGTAGTCCAAGCCAGCCGTTCGCTGTAGGCTTTGAAAGGGAACTTCTGTTAAATAAAATATCTCGCTTGGCATTTGAGCTATATAATTTTACAGGTATTATTTATGCTCTAACAGCAACATTACACACTAACTAAAGTTTGAACAATGGGATCACGAAGAACGGGAACTTTAAAGGGGAAAGCCAACACACACACTCACCTCCACAGCCCAGAGCCTGGCGCTGTATTAAGTCACCTACAGGGGAAAACTTCAGTTAACTTCCTCCTTCCTCCTAACAGTTGACATAAACCCCATACTCTATACAGGGAACGAAGGTCTTTAAGAAATACATATTTTAGTGTTATCACACAAAATAGACCCCTCTCACCTGCGGCGTGTAGAGCGAAGATTCACCACACAGTTCTCATATGACCGCAGTGTTCTACCGCCCTTGCATGCCTGAAAGGGGTGCTCTCACTGATCAAGCCCAGGCGGGCCGTCAAATATCCTTCCACCCAGCCCCAGGCCTGATGTAAGAAGCGCCTGGAGAAACGCTTTATGAAGAAAACTATGAGGTATCCTTCTTCCTCCGGGAGTCCCGCCTCTTTTGCGACCTACTCCTATGAGGGGACGCACGAAAGGCAACACTGGCACTCTGGCCCTGTCTCCAGCCCTCGGGCCATGACGGGCCAGGCCCTTCCGCATGCCTGGGCGCGGATCCAGATCTCAGCGGTACGCAGGTTAAATGCTGCAAACGAGCCTTCGCCTCTCCAAACTTTCCCAACAATGCCCCAACGGAGGCGGCGTAAAAATGTTTGAAAGGTGAAACCGGCGAATCATGGAGAAAGCCTTTTCCTTTCTCCATGATATCAGCTGAGTTTGACCTCAAATGTCTCTCTGCGGCCACCATCGCCGCCTACGATCAACCGATCGCGGCAGCGGCTTCGTTTGGTGGCATGGAGAGCTAGACATTTACATTTATGCATTTAGCAGACGCTTTTATCCAAAGCGACTTACAACTTGGGGGAACATGAAGCCATAGGTCATGAAGAGTCGAGAAGCGCAATAAGAGCCTGAAATCCTGAGACCGTGTACATTGTAGCACAGGCTAGAGTGGGGAGGGAAGAAGAAAGAGAAAGAGGAGAGGAAAAGTATTTAAAAAAAAAAAAATTATGAGGTTAAATGCTCACGGAAGAGCTGAGTTTTAAGTTGACTTTTGAATGATGTCAATGATTCTGCGTTTCGAATGGTGTTGGGAAGATCGTTCCACCAGCTGGGAACGTTGAATGAAAATGTTCTGGAAAGGGATTTTTTCCCCCTCTGTGATGGTACCACAAGCCGTCGTTCCTTTGCTAAGCGAAGGCTTCTGGTGGGGGTGTGGATTTGTAGAATGGGTCAAAGTAAGCAGGAGCTGAGCGCGTGGTGGCTCTGTATGCAAGCGTCAGCGCCTTAAACTTGATGCGAGCAGCGAGTGGTAGCCAGTGCAGGGAGATGAAGAGAGGTGTGACGTGGGTCCTTTTGGGCTCGTTGAAGACAAGACGTGCTGCTGCATTCTGGATCATTCGAAGTGATTTGATCGCACAAGAGGGGAGTCCAGCCAGAAGCGCATTGCAGTAGTCAAGTCTAGAGATAACCAGGGCCCGGACAAGAAGCTGTGTTGCGTGCTCTGTTAGGAACGGTCTAATCTTCCTGATGTTGTGGAGTGCAAACCGGCATGAGCGAGCGGTCTTAGAAATGTGTTCTCTGAAGGACAGCTGGTCATCAAATGTTACTCCAAGATTTCTGACTGACTTTGATGGGGAAATCAAGGATGTACCTAACTGGATGGTGAAGTCATGTTGTATGGTGGGACTGGCGGGGAAGATGAGAAACTCAGTCTTTGCCAGGTTGAGCTGCAGGTGATGTTTTCTCATCCATGCAGAGATGTCAGCCAGACAGCTGGAGATTCGTGTAGCTACTGTGGGGTCGTCTGGGTGAAATGAAAGGTAGAGCTGAGTGTCATCAGCATAGCAGTGGTATGAGAAGCCATGTGCCTGAATGATGGGTCCCAATGAAGTAGTGTAGATGGAGAAGAGGAGAGGACCAAGCACCGAGCCCTGGGGAACCCCAGTGGTCAGTGGATGTGCTTGGGATTCCTCACCTCTCCAGGCAACCTTGAAAGACCTACCTGTGAGATAGGACTCAAACCAAAGGAGTGGAGTCCCTGTGATGCCCAGTGATGAGAGGGTGGACAGAAGAATATGATGATTGACCGTGTCAAAGGCCGCAGATAGATCGAGCAGGACAAGGACTGATGATTTGGAGTCAGCTTTAGCTATCCGCAGGGCTTCAGTGACCGACAGTAGTGCAGTTTCTGTGGAGTGGCCCCTTTTGAAACCTGATTGGTTGATGTCCAGCTGATTATTCTGTGATAGGAAGGATGAAACCTGGTTGAAAACAACTCGTTCAATAGTTTTTGCTATGGATGGTAGTAGAGAAACAGGTCTGTAGTTATCTGTAGTTAGAGCGATCTCTCCTCTAACCCGCCAACATGGCAGCTGCAGCCTGCCTGCAGTGCGTTCCATAACATCCATCAGCTCAGCATACAGGGTGGCTGAGAGGATTCAGGATTTATTACAACTCTCACCAGCCATCCCTAAGAGCACTTGCTGATAAATCTCGTCAGCCGCCAGATTGTCTGAGAGGATTACACCCTTCGGCGCATCGATCGGCGAGCTCCACCTTGGAAACACATGATGCACGTCAGCGCTCAGCCTTGGCATGAGTGGAACACGCATCACCAGTCCCAGATGCCAAACCCTCTTCCCTCAAGAAGAGAGCCAGACAAGAGCGGAGCGATCTCAGATTGAAAAACGCTCATACAAAACAACTCCATAAGAACTGACTGTGTATGCTCTTGAGTGTGTATTTAAATAATGAATTTGTATTACCTCGTAAGCACTTCAGACAGAACAGTCCCTGAAGACGAAAAAGATGAATGTCATGGTTGCAAGGCTCCCTTATATACAATAGGATTGCCATGATTCGATAGTAGCTTCAGACACCTGTCAGCTGAGGCGTTTACCCGTAGCATCTTTCCGACGCAGCGCGAGTTCCCTTTCAAAAGGGACTCTCTGTAAAATGATAACTTTCTTTTTACGCAACAAATGTAAGTACAAGCAATTAATACATTTTAAATTGAATTGCCAACCATGTGAATCTTTGTCAACTGTTACAGTTAATGGGGAACACAGTTGACATTTCGGGCATTTTAGGGTCTTGGACTGCTGGCCTTGGACTAGTTAGTAGTTGACCTTGATTAACTTATGTTTTTATATTCTTTCTCTACACATTTATAAATATAACATGTTGATAACACAGTTGACAGTTAATTAATCTACTCTATGTGCAGGCAATAATATAGATCATATATTGAAGAGAAGTTATGACTTGCCACACTGTCTTCAAATTTGCCTCCAAAAAAGGAATGACATCGCAAGATGTTGGACATGTGACTTTGGAACAAACCATTGCTGATTTATAGGGGGTTTTATAGGGAGTAACACAGTTGGCACTGATTTCTCGGACATACACAAAATTGATGATTTAATGTAGATGCATGAGCAAAATATTTTTTTAAACACCTTTCTCATAATTTAATGATTATTTTAGAGAAATATTTATAAGAAATATATACAGAAACACGCATTTTAGAGCTAATCTGAAGAGCAAAACCTCACATTTACCAAACTGGACAGCACAAAATCAGCAAATTCCAGTAAAAAATATATGCCAATTTTGCAAGATAAAAGGTATCGGTTGGATTTTTGTATTAAATAAGAAATGTCGCCTGATATAAAAGCGATCATTGCTTTAAGTGAAAAGTTAATGACAAATTTGTAAAATTGATAATTGAATCCACGGACATGACATGTACCCCTAATTATAGAATGACAATCATATAAATGAACAAGGAAGACAACTTGGAGATTTTGCCAATACTTTAATTATGGGAACATCTAATAAGAAATTGCACAATGTTGAGGAATCAGCATTTTATAAATGATAGAACACGCTTATATTAAGGAACAAGTTTGAACATTCAAGATGCTTTAGAAATGGCTTTGGCTCCTGAGACTGCAAGCGATAAAACAATAAAAAAAACCAACCCTCCAAACTTACTCACTTTAACCAGTGCTTCCTTAACACCCCATCTCCATTTAAAGAAAAGAACATTATCAATGTGCTTGTAATATGTGTATTCTATAACCACTCGTGCTTCCACTAAAGATTTAAATAAAGCCACCATACAAATATCTCTTCCTATATTTTTTTCCTGATGAGATTACAAAATTAGCAAGTACACATTGTTCTTGTAAGGATTTCCTATAACAACAGCCCAATATAAATAAACTATTAGCATACTGAAAACATCCCTTACAAACAAGCCATGCACTCTCAACCAAAACATCTACCATCGGCTCCTCTTTTAAAAAAAACACACACAATGGCCTTATTCATCCTAGATGTCGATAAGATATTACAAGCACCTATTTCACCCCCGAAAGGATTTAAAACATCCTCGACTGTGATTGATTAATCCGGCATGCATTTACATTCATGCCGTGCCGTTAAAGATGAAACACCATCAGAATCGATCCCCATTTCGGCAACACTTTACACACAAAAATTTAAACCTTCAAACTAATCAATCTACAAGTAGGAAATGTAAAGAAAAACGTTCAAAGAGAAACCCGTCAGCACTTGCTCAGACACTCACACACCTCCTGCTGTCACTCTTCCACACATGCGTAACCGGAAAGAGAGAGAGAGCTGAAAACAGTGCTAGATGCAAAAAGAAGAACCATAAAAAAAACATTTCTGCAGGAAAGACTCGGGAGAATTATATTGACAATAGTGCATTTAATAGTAGCTCAGCAAGCTAATAATCTACAGAGTCAATTTGGCGTAGGCCCCGTCCGTAGGCATAATCCGAGGGTATCGGATCTGCAATTCCTGCCTGAAGACGAGGGCAGGGGCGCAGCCGACCCCCCGGGAGGTATGGACGGGACCATCCTGGTGGTGGTGGGGAGGATGGGGGTAGTCGTCACTTCAGACTGCGTAATCGTCGCTTCAGTATCTGCGAACTCAAACATGTGTAAGTACCGGGCTTTTATACGGTGAGCATGAGAATATAATTGGGTTAGAATGAAGGCAGTGAGTGACGTAGTAATTGAGTCTTCCCAGCAGAACTTATGCTAGAGCTTTCATTTCCATTGCACAAGCAAAGTTTGAAAGAACAAAAGGGTCACATCTTCAAGAAGGCTCAAAGCATGAACTGAAACCAACAATGATAAAATACCCTAACCCTAACCCGACTTCAACAGAAATCAGCTAGTGTAAATAGAGCCCATGACACTGAGCTCTTTAAACAGTGTTAAAACATTAGCTAGAGAAAATAAAAGGCACCAAAGACAGTCTAGACAATCTTTCTTACACCAATGTCCTTTTGTCCACACCCTGAAACCAAAATACCATTGAGAGTTAAATCTTCCTACTGGTACTCTGAATATGTGCTGATAATATTAGTGCACGCTCCTCAACTGTGTCAATGTCAAACATAAACTGCAAAAGTTCAAAACAATGCATTGTTTGTGTAACATGATAAACCATCTGAGCTGTTTTACATGACTGATTACAGGCATTCAGAGCTAACATGTGTACGACACGTAGTACATGAGCAAACATGAATGCTCAATGTTTTACTCTTTGGTGTGTTTTATTTGAGAGGCTTTAAAATGTATTTGAATAGTTTGATTAGTGATTCAGTGACTATATAGCACTGCAGAGTACAACAATGCCTGAAATAAACCATATCTGTGGCCTAATAAAATGCATAATCGAGCCTAGTGTGAATATTCTGTGTCATCCTTGATTTCTTGATTATTTTGTAGATAGCCAGTGTTTCTCAGCCTCATCAAGGCTCACATACTCTTTATCAACACCAAACTACAAATGTTTTATCATATTTGACTGGATATCATGAAGAATTGTCTTTAAGTCACACGTAATATGTGGTAAATGCACACTTACTATTACTTGTCACATATTTTTGTTTCAAAGCAACATCCAAAATCGTTCCAAATACCCCTGGTTGGGAATAGTCAAGTATAGACTTAGACTATAAGTCTACCTAAAATATATGTAAACCTTGAGGACAAGCATAAAAAAAAACACTGTTTAAAGGATCTGGATATTACCATCTTATCTTTAAAATGCATTATCCTGAAAACGGGACTTTTTTGCTGAGTGATCAGTCATAATAACAACCATCAGAAATGAGCATCAAAAATATATTGTAGACAAATTCATCACTATTTACTTAAAAAATCAGAGGTGACTTTAGTTGAAATACCACTCATAGAGATCATGAGCTTCTTTATATTCTCTGTGTCGTGCTATATGGTCACAGGCAGTGCAAATAGGCAGAACAAACTCAAGGTTCTGTTGTACTAAATGAGGAGTTGGAGTGAGATATTTCCTCCAGGTAAAGAACCTGCTATATGCTTCTTCGTCCTTGTCCAGTTGAAGCAGATATTCTGCTAGCGACTTTGGATCTGGGAAGTCATTCACGTGAATGAAGGCATCGCCAGGAACAAAGTTCTCATAGTTTTTTCTGGGAGGACCCAAAACCACAGGGACGGTCCCCGAAGCAAGCGGCCCGTTTATCTTCTCAGTGATGTAGTCCTTGTGGATGGAGTTCTCAAAGGAAAGGTAAAACTTGCAGCTAGCCATGGTAGGATAGTATTCACTATGATCCAAGAACTTTGAATAAGCTCTCCCGAACATATGCACTTGGATGTGCTTGCTGAATTCTTGGTAAAACTGGTTCCTTGCTCCGACACCTGTTGAAGGAGCATTGTTACTCACAATCCAACACACCAGTTTGTCTTTTTTGGGAATTACAAACTCCTCATCTGGTTTCTTCCTGGTGGTCAAGCTCATCCGTACAGGAATGTCAGCGTCCTGTCTGTAGCTGAGAGTGAGGTTGAACAGGTTTTCCAGACCTGGTATTTTGTGTGTGTTGGTCGGTGATTCCACATGTAACCATATCCACCTCTGGAACGGAGGACGAGGAGACGGAGGAAGATTGGACAGGTCCCAACTGATGCCCTTGTGAAAAATCAAGACAGCATCTACATTGCTGTAGAGAGCTCTATCATCCGTTATCTGACAGTTATCAATGTTGTAATACTTTTTGCAGTCACTCAGGTCAAACCTGTAATTTTCAGGCCAGGTCCACAGCAGAAGTATAGGTTTGTCTTCCACTGCTTCAGTAGAAGAGCTCTTGTTCTTGGCAGTGATGTATTGTTTGGGTCTAGGGAGTGGACAGTTGTTTGAAGGTGGAAACCAGAAAAACACGACACTCAGAGAGATGACACCTGCAACCATCGCTATTAGACCCAGACGACACAGCGATGAGCCATTTGTGCTTGACATTTTTGGATCTGAAGAGAAATATTGGGGGGGAAAAAGTGATTATTTGCTTTCACAGACAAGAACAAACATAAATTCCTCAATAAAAAGACTAGAGTTAGTTCACAGCTCTTTGGGAGACAGCTATATGAAAATTAAAAATGTTATTGGTTAAGCCATTTTAGTCTTTTTTTTAAAGTGAGTTTTAAATAAATGCAGTTCCTCACCTGACCAATTCCGTGAAAAGAATGGAAGAAAAAAACTGGTTGTGTGGGTTTATAACACCTGTAGGATGTACCAGTGCTTGAGAAGAGATGTATGACACAGACCAATCACAGTTTATTATGCAAATATCACTATGAATCCATGCCTCCTGGCATTGTCATCTAACCAAACACACCCAAACCAGTTAACCCTTAAAGACCTAGAACATTTTTGGGGCGCCTGACTTGCCTCTACTTTTCTTTGTTTTTCTCACCCATTCTAGCAGTTAGCATCAAGTGTCATATATAATTTTAAACAGGAGAACATGCATTTTCAATCTAGCTCATTTGAAGTCCCAATTTTAAATTTATTTCTTCTGAGAATGGATCAAATTAATATAATTTTAAGAAAAACGGCAGCAAAAATTTGGTGTTTTTACTGTGAACTCAAACAGAACTTCATGAAGTTTGGATTTTTTTCCTTAAGAAAGTTAGACCTAGTTGTTTTAGACTTCCAGATGAAATTTTGTCTATATGTAACTGTGATAAAGCGAGCTCCACCAGATCGCTTGGGGACGTAGTTAATGTCCGTCAGATGTAAATAAAACTGATGGCTCAGTCCGCAATGGCACTTTTGTGCAAAGTGAGATTTATTTACAGTGCCAAAATAATTTAGTCCAACAGTGAATGGTATATATACTGGTGGTCATTAAGCACGACAAAAAAAAAAAATTAAATACATTTAAAAAGGAACAAAATATATAAATATAGTATCCGCAATATACCAACGGTTTACGGTTCGCTAAAAACGGTTTACCAGCTATTGCTGAAGCGGCATCTCGTAGCGGCATCTCCAACAGCCAGCTATTGCTGTAGCGGCATCTCCAACAGCCAGCTATTGCTGTAGCGGCATCTCCAACAGCCAGCTATTGCTGTAGCGGCATCTCCAACAGCCAGCTATTGCTGTAGCGGCATCTCCAACAGCCAGCTATTGCTGTAGCGGCATCTCCAACAGCCAGCTATTGCTGTAGCGGCATCTCGTAGCGGCATCTCCAACAGCCAGCTATTGCTGTAGCGGCATCTCCAACAGCCAGCTATTGCTGTAGCGGCATCTCCAACAGCCAGCTATTGCTGTAGCGGCATCTCCAACAGCCAGCTATTGCTGTAGCGGCATCTCGTAGCGGCATCTCCAACAGCCAGCTATTGCTGTAGCGGCATCTCCAACAGCCAGCTATTGCTGTAGTGGCATCCATAGCGGCATCTCCAACAGCCAGCTATTGCTGTAGCGGCATCTCGTAGCGGCATCTCCAACAGCCAGCTATTGCTGAAGCGGCATCTCGTAGCGGCATCTCCAACAGCCAGCTATTGCTGTAGCGGCATCTCCAACAGCGAGCTATTGCTGTAGAAATTCTGAGGACCCACCCACATTTTTTTGCTTCCGACGCCCATGTGTGTAAGCAATTTATCATAAACTGTGTTAAAGTTGTGAGTTTCTGATTTTGCATTACACTAAATCAGAGAAAGCTGAAATTGTTCCGTGTAGGCCACCAGCAAGTGTCAATATCACCTTCATGTTTCAGTGCCGCCAAAATTAATGTCTCACCTCACACCTTCATAAAAAAATGCTGTTTATTAAATATTAATTTGAAATGTTATTAAATATGAATATAAACTGTTATTCAGTAATACAGAACGAGTTTCGGATGTGCTGCACAATTTTGATATTAAATCATATAAGCTGTCCAAAGCTGAAATTGCGGCATCTCGTAGCGGCATCTCCAACAGCCAGCTATTGCTGTAGCGGCATCTCCAACAGCCAGCTATTGCTGTAGCGGCATCTCCAACAGCCAGCTATTGCTGTAGCGGCATCTCCAACAGCCAGCTATTGCTGTAGCGGCATCTCGTAGCGGCATCTCCAACAGCCAGCTATTGCTGTAGCGGCATCTCCAACAGCCAGCTATTGCTGTAGCGGCATCTCGTAGTGGCATCTCCAACAGCCAGCTATTGCTGTAGCGGCATCTCGTAGCGGCATCTCCAACAGCCAGCTATTGCTGAAGCGGCATCTCGTAGCGGCATCTCCAACAGCCAGCTATTGCTGTAGCGGCATCTCCAACAGCCAGCTATTGCTGTAGCGGCATCTCGTAGCGGCATCTCCAACAGCCAGCTATTGCTGTAGCGGCATCTCCAACAGCCAGCTATTGCTGTAGCGGCATCTCGTAGCGGCATCTCCAACAGCCAGCTATTGCTGAAGCGGCATCTCCAACAGCCAGCTATTGCTGTAGCGGCATCTCCAACAGCCAGCTATTGCTGTAGCGGCATCTCCAACAGCCAGTTATTGCTGTAGCGGCATCTCGTAGCGGCATCTCCAACAGCCAGCTATTGCTGTAGCGGCATCTCCAACAGCCAGCTATTGCTGTAGCGGCATCTCGTAGCGGCATCTCCAACAGCCAGCTATTGCTGAAGCGGCATCTCCAACAGCCAGCTATTGCTGTAGCGGCATCTCGTAGCGGCATCTCCAACAGCCAGCTATTGCTGTAGCGGCATCTCCAACAGCCAGCTATTGCTGTAGCGGCATCTCGTAGCGGCATCTCCAACAGCCAGCTATTGCTGTAGCGGCATCTCCAACAGCCAGCTATTGCTGTAGTGGCATCCATAGCGGCATCTCCAACAGCCAGCTATTGCTGTAGCGGCATCTCATAGCGGCATCTCCAACAGCCAGCTATTGCTGTAGTGGCATCCGTAGCGGCATCTCCAACAGCCAGCTATTGCTGTAGTGGCATCCGTAGCGGCATCTCCAACAGCCAGCTATTGCTGAAGCGGCATCTCGTAGCGGCATCTCCAACAGCCAGCTATTGCTGTAGCGGCATCTCCAACAGCCAGCTATTGCTGTAGCGGCATCTCCAACAGCCAGCTATTGCTGTAGCGGCATCTCCAACAGCCAGCTATTGCTGTAGCGGCATCTCCAACAGCCAGCTATTGCTGTAGCGGCATCTCCAACAGCCAGCTATTGCTGTAGCGGCATCTCGTAGCGGCATCTCCAACAGCCAGCTATTGCTGTAGTGGCATCCGTAGCGGCATCTCCAACAGCCAGCTATTGCTGTAGCGGCATCTCCAACAGCCAGCTATTGCTGTAGCGGCATCTCATAGCGGCATCTCCAACAGCCAGCTATTGCTGTAGTGGCATCCGTAGCGGCATCTCCAACAGCCAGCTATTGCTGTAGTGGCATCCGTAGCGGCATCTCCAACAGCCAGCTATTGCTGAAGCGGCATCTCGTAGCGGCATCTCCAACAGCCAGCTATTGCTGTAGCGGCATCTCCAACAGCCAGCTATTGCTGTAGCGGCATCTCCAACAGCCAGCTATTGCTGTAGCGGCATCTCCAACAGCCAGCTATTGCTGTAGCGGCATCTCCAACAGCCAGCTATTGCTGTAGCGGCATCTCCAACAGCCAGCTATTGCTGTAGCGGCATCTCGTAGCGGCATCTCCAACAGCCAGCTTTTGCTGTAGCGTCATCTCCAACAGCCAGCTATTGCTGTAGCGGCATCTCGTAGCGGCATCTCCAACAGCCAGCTTTTGCTGTAGCGTCATCTCCAACAGCCAGGTATTGCTGTAGCGTCATCTCCAACAGCCAGCTATTGCTGTAGCGGCATCTCCAACAGCCAGCTATTGCTGTAGCGGCATCTCCAACAGCCAGCTATTGCTGTAGCGGCATCTCCAACAGCCAGCTATTGCTGTAGTGGCATCCGTAGCGGCATCTCCAACAGCCAGCTCGCGGTGCTACGAGATGCCGCAATTTCAGCTTTGGACAGCTTACCTGAGTTAATATCAAAATTGTGCAGCACATCAGAAACTCGTTCTGTATAACTGCCCACATGAAAAAATACTATAGTAGCCTAGCCTATATTATAGTATGTTATAGTAAAATTACTCTAGTAAATACTATAGTGTTTTTGAACCATACTATAGTAGCCTAAATATACTACAGTATATTGTAGTATATTATAGTATTTACTACACTTTGTCAATATACTTTAGTATATTTTCTATAGTATGGTTCAAAAACACTATGGGCCCTATTTTAACGATCTGAAACGCAAGTTTCAAAGCGCAAAGCGCAAGTAACTTTGTGGGCGGGTCTCGGCGCTGTTGCTATTTTCCCGGCGGGATAAATGGCTCTTGCGCCCGGCGCAAATCTAAAATGGGTTGGTCTGAAGTAGCTTCATTATTCATAGGTGTGGTTTGGGCGTAACGTGAATAAACCAATCAGAGCGTCATCCAACATTCCCTTTAAAAGCAGGTGCGCAAGTTCCATTATGGATTGCTATTATTATGGCGTATTTACCAGGCGCACGCCAGGAGCGGTTCACAGCCGAGGAGACTGATGTTCTTGTAAGAGCAGTGAAAGACAGAGAAGTTGTGTTGTATGGGGATGGGAGAAACCCACCCAAAATAGCGTCGGTTAAATAAATAATTAGCCTGAATAATTTGTAAGCTAGATTTATGCCTATTTTTTCACATCTTCGTGGCACACCACAATGATTTCCGTCATCTCATGTGTTAATATTTTTTTAGTGTAACAATTTATGATTTGCAAAAATAACTGTTGCATCTGTGTAGATTACATGAGCAAAGTGTATGCGCGTTGTGCACGCTATTGTCAAGCATGCGCCCTTAAAATAGCATAATGAACAACGCGCAACGCGCCACTGACTTTAGACTAGGTTTTTTCTGGTTAGTGGCGCAATTGTTTAATGGAACAGCAAAATAGCACCAGGGATTGTTTGCGCCGGAACACGCCTCCTTTTTTGCGCTGAACCGCCCAGGGAGCGCAAGTTCATTCACTAGTTTAGCGACGTGCTGCTGTGGAGGGAAAAGCGCGCTTTGCGCGGGTGCAAAATAGGAATGACACATGCGTCGGTGTACAAAGTCAATTGCGCTGGGTGCAAGATAGGGCCCTATAGTATTTACTAGAGTAATTTTACTATAATATAGCCTACTATAGTATTTTTTCATGTGGGTGAATAACAGTAAATATTCATATTTAATAACATTTCAAATTAATCTTTAATAAACAGCATTTTTTATGAAAGCGTGAGATGAGACATTAATTTTAACACTGAAACATGAAGGTGATATTGACACTTCTTGCTGGATATGTATACACATACACAGAACAATTTCAGCTTTCTCTGATGTGTAGCCTAATGCAGAATCAGAAACTCACAACTTTAACACAATGTATGATAAATTGCTTACACATGATAGTAACCTATAGCTATATAATGTTATTTTGTTGAAATGCAGTTTATAAAATGAAAAATTAGGCTATTAAATCAAAATATATGTACCAGCATCTGCCTGTAAAAGTCAATGGCCGCTGGAGATGCCGCTGTACCGGCATCTGCCTGTAAAAGTCAATGGCCGCTGGAGATGCCGCTGTACCGGCATCTGCCTGTAAAAGTCAATGGCCGCTGGAGATGCCGCTGTACCGGCATCTGCCTGTAAAAGTCCCTGGCCGCTGGAGATGCCGCTGTACCGGCATCTGCCGGTAAAAGTCAATGGCCGCTGGAGATGCCGCTGTACCGGCATCTGCCGGTAAAAGTCAATGGCCGCTGGAGATGCCGCTGTACCGGCATCTGCCTGTAAAAGTCAATGGCCGCTGGAGATGCCGCTGTACCGGCATCTGCCTGTAAAAGTCAATGGCCGCTGGAGATGCCGCTGTACCGGCATCTGCCTGTAAAAGTCAATGGCCGCTGGAGATGCCGCTGTACCGGCATCTGCCTGTAAAAGTCCCTGGCCGCTGGAGATGCCGCTGTACCGGCATCTGCCGGTAAAAGTCAATGGCCGCTGGAGATGCCGCTGTACCGGCATCTGCCTGTAAAAGTCCCTGGCCGCTGGAGATGCCGCTATACTGGCATCTGCCGGTAAAAGTCAATGGCCGCTGGAGAAACCGCTGTACCGGCATCTGCCGGTAAAAGTCAATGGCCGCTGGAGATGCCGCCGGAAGTGCCGCTTCGAGATGCCAGTGCCGCATTTTGCGCCAGCCAATGGAAACGCGTCAATTTCGCAAAAACTCCCATATATCGCAAAAAGGTTTTTACGCTCGCATGAGGTGGTTTTTCAGGCAATTCGAAAAAGGAAATTTTCGCAAAACTGCAATGGAAACAGTTTTTTCGCATTTACAGGTCAGCTGGTACAGTCATGCATTGCCTCCACACAGGGCCTACATATCATTTTTTTTCCACTCAAGTATGTCTAATAATGAGATCTTATGTCATTAAAAGGACATATATTTTCTCCTAATAAGGAAAGTGGCGTAACTTTATAATGACGGACTCGGTGCATCCACAAATATCATAACTATCTACAGGCCGACTGTAATTAAGACATATATTCAAGAAATGTATTAAAACAGAAAGACACTAGTTTCAGCCTTGCTCAAAGACTGAGGAAACAGGCCAGCACGTCAATCCATTCCCGACGATCTTTTGCTTCGTATTTATTAAATATACAGCCAAATAGTTGATTAAACATTGATCAAAATTAAAATACAATTTATACAAAACGAAATTAATTTTTAAATTAAGGCTTTCTAGAAAACACAATTTAATGAAATGCTCAATCCATGTCCCCGGACATATGTGCATCTGATTATGTGCCTTACTCATGCTGCTCACTTTTCATAATCAACATATGAGATTACAAGATTATAATATTTAGACATAGCCTAACTATACAGATAGGCTAAGTGCAAGACATAATTATAAACAGTAAACTGTCTACTTTTATTTGTCTACACTCAATAACAGCAAAGGCCGTGGACTCTGCACGGATTATTTTGCACTCCACTCCAAACGCTGTCTTCATTTCAAAAATATATTTTGTTTATTAAACGAAAAGTTTTATTTCAAAAGCAAAATTCAGTTTATATTTACAACGAACGAAATTCCGAGCCAAAATAACGAAGAGGTACAAAAAAAACCTTTGAGTTACACCATGAAGATTCAAACATCTCGCTCGTCTCTGTATGTGGCAATGCATCACAATAACCTGCGGATGTAAAAGTCTCATTCTTTATAGATGATGGTATGTTTGGACAGAAGACGAGTTCTTTATTAAACTTATAAAAAACAATAGAATAAAAAAATGCCACAATTTATCATAACACCTCATGTGTGCCGTTCAAGTATAAGGTGATTTCCTTGCCATCAATGCTTGGATAACACACGCGTCTCATTAAAAATAACGGCGTGCGGTGGCTGGGATATTGTTACGTACTGCTCCGAGACAGAGGTTGAGAATCCAAATGCAGCTTTTAATAAAAGGGTAATCCAAAATCGTAGTCAAAAGTACAGGCAAAAAGGTCATACACAGGAAAGCAGTCCAAACAGGCAAACAAGGCAGGAGTGACAGGCAAAAGGGTAATTTGGGAGACAGGCAAGAAATCCAAAAACCGACAGACATGAAACCAGGGAAACGCTCAGAATTGCAGTAAATAACAAAACAAGACTTGGCAATGACTGACAGAATGAACAGGCTTATATAGGGTGAGCTAACTAGGAAATGAGGTGCAGGTGGATGTAATCAATGGGTGTTGAAGAGTCCGGGCAAAGGATTATGGGTGATGTAGTCCTAGATGGAGTGACAGTCTGGAGTGGAGTGCCCTCAGGTGGTTCACATGGGCACTCACACAGGACGAATTGTGACATAGCCCCCCTCCTAAGGAGTGGCTTCCAGACACTCCTATAATAATAATACCGGAGGGAGGTGGAGCGGAGGCGGACCAGGGGGTGGGATGGAGGGCCAGGCCCATGGAGCGGAAGAGGGCCTGGAGACCGAGCAGAAGACCAGGAAGGAGCAGGCTGAACAGATGACCAGGGTGGTGCAGGCCAGACAGATGACCAGGGTGGCGCAGGCAGCCAGGGTGGAGCAGACGACCACCACAGCGCAGACGAGGTTGAAGACCCCCACGGCTTGGCAGACGACCACCACAGCAGTGCAGACAAGGTTGAAGACCCCCACGGCGGAGCAGACGACCACCACAGCAGCACAAGCGGTCTTGGAGACCCCCACGGCGGAGCAGACGACCACCACAGCAGTGCAGACGGTCTTGGAGACCTCCACGGCGGAGCAGACGACCACCACAGCAGTGCAGGTGAGGTTGAAGACCCCCACGGCGGAGCAGACGACCACCACAGCAGTGCAGGTGAGGTTGAAGACCCCCACGGCGGAGCAGACGAACACCACAGCAGTGCAGACGGTCTTGGAGACCCCCACGGCAGAGCAGACGACCACCACAGCAGTGCAGGTGAGGTTGAAGACCCCCACGGCGGAGCAGACGACCACCATAGCTGCGCAGACGGTCTTGGAGACCCCCACGACGGTGCAGGCTGAGCAGGTGGCCCGGTAAGAGTCCTCTCTGGACTCGTGACTGGAGGCGGAGCCCTCTCTGGACTCGTGACTGGAGGCGGAGCCCTCTCTGGACTCGTGACTGGAGGCGGAGCCCTCTCTGGACTCGTGACTGGAGGCGGAGCCCTCTCTGGACTCGGGACACGGGCCGGAGCCCTCTCTGGACTCGGGACACGGGCCGGAGCCCTCTCTGGACTCGGGACACGGGCCGGAGCCCTCTCTGGACGCTGGTCAGTGGCGGGAGCCGTCTCTGGACTCTGGTCAGTGGCTGGAGCCGTCTCTGGACGCTGGTCAGTGGCTGGAGCCGTCTCTGGACGCTGGTCAGTGGCTGGAGCCGTCTCTGGACGCTGGTCAGTGGCTGGAGCCGTCTCTGGACGCTGGTCAGTGGCTGGAGCCGTCTCTGGACGCTGGTCAGTGGCTGGAGCCGTCTCTGGACGCTGGTCAGTGGCTGGAGCCGTCTCTGGACGCTGGTCAGTGGCTGGAGCCGTCTCTGGACGCTGGTCAGTGGCTGGAGCCGTCTCTGGATGCTGGTCAGTGGCTGGAGCCGTCTCTGGACGCTGGTCAGTGGCTGGAGCCGTCTCTGGACGCTGGTCAGTGGCTGGAGCCGTCTCTGGACGCTGGTCAGTGGCTGGAGCCGTCTCTGGACGCTGGTCAGTGGCGGGAGCCATCTCTGGACGCTGGTCAGTGGCGGGAGCCATCTCCGGACGCTGGTCAGTGGCTGGAGCCATCTCTGGACGCTGGTCAGTGGCTGGAGCCATCTCTGGACGCTGGTCAGTGGCTGGAGTCGTCTCTGGACGCTGGTCAGTGGCTGGAGTTGTCTCTGGACGCTGGTCTGTGGCTGGATGAGATTCTGAACTGGTGGGTACTGCGGGAGTGTAGTGTTCCTCCTCTGCGACTCCCACAGTGAATGCAGAACCACTCAACTGTAGGGCATAGTCCAGAAACTCGATCAGTGGCCCTCGAGGACCATCACGGATGAGTTTTGATTTGTAATAATCATTGAGTCCATAACAAAAAAAGTCAATAAGAGCACAATCTGGAAAGTCTATAAAGTATGCTAATTCCAGAAAATCTCTGGTGTGGTCCTCGAGTGGTCGGTTACCTTGACGAAGTCGAATGAGCCTTACTGCTGGATCCATGAGTGGCCAAGTCTTCTGTTACGTACTGCTCCGAGACAGAGGTTGAGAATCCAAATGCAGCTTTTAATAAAAGGGTAATCCACAATCGTAGTCAAAAGTACAGGCAAAAAGGTCATACACAGGAAAGCAGTCCAAACAGGCAAACAAGGCAAGTGACAGGCAAAAGGGTAATTTGGGAGACAGGCAAGAAATCCAAAAACCGACAGACATGAAACCAGGGAAACGCTCAGAATTGCAGTAAATAACAAAACAAGACTTGGCAATGACTGACAGAATGAACAGGCTTATATAGGGTGAGCTAACTAGGAAATGAGGTGCAGGTGGATGTAATCAATGGGTGTTGAAGAGTCCGGGCAAAGGATTATGGGTGATGTAGTCCTAGATGGAGTGACAGTCTGGAGTGGAGTGCCCTCAGGTGGTTCACATGGGCACTCACACAGGACGAATTGTGACAGATATAGCTACATAAACATAACAACATAAGTAGCAAGATTTTTGGAAGGATTTATCACGAGAGGGAAAAATGGTTTTAGTCGCATAACATCAGTTAATGGAAACGCCCTCATTTCGCAATATTTTTTTATCGACTTTTATAAAATATCGCAAAAGTTTTGCGCAAATCTGTAATGGAAACGCGGCTAGTGGCGTGACCACGCCGAACGTCATATCGAAATTTGAAAAATAACAATAATACTTTGCTGATTTTTTTTTCACGTGGCCTTGATTATGCATTATTGGGAGACAGTAGGAATTGTATGTATTATCGATGTTGGGTGGAAAAACTGTAATAAAAAATAAACAAACTTCATCAAATGCAGACCAGGCGCGAGGCCCTCTAGAGGCGTGAGGCCCTGTGCGGTCGCACACTTGGCACAGCCCTTGCGACGGTACTGTGTACATCCACTTCTTTGATAGCAGAACGGCAGGGAAAGTGAAGCGTGAATGCGGTATGTGTGCGTGTGTGTGTGTGCCAGTGTTGCTTCCCCAGCGGTGACGATCACGGCCGCCTCGTCACAATCCCTCAGCAAGTTATAACTATTTATTATAATATTATTCTAGGTTTTATTTACTGACAATGTAGATGTGTCTGTAGCGCAATGATAAATTGATATATTGAATATTGCACTCCAGTGATATCAGCCTTGAAAGACCATACCATAGCTCTATAGTTAACTGTAGTGTTAAAATGGCAGTCTCATAGAACGCCAGTAGGTGGCGGCAATGCTGCATGGAGGGGTGATGACACTGTGCTCTCGCGTGAGTCTGGCGTGAGTTTGAAAGAGATTTCCTCGCGAATTATAGTGTGGTGGTTTGCGCTGCAACTGAAACCCTCTAATCTCTGTTTTACAGGTAGGCTGGTGTGAGACTGATGTATGAATGCTTATGTTGTTATCGTATGTATTTTCCTGAAGCGTTTGCATAGCGTGTTAACCATGTGTTCTCTTAACCGTGCTATGCGTTTATTTGAGTTTAACTGTGTGTTTAGATGTTCATTATAACACGAATGTTGTTTAAAGAGATTAAAACAGATACTGTTACAATTATTTAATGCTGCAATGAGGATATTTGCATGTTAAAAAGCAATGTTATGATACTGTGCTCTCGCGTGAGTCTGGCGTGAGTTTGAAAGAGATTTCCTCGCGAATTATAGTGTGGTGGTTTGCGCTGCAACTGAAACCCTCTAATCTCTGTTTTACAGAATGAATCTACTTTAAATGTGCAACCATCCGGTGTGTTTTATTGACTGCACACTGGGAAGTGTTACATATTTTGGCGAGCCAGACAGCCAGGAGCTACAAGTTACAACGAGTAAGCTCCAGTGACGAATCTACACAACAGAGCGGTGGACAATGGCAAGCATAGATGAGCTGCGTGATCAAATCAGTGTAGTGCTACTGAAGTTGAACAACTCTGATCTCGTTCCAGTTTGTAAACACCTAAAGTGTGATGAGCCGTTTGGAGGGTTTGAAAAAGAAACACGACGTGCTCTCATCAGATTGGTGGAGAAAACGCTGGATAATATTGAAGAAGCAGAGGATAAAGAGGTGTTTCTTCAATGTCTGGAGGATCTATTGTCGCTAATAGACTCGCTGATACAGTCAACCAGAGCTGCATCAAACATTACACCAGATGAAACTAATGAGTTAGACATGTTGAAAGACAAGTATTCCAGACTGCAGATGGAACAAGCACAAGCTCGTCAGTCACTTGAGGAGGAGATTGTTGCAATGGAACAACGGCTGAGGGAGGAGACCAAAGCTATTACAGTGACATCACCTGCACTGCCTGAGGTGACTCTAAGGAGAGAGTTTCGGATCTGTGGACAAATTGGGGAAGCTGGACAGCGAGAGAAACTGTCTTATACCAGCCTTATGAACCAGATTGAGTCCGGACGGCGAAAGGGACATTCAGAGATAGAAATCATTGAAGCTGTGACACGTGCGGTGAGCCCAGGCCTTCACTTGAGAGACATGTTAGAAATCAAACGAGATCTCACACTTCCAACGTTAAAGACAATCCTGAAGGGGCATTTCAAAGTTGACCCATCATCTGACCTGTTACAAAAGTTGATGAACATTTCACAAGACCCAAAAGAGTCAGCACAGAACTTTCTTTTCAGAGGAATCGAGCTCAGAGAAAAATTACTCTGGAAGCTGAGCGAGGAAGATGAAGGTGAGCAGTTCAGCCCAGAATTAATTCAAAGAAAATTCCTTCGCTCCATAGAGACTGGACTGCTAAGTGAAGCTGTGAAGCTGCAACTTAAGCCTTACCTGAGCAATCCCAGAACCAAAGATGAAGAGCTGATAGAGAGAGTGAATGAAGCTGCAAACTTAGAACAAGAGCGACAACAGAAACTGAAGAAGTCTGTAATGGGTAAGTCACCAAGACTGAGTGAAATACAAACTAACATATGTCCGTTTGAGTCTCAGCTACATTCTCGAGGCTGCATGGAACCCAAGAGAGATGACAAAGCACTGGCAGTTAAAGCTGATTCAGCCACTAACAGCAAAAGGAGTCAAGTAAAGAGGGAGGAGGTAGACTCAAACACCAGCAAACTGATAGAACAGCTCAGAGCAGAGGTCCTAGAAATGAAAAAGATTGTGAGCGAGACAATGGAGACAGCTAAGCTGCGGGGCCGAACAGAACGAGAAACACCTGTAAACAGCAACAGATTGAGAGGATGCAGAGCCTGTCAGGAAGCTCGAGTCGGTGAGCAGTGCGAACATTGCTTTCGTTGTGGACAGGAGGGCCACCTTTCCAGAGGTTGTCGGCGACCCAGAGAACAGCAGGGAAATGGAAGAGGGCTGCTGCGTCGGGACCCTCAGTAGCCCTTGAGATAAAGTCCCCCCCCAATGACTCAAAGCAGACAGTAAAGCTGAATGACTTGAAAAAGACTGTGAATGACATTCCTCTTTACCAAAATGTGAAACTGATAAACCTCATTGGCAGAAAATGTCTGGTTCAATGTTTGCTGGAGGGAATACCCGTGGAAGTTTTGTGGGACACGGGTGCGCAGGCAAGTGTTATCAATGAGGAGTGGAGAAAAGAGAATGTACCCCATCGAACAGTGAGACCCCTCCATGAACTGCTGGAGTCCGGTACCCTGGTTGGGTTAGCTGCAAACCAGACTGTGATACCATTTCTGGGCTGGATTGAAGCTGAATTCAGTTTAGGCCGAGGCTCAAGTGCTACTCCACCGTTACTAGTTCCAATATTAGTATCCACCGACCCACATGTAGCTGAACAGCCTATCATCGGGTTCAATGTAATTGAAGCCGTTCTCAGTCAAAAGAGGGGTGATAAGTCAGAAAAAGATACCATCGGCGAAGTGAGTAGAGCTTTCTCTGTTCCATTCAAAACAGCAAAGTTGGTGCTCAAGTTAATTCAGTCTGCAGATAATGGGAGTGAAGCAGGTATTGTGCAGACAGGGAGGAGACAAATTCATTTATCAGCTAATCAAGTCACAACTGCTTTGGTTAAAGTCAATACAGGGTCTCAGTTTAAAGGTCAAAGTCTACTTCTAGTTCCAAGCAAAGAGCCGTCACTGCCAGAAGGGGTCACAATCGAAGAAGGATTAGTTACTGTTCCGGCTGACAGATTTGCGGTTGTACCAGTACCGGTCGCTAACACAAACAACTATGCAGTTACCTTAGATCGTCGAATAGTCCTGGGTCATCTTCAAGTAATAAAATCCGCTTTACCAGTGGCTACAGAACAGATAAATACAGACGATTTCACAGCAGACAATGCTGACAACAGTAAAAGGATGGAAACTGACAGTAAAGGTGACTCAAAGAGGCAAAAACACAGTCAATGGGATCCTCCAGTCTCCCTGGATCATCTGAGTGGAACACAGCAGGGGATAGTGAGACGGCTCTTAAGGGAGGAGTGTCATGCTTTCGCATTTGATGAAGATGACATCGGCTGTATTCCATCTCTGAATCTGCACATAACACTTCATGACACCACACCTGTAAAAAAGACATATGTGTCAGTTCCAAAACCGTTACATCAAGAGGTAAAAGAGTACTTACAAGACTTACTGAATCGTGGATGGATTGAAAAGTCCCGGTCACCCTACGCATCACCGGTGGTCTGTGTAAGAAAGAAAGATGGAACACTGAGGTTGTGCTGTGATTACAGAGAACTGAACAGAAAATCAGTACCTGATCGACATCCAATTCCAAGAATTCAGGACATGCTGGACTCTCTAATAGGCAGTTCCTGGTTTTCAGTGTTGGATCAGGGAAAAGCATATCACCAGGGGTTCCTGGAGGAGGAAAGCAGACCCTTGACTGCCTTCATAACCCCATGGGGCTTATACCATTGGGTAAGAATACCCTTCGGCCTTAGCTCGGCACCAGCGGAATTTCAACGGAGTATGGAGGAGTGTCTGGCAGGTCTTCGAGATGTTATGTGTCAACCATACTTGGACGACAATCTTGTCCATAGCCCTAGTTTTGAAGACCATGTCAATCACCTCAGAGCTGTTTTACAGAGATACCAGCAGCATGGCGTAAAGCTCAGTCCTAGGAAATGTGAGATATTTAAGAGGAAAGTGAGATTTCTCGGACGTCTTGTGTCAGCAGATGGATATACTATGGATCCCGCCGAAGTGGCTCCCGTGCAGACTTTAAAAGATCGAGTTCCTACTACTGTAGGTGATTTGAGAAAGCTGCTTGGATTCATCTCATATTACCGTGCATACATACCTGATTTTTCCAGACTGGCGAAACCCCTGTACCAGCTATTGTCGTCTTCTCCTGAGGAAATATCACCTGTGGGGAAAAGAGTTAGAGGAAAATGTGTCAGCAGACGACACAAAGGTGGTCCCCCATCAAACACACCGATACAGTGGACTCAAAACCATCAAGAGACGTTGAACTTCCTCATTGACAAACTGACCATACCACCAATATTGGGCTATCCAGACCATACCCAACCATTCATTCTGCACTGTGATGCATCGCAAGAGGGGCTGGGTGCAGTGTTGTACCAGAGGCAGAACAGTAAATTGGTGGTTATTGGTTATGCTTCCAGAACTCTAACCATGCCTGAGAAGAATTATCACCTTCACTCAGGAAAGTTAGAATTCTTAGCATTAAAATGGGCAATATGTGAACGTTTCAGAGACTACCTGTACCATGCTCCACATTTTACAGTGTATACTGATAATAATCCATTGACTTATGTTCTCTCCACGGCCAAGCTCAACTCCACAGGCCATAGATGGGTGGCTCAGCTGGCAGATTTCAATTTCTCCATAAAGTACCGCCCTGGCAAGAGCAATGCGGACGCTGATGGTCTGTCCCGGATGCCAGTGGACATTGATCAATTCATGGAGCAGTGCACTGGAAGAGTGAGTCAAGAGGTCATCGGTGCATCTATTCAGGGACTGTTGGTTGGGAAAGACACCCCACTTGCATGGGTTATTGCAACTCAAGTACAAACCCTTCAGCTGGTGAGTGATGCTGTTTTGGCTACATCAGAAAAACCGCTCACACCGAATCAAATTTTAGAAAGTCAGAGGAAAGATCCTGTAATCAGCCGAGTCCTTCAGTACAAAATGAGTGATCAGAGACCATCGAAACACGTAGTCAAAAATGAGTCAACAGATGTGAAAATGCTTCTGAGACAGTGGCAAAAATTGTACATCAATGAGCATGGCATACTTTACAGAAAAGCCGGTGGAAGAGATCAGCTTGTTTTGCCAAAAGAGTATCACCAGATTGTATTTAATGAGCTTCATAAAGAAATGGGACATTTAGGAGTAGAGAGGACAGTGAATTTGATTCGGGATCGGTTCTACTGGGCTCGTATGCAGAGTGACACTGAGCACTTCATTGCCAAAGAATGTGAGTGTCTAATGCGGAAGAAACCACACAAGGTCACAAGAGCACCTCTTGTTTCAATTGTCACTACACGACCGTTTGAGCTAGTGTCTATAGACTTTTTACATCTGGAAACCTGTAAGGGAGGGTACGAGTACATTTTGGTTGTCATAGATCATTATACTCGTTTTGCACAAGCCTATGCCACTAAAAACAAGTCAGCCAAAACAGTGGTGGACAAGATCTTTAATGACTTTGTTTTACATTTTGGATTCCCAGAAAAGATTCACCATGACATGGGAAGGGAATTCGAGAACCAATTAATGTACCAGCTGCAGAAGTGTTGTAAGGTGCGAGCATCTCATACTACCTGCTATCACCCACAAGGAAATGGACAGGTAGAGCGCTTCAACAGAACATTACTGTCTATGTTGCGTACACTCACAGACACAGAAAAGACACACTGGAAAAAGTCATTGGAGAAGATGGTTCACGCTTATAACTGTACTCGCAGTGAGGTCACAGGTTTTTCCCCTTTCTACTTGCTTTATGGTCGTTCCCCCCGTCTCCCAATTGATCTGCATTTCAACCTACAGCCAACCGAAGGGAATGAGGATTATGTTGAGTATGTGAAGAACTGGCAAGCAAGGATGCGACAAGCTTATGAGATTGCCTCCAGAACAGCTGACAGGGAAACCTCAAGGAGTAAGCAGGGGTATGACAGGAGAATTCATGGAGTAGACCTTCAGCCTGGCGGACGAGTGCTGGTTCGGAATTTATCTGAAAGAGGAGGACCTGGTAAGCTCCGATCATACTGGGAAAACAGAGTGTATGTGATTGTCAAAAGGAGGAGTGACGAGAGCCCAGTGTATGAAGTCGTACCCGAAGGAGGAGGTAAAATGAGAGTGTTACATCGGAACCTACTTCTTTCTTGTGATAGTTTACCAATGGAGAACTCCGAAGCAATACTACAACCAGAGACTGTGAGAAGGAAAAAAGTTAGGAGAAAAGACAGGAAATGCTCGGAAGGAGTTCAGAGTGATGAGTCGGAAAACGAGGATTTTCAAGATGGTGAGCTGATGTTACGGTTTCCTACTTCCTTGAGTCAGTGCCAGAATCCTGTTTGTCTCAATCCTGATGCAGAACCGTTCACGCCAAGTGTGGAACAGTATTGGGAACGAGAGCCACAAAGGACAGAGGAGGAGGATGCTAGAGTAGAAGAGGTGCTAGAGGAGCGAAGGGAGGAGGATCTTGGAATGTCTGTAGGACAGACAGAAGTATCAGAAGAACAAGCATTGAGTGAGAGTGAGGATGAGGACTCCTTACCTGCGAATTCTTATCCAAAGAGAAAACGTTGCCGTCCAAAAATTCTGACTTATGACTCGTTGGGTCAGCCATCTCTGGTGGAAGTTGCAATGGATAGACTGAATGTGAGTAAAGAGTCAGTAGTCCAAAGACTGTGGCGACCCTGGACAATGTTAGAGGTACCAGGTTAAACCTACACTGTTTACACATACCGAATCAGGACTTGGACAATGGTAAATGTGGGGAAAAAAAGATTTTTCAGTTGCTAAACATAAGCAACAAAGAACATGTTTGACTTACTCTATAAAGTAAACTAAGAAAAAAAGGGGTAATAGACTAAAGAATTGTCTGGCCGAAATTAAGAGTCTATTACAAAAGAGTGTTACGAACGAAATAATTGTTTACTGTTGCTGGAGTATATCATTGTGTGACAATAGACAATGCAACCAATGGTTATTTTGACCTTTTAATAGAGTGTATTTCAAGTAAATTGAGATCAAAGTCATCATTATTATTAAGAGTTTTATGGAACAAAGATTGGTCATTAATAATAGTCAAGTCTGAAATGTTGGTTAACATTTTAAACCTAGTAGAGAAGAGTGTAGCGCAATGATAAATTGATATATTGAATATTGCACTCCAGTGATATCAGCCTTGAAAGACCATACCATAGCTCTATAGTTAACTGTAGTGTTAAAATGGCAGTCTCATAGAACGCCAGTAGGTGGCGGCAATGCTGCATGGAGGGGTGATGACACTGTGCTCTCGCGTGAGTCTGGCGTGAGTTTGAAAGAGATTTCCTCGCGAATTATAGTGTGGTGGTTTGCGCTGCAACTGAAACCCTCTAATCTCTGTTTTACAGGTAGGCTGGTGTGAGACTGATGTATGAATGCTTATGTTGTTATCGTATGTATTTTCCTGAAGCGTTTGCATAGCGTGTTAACCATGTGTTCTCTTAACCGTGCTATGCGTTTATTTGAGTTTAACTGTGTGTTTAGATGTTCATTATAACACGAATGTTGTTTAAAGAGATTAAAACAGATACTGTTACAATTATTTAATGCTGCAATGAGGATATTTGCATGTTAAAAAGCAATGTTATGATACTGTGCTCTCGCGTGAGTCTGGCGTGAGTTTGAAAGAGATTTCCTCGCGAATTATAGTGTGGTGGTTTGCGCTGCAACTGAAACCCTCTAATCTCTGTTTTACAGAATAAATCTACTTTAAATGTGCAACCATCCGGTGTGTTTTATTGACTGCACACTGGGAAGTGTTACATGTCCAAAAAAGTTCAGGGAGTAAAGTAAATAGAAAGATTGTTATATAATAACAGAACACTAAAACGGTGTAAAACACAAACTACATACAAATAGAGAAATATACGTGTGTGCTGTGCTATGTGAGAGAGTGCTTCATGGGTTTATTTCGGTTTATTTTCATGCACGCAAATAATATGGAATTAGATTTGTTTAAAAAAAATGAACGAAACTTTATGAAACTGAACGAAACTTTTTCAGAAACTATCAAAAATATCCATTACAAAAGAAGAAAAACACATTGAAAATAAAAAAAATGAACTCAGTCGCACAAATTTAACAGGATATTCAAATATGCTTCATTCTTTATTAATGTTTTTCAAAGATTCGTTTTCATTGCCACAGATTTCGCTTACGCTTCACAGTTTTTCGTTTGCAGTTTTGACACAAACATCTCGTGGGGGCGGGCTTAACAGTGATCTACTCTGATTGGATAGTGAGCTTTCGATGGACAGGTGCTCTCTGACCTGGAAGCATAGACGTCACTCAGTGGCGCACACATTGGAAAACCTTCGCGTTGCTTTGCATTAAGTTTTTACAAGTTTGTAAAGAATTTCTAAACAATTGAGTTTATTAGTTTGTAAAGATGAGCTCTCAGGAGAGACACGGAGCAGCGGCGGCATCATCTTCCTCCTCCGCTTGTTCTTCAAGGCAGTTTGAAGTTCTGTGTCACTGAAGTAACCAATGACATCGATTAAAGTTGTATCCATGTACAGTGTGCAACCGTTCTGGCTTTATTTGACACATTCATTGTTTAAAAACGTTTTATGTATCTCAATATACAGTGTAACGTGTGTGTGTGTGTGTGTGTGTGTGTGTGTGTGTGTGTGTGTGTGTATATATATATATACACACAATATGTTTGCCTAATCTTCTTTTCTTTTAATGCTGTTTGTCAGGACCCAAGACAAACGTCAATTTTCCAGGTAGGCACTGAATGATGGTATATAAATTATAAAGCTTTAAAATGTCGTTATCATGATGGTGGCTGTCTTAGTGCAAATTAACTGAAGAGGAAGAGAGAGAAAGAAGGATTATTGGCTTAAATATCCTAAAGGGGCTGTTTTGTTTTTGACCTGTAGGAACAAGTGCAAGAAGACCTATTACAGCATAATTTGTACAGTAATAACAGTACAAAAGAGCAAACAATCAAACTTCATGACATAACACACACAGATGCCGCCGCTCCATGTCTCTCCTGAGAGCTCATCTTTACAAACTAATAAACTAAATTGTTTAGAAATTCTTTACAAACTTGTATAAACTTTATGCAAAGCAACGCGAAGGTTCTCTTTCAAGCATACGTTTTGGTGTCTCACTATGGGATACGCCCCTTCCGCGTATTCCTCAGAAGCCCTATTACATTACGCCAGCCCCAATTGGCTGGCAGACGTGACGTTGTGTCTGGGAGTGGCCTCCCCCTCCCTCAGTATAAAAGGGGCAGCACAACGTCACAACGACATTCAAAAACCTCTTCTCGCTTCACACCAGAAGCCTTGAAGCCTACCTTTTCAAAGAACAAACTTCTGGACGAACCACTGGCCACCACGCCGTTTTTTCGTCTGGCTCCTTCAATTTGCATTCCAGCCGATTGTAAGGATTGTTTGATACAACGATGGCCGCAGCAATGCAAACCATCCCGGCTAGTGAGGGAGATTCTGTGCGACTGTGTTCATGCGGGAACAAAATTTCATGCAAGGACACACACCAGGTCTGCTCTGCATGTCTCGGGCTGAAACATGCCCAATTGGCGATCGAGAACCCCGGCTCCTGTGAACACTGCGCACGCTTCACCATGAAGAGCCTTCGCCGCAGGCTAGCACGCCAAGCTAGCCTGTCAGGCCAAGATCCCCTCATGTCACCTAGCCCTGTTCCAGCTGCCACTCCGCAGGTAACCATTCCTGCAGTAGAGCTGCCCACCACGGCAGTTCTGTCCTGGAGTGAAGAGCTTGACGCGTGCGTCCCTCTGCCTGGTGTGCTCAGCACGGACGAGGATGAGGACGCGCTCGATTTCGAGGAAGAGGGACAATCCGATTATCTTCTCTCTGAGGAAGAGGAAGATTTCGAGGACTCCCCCTTCCTTCCCCCTGCGCACTCGGCACAACTCCTCGCAGCGGCGGGATCCACGGAAGGGGCGGGCGGGGCACCATCCTCTCCGCTTCTCAGTGTAGATCTGCAAGATGTGTGCAAACGCGCTGCAGATAAACTAAATATTCCGTGGCCGACCGTGGTAGCAGAGACTGCAAAGTCTCGCTATGAGGGCAAGAGGCTGCCGAGAGCGAAACGGGCAGCACGACAGCTCCTTCCAGTATTTCCAGAGCTGCTGGAGGAGGTTGCGGTGACATGGAAGGACAAACCATTCACAAGCAAGATGCCCGTGCAGGGAGGATCCGCTCTTGATGTGGAAGGGATGGAGAAGGATGGCCTTCTCCGAATGCCCCCCATGGAGCCACTAGTTGCCGCGCACTTACACCCAAAGCATACGGCGGCTGCAAATCCGACTTTACCATCCAAAGCGGACAGATTCCAGTCGAGCATGACGGAGCGCGCTTACAAAGCAGTCGCCCTCTCCGTCAGGTCTCTGAACGCGATCTCTATGCTTACCGCATACCAGGCGGAGCTGCAGGACGAAGTGTCGACCATGCCAGGTCAGACACATTGGGAAGAGATCTGTGTCGTTACGGATCTCTCTCTACGTCTTCAGAGATGCGCGGTTCAAGCCGCGGGCAAGGCCATGGCCTCGATGGTAATTCAGGAGAGAGGAAGATGGCTTAACCTGGCCAATCTCTCTGACAGGGAGAAAGAAGCCATCCTGGACGCACCGGTGGTCGCAGAGGGCATTTTTGGCTCAGCACTGTCAGATGCGAGGAGAAGAAGAGGGATGATGAGGCTCTGCAACTCTGCATGCCTAGAAAGTCGCAGACTGCACCCCCTCCGCCACCTCGGCAGACCTTCGCACAGGCCGCGGCCCGCCCACCCCCCAGCTTTCGTATTCCTAAACGGCAGAGACCGAACGTGAATGCAGCGGGTCAGGGCGGAGCACCGGAACAGAGAACTGCCTGGGCTAGAAAGAACTATCCGCCTGCAACAGCTCAGACGGTTCAGCCAGCTCCTCAACCTCATCCTCATGCCCATTATCAGGGGGCAAGGAGGAAGAAGAAGGCAGTTTGATGGGACCTTCCTCAGGGACGGGAGCCCACAGCCCCCCTGTTCGCTGGCTCCCGACCCTCAAAAGTTCAGTGTTCGACAAGGAACGAGTTCCGAAGTTCCCACTTCCAGATGTTCTGTGTGGAAAACAGAGCCCGGCTGGGCCAGGGGAAGCAGAGCGGTGAAAAGAACGAGAGACGGTGCAGTGGTGCACACCCACCCACTAGTCACAAGCACTTTCCCCAGCCAGCACAGTCATGTGGGGCCCATATGGGCGTCATCTGGGCTGTCTAACTGGGGCCCAGCCTGTTTTGTCCTCAGTTTCCATGGAGGCCCCACATGGGCTAGCCCAGATGAACTGAACACTACTCAGTGTGCACACTACAGGCTGTTAAATGTAACTGAATCAGTGTTGGAGTTAATGAGATAATTAAGTGATTAATAGAGTAATGACTGAATATTACTGAAGACTCCTGATGATAACAAGCAGAATCACTGAAGGACAGAGAAACACAAAAGACTTCAGACACAACTTCACAAAAGCATTATCAGCTTCCCTTTTTACCTATTAGATTGACTTTCTGTCATCTTAGTTTTTATTGATAATTCCCACTGAGCAAAGGTGTACGTTGAAAATACGTCCACTGAGGAGCCAGAATGAAAGTTTTTATGACGTCTGTTTTTGACGTGTTCTGCACGTCCGATATAGACGTTCATGGAACCTCAAGGTTAAAAACTAGTTCAAATGTGCTCATTGTGGACATATTTTCCATTTGTAATTGCAAAGCAACTCACAGACAGTGTGTGTTTGTCCAGAAATCATGAAAATAAAAGAAACTTAGCTCACACCTTTAGACACTTTAGACAACTTAGCATCTGTAATTCACACATCTTTGGATCGTGAGAGAATCGTGGGATTCAATCCAGGATCTTCTTGCTGTGAGGAGACAGTGTTTCCCACTGAGACACTGGAGCTGCCCTTAATCACAGACATAAGACACACTTTGACTATTTCTGTCAGACGTCTACAGAAGCTCTTACTGAGAATTAACAGAGCTTTAGATGTTGATATTTATGGTTAATTTGAAGTCACCATTGTGGTGGGAAGCGTTTACTTTAGTTGGGCTCTTGGTCCCTGTATTTGAGTTAGCTTTTCTTTGGCCGCTGTAACTGTGTGTGTGAAACACAATACTTATGGCTGAGAAAGCAAAGATAAAGCCACTTCAGGTGTTGTCAGCTCCTTGTTGATGACTAAATCATCAGAAGTCTAGAATCTGATGTTGTGCTTTTGAGTTTTGTGTTCTTGTTTGGCAAATAATAATTTGTTTATATACTATAACCTTGTGAATACACTGTATCGGGACTAATAGCAATAAAATAATCACTTATCCTGAAAGATGATAAAACAGCATGTGCACATTGTTTTGAGAAAATATTTCACATAGTCACACACAGACATCAAGATTTTGCATATGATTCACAACAACGGTGACAATCATAACAAAAAAAGCTTCATGCTGCAATGCATGATGGGTAGCTTCAAAGTACAAAACTCATGCTTGATTGTCACCGTTGTTGTGAATCATATGCAAAATCTTGATGTCTGTGTGTGACTATGAGAAATATTTTCTCAAAACAATGTGCACCTGCTGTTTTTTTTCATCTTTCAGGATGAGTGATTTGTTTATTGCTATTGGTGTCAATACAGCAGATTCACAAGGTTATAGTATATAAACAAATTATTATTTGCCGAACATAAAACTCAAAAGCACAACATCAGATTCTAGACTTCTGATTATTTAGTCATCAACAAGGAGCTGACAACACCTGAAGTCACTTTATCTTTGCTTTCTCAGCCATAAGTATTGTGTTTCACACACACAGTTACAGTAGCCAAAGAAAAGCTAACTTAAGTACAGGGACCAAGAGCCCAACTAAAGCAAACACTTCCCACCACAATGGTGACCTCAAATGAAACATTAACATCAACATCTAAACCTCTGTTAATTCTCAGTAAGAGCTTCTGTAGACGTCTGACAGAAATAGTCAAAGTGTGTCTTATGTCTGTGATTAAGGGCAGCTCCAGTGTCTCAGTGGGAAACACTGTCTCCTCACAGCAAGAAGATCCTGGATTGAATCCCACGATTCTCTCACGATCCAAAGATGTGTGAATTACAGATGCTATGTTGTCTAAAGGTGTGAGCTAAGTTTCTTTTATTTTCATGATTTCTGGACAAACACACACTGTCTGTGAGTTGCTTTGCAATTACAAATGGAAAATATGTCCACAATGAGCACATTTGAACTAGTTTTTAACCTTGAGGTTCCATGAACGTCTATATCGGACGTGCAGAACACGTCAAAAACAGACGTCATAAAAACTTTCATTCTGGCTCCTCAGTGGACGTATTTTCAACGTACACCTTTGCTCAGTGGGAATTATCAATAAAAACTAAGATGACAGAAAGTCAATCTAATAGGTAAAAAGGGAAGCTGATAATGCTTTTGTGAAGTTGTGTCTGAAGTCTTTTGTGTTTCTCTGTCCTTCAGTGATTCTGCTTGTTATCATCAGGAGTCTTCAGTAATATTCAGTCATTACTCTATTAATCACTTAATTATCTCATTAACTCCAACACTGATTCAGTTACATTTAACAGCCTGTAGTGTGCACACTGAGTAGTGTTCAGTTCATCTGGGCTAGCCCATGTGGGGCCTCCATGGAAACTGAGGACAAAACAGGCTGGGCCCCAGTTAGACAGCCCAGGTGATGCCCATATGGGCCCCACATGACTGTGCTGGCTGGGTCCATGTTCAAAACTCAATAAAGTTTTCACTGTACCCCCAAAACATGTTGGAAAACATAACGCCACAAAAAATGTTGCAAAACATACTAACAGAACACAATATTACATCTCCTCAGGGGGTTATCGCCCCCTTAGAGGTGATGACACACTTAAACTCTGTCCAAACGCGAAGTGCCCACGCATGCGCAGTACAGATCACAAACTCGTGCACGACTCAGCCACACGATGGCACCAGAACACTGCAGATAAACAAGTGGCGAGAATGCACACAGTCCCGCTGGGTATTGAGAACGATACAGTACGGGTACAGAATGCAATTTGTCACTTCTCCCCCGCAATTCAAAGGGATAGTTCATTCTCAGGTGCGGGGAGAATTAAAGCATGTTCTTCAGGAAGAAATTTCCTCTCTGTTGAACAAGAAGGCGATAAGAGTGGTCCCACCCGAGCAAAGCCACAGTGGGTTTTACTCGAGGTACTTTCTCGTTCCAAAGAAGGGAACTCGGGGCCTTCGTCCCATATTAGATCTGCGTGCACTGAACAAATACTTAAGAAAGTACAAGTTCAGAATGCTCACTCATTCTACACTCCTAAAAATAGTGCGCCAGGGCGATTGGTTTACGTCGATCGACCTGAAAGACGCGTACTTTCACATAAAGATATACCCACCCCACAGGAAATTCCTGAGATTTGCCTTCCTTGGTGTGGCATACGAGTATCTGGTTCTCCCGTTTGGCCTGTCTCTCAGCCCAAGAGTATTTGTAAAGTGCACAGAAGCGGCCCTGACTCCGCTCAGGGAACAGGGTATTCGTCTCGCTACTTACATAGACGACTGGCTGGTGACAGCTCAGTCAGAGCAGGATGCGAGAGAACATACAGCTATGCTTCTGGAACACATACAGAAGCTGGGTTTACAACTAAACACAGAAAAGAGTGTTTTAATTCCCACGCAGTCCATAACATATCTGGGGCTGTCACTGGACTCGGTGACATTCAGAGCACGACTGTCGGAGGACAGGGTGGTAAAATTCACTCGATGCCTGGCCGAATTTCAGAAGGGAAAAAGTGTCTCTTTCCGCACATGCCTCAGGCTATTGGGACTGATGGCCTCAGCCCTGATAGTCATTTCCTTAGGCAGACTGTTCATGAGAGAGTTTCAACGCTGGGTAGCGTCTCTGAGGCTGGATCCACTACGGCACTCCCGAAGGAGAGTGAGAGTGACGTCAGAGGCGGTATTGGCACTGCGTCAATGGAGACTCCCGACCTTTCTGGTTCAAGGGGTACCCATGGGCGTGGTTCAAGCCAGGAAAGTCATAACAACGGACGCGTCGTTGTCAGGTTGGGGGGGCATCCACGAGGGCAGGATAGTGAATGGGAGATGGGGTCATCATCTGGCCGATCTTCATATAAACTATCTGGAAATGCTTGCCGTTTTTCTGACGTTGAAGCATTTCCTTCCCTTTCTGAAGGGACATCATGTCCTTGTGAGAACAGACAACACTACGGTTGTGGCTTACATAAATCGACAGGGGGGTCTCAGATCACTTCCCTTGCACATGTTAGCACGCAAACTGATCTTATGGGGCAACGTCAATCTTCTATCCCTGAGAGCGACGCACGTACAGGGTGTAATGAATCAGGGTGCGGATTTGCTGTCCAGGGGCAATCCTCTACACGGGGAGTGGAGATTGAACAAGGAAGTGGTCGAACAGATTTGGAGCATATACGGCAGAGCGACAGTGGATCTGTTCGCGTCTCACGACAATGCTCAGTGTCCTCTGTTCTTCTCACTGAAGGACCAGAGCGCGCCCCTGGGGATAGATACGTTGGCGCACGAATGGCCTCGCACTCTCCTTTACGCGTTCCCACCGATAGCGTTAATATCCCCAACACTCTACAGAGTGAGGGCGGAAGGATTGAGGCTGATACTAATAGCTCCGAGGTGGCCAGGGAAACACTGGCTGGCGGAGATCATACATATGCTATACGACGATCCGTGGCCTCTCCCGTTGCGCAGAGATCTACTGTCTCAGGCAGAAGGGGAGATATTTCAACCTCATCCAGAACGCCTGGCACTATGGGCCTGGCCAGTGAGTGGTTCAGTTTGAACACAACTGGTCTGTCTGACAGTGTTATCAGGACCATACAAAATGCTAGAACCTCGTCTACTAGGTCTCTTTACGAGTGCAAATGGGGCGTGTTTGAACGTTGGTGCACGGCTAAACACGAAATTCCCTTTCAGTGTTCGGTGGCGGTCGTTCTATCATTTCGTAAGGATTTGATAGACCAAGGGAAAGCGTTTTCAACCATAAAAGTGTTTCTGGCCGCTATATCTGCCTGTCACATAGGTTTTGATAACAAAACTGTTGGGCATCATCCTTTAGTATGCAGATTCATGAAGGGCGCACGCCGCGCGTTGCCAGTTTCAAAACCGCTTTCTCCTTCATGGGATTTGGCATTGGTGCTTGATGCTATTTCAATGTCCCCATTTGAACCGTTGGACAAGATTGATTTAAAAATATTGTCATTTAAGACAGCGCTCCTGTTAGCTTTGGCTTCAGCGAAGCGCGTAAGCGAGATCCATGCACTTTCGGTGCATTCAGCGTGTATGCAGTTCATGCATGCGGATGCAGGGGTAATTCTGAAACCTAATCCTGCATTCATGCCTAAAATAATTAATTATATCATCCCTCTTGAGTTGAGAGCCTTCTCCCCACCGCCTTTTGCGTCATCAGAACAGCAAAAGTCGAATGCGCTGTGCCCAGTGCGCGCTTTACGCATTTACGTAGAAAGAACCAGAGGGTTCAGGGAGAATGACCAGCTGTTCGTGTCTTGGGCGAAACCACGTACGGGGAAACCGATTACTAAACAGCGTTTATCGCACTGGATAGTGGAGGCTATTTCGTTGGCATATTCCAGCAAAGGTCTTGTGCCCCCGTCTGGTTTACGTGCACACTCAACGAGGGGAATGTCAGCGTCGTGGGCTCTATTTAAAGGAGTCACGATACAGGACATTTGTGAAGCGGCGAGTTGGTCCTCGCCGCATACATTTGCAAGATTCTACAAATTGGATGTTACAGCTCAAACGTTAGCACATGCAGTATTGAGCGTAGGGATGTGAGTCGTGAGTCATGACTTGTTCAGCCCTGAATATTATGGTGGTTGGCAGGAGACTTCGAGGCAGGCTATCTGGCAATACGGGAGTCAGGATATCCCATAGTGAGACACCGAAACGTATGCTTGAAAGAGAACAATAGGTTACTTGCGTAACCCCGGTTCTCTGATAGCATTAAGTGAGGTGTCTCACCAGATCACCCTCCTTGCTGTGTGAAGCGAGGAAGAGGTGTGCTTGTTTTGAATGTCGTTGTGACGTTGTGCTGCCCCTTTTATACTGAGGGAGGGGGAGGCCACTCCCAGACACAACGTCATGTCTGCCAGCCAATTGGGGCTGGCGTAATGTAATAGGGCTTCTGAGGAATACGCGGAAGGGGCGTATCCCATAGTGAGACACCTCACTTAATGCTATCAGAGAACCGGGGTTACGCAAGTAACCTATTGTTTTCCAATGTGTGCGCCACTGAGTGACGTCTATACTTCCAGGTCAGAGAGCACCTGTCCATCGAAAGCTCACTATCCAATCAGAGTCGATCACTGTTAAGCCCGCCCCCACGAGATGTTTGTGTCAAAACTGCAAACGAAAAACTGCGAAGCGTAAGCGAAATCTGTGGCAATGAAAACGAATCTTTGAAAAACATTAATAAAGAATGAAGCATATTTGAATATCCTGTTAAATTTGTGCGACTGAGTTCATTTTTTTTATTTTCAATGTGTTTTTCTTCTTTTGTAATGGATATTTTTGATAGTTTCTGAAAAAGTTTCGTTCAGTTTTATAAAGTTTCGTTCCGTTTCATAAAGTTTCGTTCATTTTTTTTTAAACAAATCTAATTCCATACAAATACACACACCCTTTCACGTTGTGTCAGAGAAACATGTGATTGGTGGTCCAAAATACCAAACACTATGTTTAGTGGTTGAGTTGAAGACATTTTCAACGAATCTGGGCATGGGGGGCTGGGACTAATGATCAACAATCGTTTCTGTTTGGCTCAGGGGAACAACCCACATGCGTTTCAATGCTGCAGATTTTGATGATGCATGCTTCGGCGGCTGTCTAGGTCTTTAAGGGTTAATCAATATCTGTGTGTAACTCAGATAAACGTGTAACTCATGTGTAATTCACTGTAATTCATGTGTTGTTTTAACCATGATCTGAAGCATATACAAGTCTAAGGAAAATATGATTGTGTTAAAATATAGATAAACATAATTAAACATCAATTAAGTTCAAGTTTATTGTCATATGGATATTAGTACAGAGTACCGCAGCAATGAAATACAATGTGCCTTAGCACTCTCTCAATAAATAACAATTATAAATAACAGTAAACATAGTAACTAAGCTCAGACCTCCACCCTTCTTTCTGTTGTACTAGTTGCTTTGGGTGTGGAAAGACAAAGAACCGATTTGAAACTAGGCTCTGGCTCCGGCTCCGAACCAACACCAGCACTGCCTTAGTGGAAAAGGGGTATCTAACTGTCTGGGGGCGGCCTGTTAGGAAATCCCTTTGGTTTTCCACAACCAGAGCACCAGCTCCGAACCAGGAAAAGTGGTTCTCAAGTAGCACCAAAACATTGCTGGTCTAGAAGTAAGAACCGTTTGCGTCAGGGGCTGGGGGTGGGGTTACCGTGACCAACAACACCAACACTGCATATCTATAACCATACATACACATATTAGGTGTGCATACTCACACATGTTTAAAAAAAGATGTGCAGTTTGATGAATGCACAATATGAAAAATTGATTGAACACTGGGATGTGTTCAGCTAATGCTAAAAGAGAAATGGGAGGGCTACTAAAAAAATACTGTGATAAGTGATAATAATGTCACAAGGCAGAGAGTTTAACAAACTTGTGACCGCCATTTTTTAAATAGCAGCTAATCGAGCTAATAGCTGCGCTGGATTCGCTGTGTTTTGATGCCGATGTAGGATCGTAAAGCCATGTGCATCAATAGTAACGCAATGTTGACATCAACATCAAAGTACAACGAGAGCATACGACTCCTTATACTTTTGAATCGCTCTCGCAGTATTTTGATATCGCGGATCGTCTGCGTCTACATATAAACGTAATATAATGTATAATAATAAAAACGTAGCGGAATATTCTGTGATAAAGGCTGCGCTATGTCAACTTTTGTGATTGGCTAATACCGGCAGACTGCAGCCAATGGAAATGCTTCTCCATTGGTGCGTGCTTGAGGTAAATTATCTGGAATGATGAACTGTGATTTTTGACCGAAAACCCGTTACTTTAACAGATGCCATAACAGAAACTTTGAAATGATAAAGCTGTGTTAACATACCTGAAATTATCCTGTCTATAAATATAATAATAATACATAAATGGTCATCTAAAAATGATCCGGCCGTCTTTCCCGTAAAGAGCTTGAATTTCCGTTCCCTATCATAGGTTCACTCAACGCTGCGAACCGTCGCCATGGGAACACTTCCAGTGTGACGAATGTCTGAAGCCCTTATACCATCACGCCAAACCGTCAGATTTCATTCCTTCAGGAAATGGATCATCTGTGCCCTTAGGAAAGCTATTTTGCTACTAAAGCTAACCCTTAGGGCCCTATTTTAACGATCTGAAACGCAAGTGTCAAAGCGCGAAGCGCAAGTAACTTTGTGGGCGGGTCTCGGCGCTGTTGCTATTTTCCCGGCGGGATAAATGGCTCTTGCGCCCGGCGCAAATCTAAAATGGGTTGGTCTGAAGTAGCTTCATTATTCATAGGTGTGGTTTGGGCGTAACGTGAATAAACCAATCCGAGCGTCATCCAACATTCCCTTTAAAAGCAGGTGCGCAAGTTCCATTATGGATTGCTATTATTATGGCGTATTTACCAGGCGCACGCCAGGAGCGGTTCACAGCCGAGGAGACTGATGTTCTTGTAAGAGCAGTGAAAGACAGAGAAGTGAAGTTGTAATGTTGTACATTATGGTAAAGGTGATTTCACAGTCTTTTTTTTTTCAGTCTTTCAGTTTTTTCAGTTTTTCAGTCGATTTTTTTTTTCCTGGTTCTTGACGGACAAACCAATTTGTCAGATGTCCTTATATACATATAAGTCTTGCCACTATTGGGCAAACAGGTCTTATCCTTAATTATTACAATTAGCCTGAATCATTTGTAAGCTAGATTTATGCCTATTTTTTCACATCTTCGTGGCACACCACAATGATTTCCGTCATCTCATGTGTTAATATTTTTTTAGTGTAACAATTTATGATTTGCAAAAATAACTGTTGCATCTGTGTAGATTACATGAGCAAAGTGTATGCGCGTTGTGCACGCTATACATTATGGTCAAGCATGCGCCCTTAAAATAGCATAGTGAACAACGCGCAACGCGCCACTGACTTTAGACTAGGTTTTTTCTGGTCAGTGGCGCAATTGTTTAATGGAACAGCAAAATAGCACCAGGGATTGTTTGCGCCGGAACACGCCTCCTTTTTTGCGCTGAACCGCCCAGGGAGCGCAAGTTCATTCACTAGTTTAGCGACGTGCTTCTGTGGAGGGAAAAGCGCGCTTTGCGCGGGTGCAAAATAGGAATGACACATGCGTCGGTGTACAAAGTCAATTGCGCTGGGTGCAAGATAGGGCCCACAGTGTTCACAGCTACTTACCACTGTTTGAGCAGTTCCTTTACTCTTCAAAAGCGGACACGATGAGGACGACACTCATGACAGGTGCGTGATGTGTTTGGGCATTCAGCATGCCCAGACCGCGCTTAGCGGTCTATCTGACTGTCAGCACTGTGATAGCCTACGCATGAAAGTGCTTCACTCTAGGCTTGCTACTTTTAAAGGCCGCCTGCCTAATCCCTGCTACCCCATCTCTGCGGCCCCAGAGGCACCGCACAAGTCAGACGCTTGGGACAACATCAGCGGATTACAATTTATGGATAGTGAGTGGACGGATTACGATCCTTTTCGCTCTCTTTCCCTCGGCCGGGTTTGCTCGCTTGAGAAACGCGACCATGCCGAGCCCGTCCTGTTTATGCATGACGAACTGCGGCCTACACCAGAAGCCCGGGACTGGATTGGGACAGCGAGCCCGCGCTAGATTGAACCCAATCGAAGCTGGACGATCGGTTTTTCACTAGCCGCGCGCCAACCCAGCCCCGTTGGCCACTGCCTTTCTTCCAAGACCTCCACCACGAGGTCTCGAAGTCTTGGAAGCAGCCATTTTCGGCTCGTATTACCAACCTCGCGGCCGTGGATTTCGCCACGATTTCTAAATTGGCGGACTTTGGCTACGCGAGCTCGCCTACTGTTGAAGAGACCCTCGCTTTGGCTCCATCGTGGAAGTCTCATCCCTTACTGCCCTCTAAACCATGCAGAGTGACCTCCTCTCTGGTCAATAAATCTTATATGGCAGCTGGACAGGCAGCAGCCACCATTCATTCCATGGCCGTTTTCCAGGCTTATCAAGCCAATTTATTAAAAGAGCTTGATGAAGGACAGAGCATGACTCCGGAGGCAGTCAAAGAGCTCAGACGGGCTACTGACTTGGCGCTGAGAGCCACCAAGCATACTGCCCAAGCCATAGGAAGGTCTATGGTCGCTTAGTGTCAGTAGAGCGCCACCTTTGGCTTAATCTCATTGACATTAAAGAAAAGGAGAAATCCTTTTTGTTGGAAGCCCCCATTTCCAACAACGGCCTTTTCGGGGAGGCCGTAACTACGGTGGTGGAGAAATTTTGAGCAGCAAAGTGAAGGAATTGAAAATAATCAAAGATATTTGATATTTGAAATCCAACAAAGAGATTTGCTTTACTGTTGTGACCGCCATTTGCTTATCACAAGGACCATCTGGAAGACAATAGAGAGGCCTGCAGGCCACATGGGGTCCCACCTTTATAGTGGGGGAAGTTTGATTTGAATGTCATGTTTGAGTTTGGTCTGATTGGTCAGTTTAAATATCTCACATTTGGTTTCAGTCACATGGTCAGAGAAAGGGATAAAAGGAGATTGGAATTATTGCTCTTGCTCTTTTTTCCTCTGGGTCTCTTACTCTCTGGCTCTTGAGGTCATTGGGGCTTCTATTCTTTGCTTTCTTCTTCTCTCTCTCCCCCATTCTCTCTCTCTTCTCTCTCTCTATCCCTCAGGTAACAATTTATTCATGCTGTGTACGATTAATGTTATAAGTTTATCATCTCATACATCCATTTTGAAGCTATTTTAAGTGTAACCATAACCAGATTTTGTCATTAAATCCTTTCTATTACAAATACTGTGCTAACTAGTTTTGATTTGGTATTGACTTTGAAGTTCTCCCTATTGCAATACAATATAGTCACATTATAGCAACACTCTCCCACATATTTTGCTATTGTAACTGCACTTATCTCTGTCGTTGGTATAAGTTGCAGTGGGTGGAAATAGACGAGAAATGTACAGTTTTCTTCCATCTTTCTGATAACGTTTCTTTAGTCTTCTGGCAACCCTGCAGATTGAACCATCTGCAGGAGTCCACTCTTACAAAAGCAACAATCTGCCATGTTTCGCCAGCTTATTCCACGTCGGTCTAGGGAATTTGACCGCCAGCCGCAACCAGCTCGCTGGCGCTCGTCTTCCCTTCAATGCCGTGAAGTTCAACGAAGCGAACCCTCTCCTATGGATCCCCCTCGCAAGGACTGGGGACCTAGGACCTGCCCACCTATGCGTCAGCGTAACTACCAACGCAAACGAGTAGATCTGATGTTGACGGCTAAAACCTCTCGTCCTCAGGTCCCCAAGAATAACTCCTGATCACTTCGCTCGTCTTCGGAGGCCAGGCCCTCCATTGGAGAATTTGGACGAACCACGCAAGTGTATTCGCATCTCTCACTGTGGCCTCCCGGCTCCGGCCTTAACTGTCCCGCCGCTAAATTCGTCTGGGTGGTTTCAGACTGGTCCCTATCAACGAGCACTGTTCTTCTTGGTGTCCAAGAAGAAACCTTAGGGATACACACATGTGGCCCGTTTATGACGGCATTCAACCCCCCCAGCGTCGGGATGGGGGGGCAGCCCCATGCAGCGTCATGCAGTCAGGCATGTCTATGAGAGAAAACATGTCTGTTTTACATGTTTTTCCTGTTTCCGCAGACGTCAACAACTTTCTGCAATCAGGAACTACATCGACACCTACGGGACGACACGTATCCCAAACAGATCGTCTAATTCCATTAGCGGAACACTGGGCCGCGTGGCAACGCCTGCCCGAGGTTTCGCAATGGGTGCTGCTCACCATCCGTCACGGATACACCATCCAGTTCCGCAAAGGCCCACCTCTTTCAGGCGGGGTTCTCCCCATGTCAGTGCGTTATAAAAGAATTATAAAAGCTATAGAAGAATTACTCCCCTCCCAAGCAGAAGCGGGCTTTTACAGCCGTTACTGGTTCTGGTACTGGTTCTGATTCTGGACTTGCGTCGTTTAAATCTTGCACTCAGAGTAAACAAGTTCAAAATGTTGACGCTAAAGTCCATCCTGACCCAGATATAAACCAGAGATTGGTTTGTAACCATCAATCTGAAGGATGCGTATTTCCACATCCAGATCGTCAAGAGACACAGGAAGTTCCTCAGGTTTGCTTTCGAGGGCAAAGCATACCAGTATCGTGTCCTTCCTTTTGGGCTAGCCCTAGCCCCTCTGACTTTTACAAAGTGTGTGGATGCTGCTCTGGCCCCATTGTGGCTCCAGGGCGTCTAAATGTGCTAAATTAACTGGACGATTGGCTAATATTAGCTCAATCTCAGGAACGGGCTCTGGCTCATCGAGATCTAACTCTCTGCCACTTGAGGAATCTGGGTTTCCATCTGAACCTCCAGAAGAGCGTTTTGCACCCGTCCCAGCAGACGACTCGAATGTATTTTGACTGTAATGGATTTTGACTCTAATGTAATGCGGGCACGGCTGTCTCCTGCACGCGTTCAGTCTCTGCAGAACTGCCTGAGCCATTTCAAGATAGGTGCCACAGACTGATGGGCATGATGGCAGCAGCATCCCCTGTAGTACAGTTATGCCTGCTCCATATGAGGTTGGGGAGCAGTGCATCAGGGACGCCCGACATTTGGACTCTGAAGTGGAGAGCATTGTGGTTGGCACATAAATCGTCTGGAGCTGTTAGCAGTGTTTCTAGCGATTTCAAACGATTTCTGCCCCATCTGAGAGGGTGTCATGTGCTGGTCAGGATGGACAACATGACCGTGATATCTTACTTAAATTGCCAAGGAGGGCTTCGCTCTCACCCTTTATACAAACTAGCGAAGCGTTTGCTTCTTTGGACTCAGAACAAGTTTCTGTCGGTCAGAGCGGTTCACATTCCAGGCCATGGGGGCGGACTTACTCTCAAGACAAGGTCTGGATCCCGGAGCGTGGCGGTTACATCCTCGGACGCTAGACCTTAAATGGCAGAGGTTCGGTAGAGCAGACGTGGACTTGTTTGCGTTGAGCACAACTACGCACTGCCCGCTTTGGTTCTCCTTTTCACCTCCGTCTCCTCTGGGGCTAGACGCATTGACCCATTCATGGCCCAAGACCACTCTCTTTGCTTTCCCTCCGGTTTGTTTACTCCCAGCGGTACTGCTCAGGGTGCGAACAGACAGAGTGGAACATCTGTTACTGATAGCTCCTCACTGGCCCACTCAAGTTTGGTTTTCAGGGCGGATCAATCTGCTAGTCGGCCCTCCATGGGAGGTTCCCTTCAGACCGGATTTGCAGATGCAACCTCAAGGCATGATTCGGCACCCCGTCCGGAATTATGGAAGTTATGGGTGTGGCCTCTGAGCGGAGCACGGTTTTTAGATTGTCATGGTATCTCGGCAGAGACCTTGGAAACCATTCTCAACTCCAGAGCACCGTCTACGAGACGCCTTTATGCTTTTAAGTGGAAGCTTTTTGCTTCGTGGTGTCTGTCATGAAATGAGGACCCAGTATGCTGCCCTATCGGTTCAGTACTGGAGTTTCTACAGAACCGTTTTTCAGCAGGAGCTGCTCCGGCCACTTTGAAAGTTTATGTGGCGGCCATTTCTGCCCAACATGTACAAGTGCAGGGTGCTTTGGTAGGACGACACCCTTTGGTTTCTCGCTTTCTGCAAGGGACGAGATGGCTTAGGCCTTTCCGCCCTGCACGAATTCCGTCTTGGAATCTTCTAGTTCTAGAAGGTCTAATGAGCGGTCCCTTTGAGCCTTTGGAGTCGGTGGCAGAGAAGTTTCTGACTTTCAAAACTGTTCTCTTGCTGGCTTTATCCTCTTTGAAGAGGATTGGAGACTTACAGGCTTTGTCTACCAGTCCCTCCTGTATGGACTTTGTACCTGGATTAGTCAAGGTTTTGCTGCGACCTAGGCCAGGTTATGTTCCTAAGATTGCTTTGACCTCTTTTCGATCAGAGCAGATAGTTCTGAAGCTTTTTCTCCTCCTGAATCAGAAGATGGAGATAGTTTGCGACCTCTTGGTCTCTGCCCGGATAGGGTGCTAAAGATTTACGTTGACCGTTCTGCCCCGTGGCGTAAATCAGATCAGCTGTTTGTATGCTTTGGCGGCAAAAATAAAGGAGCAGCAGTCACTAAGCAGAGAATGTCTCATTTGGTTATTTAGGCTATTTCAGCGGCCTACGAGGCGCGTGGTCTCACCTCTCCTTTAGGGGTACGTGCGCATTCGACCAGAGGAATGGCGTCTTCTCAAGCTCTCTTTAAGGGCTCTTCGTTGGAAGATATCTGTGTTGCTGCAGGATGGTCCTCTCCCAACGCCTTTATCAAGTTCTACGATCTGGACGTGAAGACGGCTCTTGGCTCCCAGGTTCCATCTGTTTGAGCGGGCGCTTTCCACGGTCCACCAGCTACTCTCAGGTATGTGAAGGCGTTATGGTATATCGTTCCCATGGCAACGGTTCGCAGCGTTGAGTGAACCTATGATAGGGAACGTCTCGGTTACGTATGTAACCTTGGTTCCCTGAATAGGGGAACGAAACGCTGCGATTCCGGCCTTCTCATCTTCGAGTAGTAGTTTCCTTTGTCCTGAAATCTGACGGTTTCACGCCAATTCATTGGCTAGTGGCGCTTAGCGCCGCCCTGAAATACGTCACGTATGAATCATATCAGTGTGGCGCTAAGCGCCACTAGCCAATGAATTGGCGTGATGGTATAAGGGCTTCAGACATTCGTCACACCGGAAGTGTTCCCATGGCGACGGTTCACAGCGTTTCGTTCCCCTATTCAGGGAACCAAGGTTACATACGTAACCGAGACGTTATATCGAATGAAATCAGATCCAGAAACGCACACTGTATTTCAGAAATGCATGCAAGATATTCACAAAACACACACAAATGGCGACCCATGCTGGTCAAAATTGGAAATGCAATGAAAACACAGGCCAAGCATGTAAAATAAGCCTGACAAATAAAATAAGAATTAAAATGGATTTAAGGTAATAAAGGGAAAAAAAAAGAAATAAGAATGGTAAAAGCAGTTCTAGTCTAATAGTAGCCTAGATATGAGGTAATCCATTTAGGCTAAACTCTTTGCTAATAGTATTTTATTTAAAATATGCACACATTCAATATTCACTAATATGTCAATAGTGCAAAACGTGTCGTATAACATATTTTAATAAAATATGGCGAAATTCCATAAAAAATATGAACAGTTTACATCACTGTATTATTACTGTGGGTCGTTGAATACATTTATCATAAACAGTTGTCAAATATTAAATGTTTAGCTAGTTATGTCTCACCACGCACCCCAAAAATGATAAGTCATTTTTATTGTTATAATAATGATTGTCTAAAATGTCTAAACATAAAGGTAAAAATAGTATTATTTTAATTTTAAAAGTGTTTGTTTTCCAGTAGATGGCAGCAATCCTCCACTAAACCAAAGCACATGTTCACGTTATCATCATGAATGAAAATGAGTAATGTAGATATTTTTTAAAAGTGGATTTTAGGCTACATAAAATGTTGCCATTTTATATAAATGTATTAATTTGTAGTAATTTAAATAGAGGCAAAAAAAAAAAAACATAAATCCCCCTTAAACTTCACAACTTTACAGTAAAAACATTAATAAAGCTTGTGATATTACAATGTGTGTGGTGGTTACGGCCCTGCTTGTCTTGTGTTTTTTAGCGGGCTTAGCTAATGAGGCCAATGAGAGAGAATTATTCATATTTTTTTATTTATAACAAGGGGTTGTTAGAATGCACTCTTTTCTCTCTCTCTCTCTCTCTCTCTCTCTCTCTCTCCCCCTCTCTCTCCTCCTGCTTCGTGGACACAACACTGTGTCTGTGGGCTCCCAGCCCAGCAGGGTGCCCACATGGCAGGCCTCCACACACACCGAGCCAAAGGCCTCACAAGACCAGGGACCAGAAGGCCCAAACTCTGCACGCCATGTGCAACTTCCTCCACGGAGTCGAAGCAACCACGCAAGCTCATCATTTCTTCTTCAATCGATGCAGAAGAACTTGACTGTCACTTCAGTGCCATCAGACGGAACCAACAAACTTCATCCTGCGATTTCACCTTTGACGGTCTTCTACAGCTCAGGCTAAATGCAAGTAAAGTACGAAACAGAAATCGCTGTGTAGTTAGTAAAACTGTAAACTATTTGTTCAGACAATTATTAATGGTGGTTCTTCCAAAGGGTTAGACTTTTTGCATAACCTCATCCATCTGTTCTCATCCACCTTTTCCCTCATCCACTTCAACCTTACCTCTTATCATGTATGTATCGTGTTATGTATGTATTGTGTCCGTATGTTTAATGTTAGTTTTAGTCTTGTTCCGTGATTTAGTTATTAAAGTTTGTGCACAATATATGTTTGGTCCTGACTTCCTGCCAGCAAACAAATTGTCCCTTAAATGATCAATCTTGCTATGCGCTCTAAGCGCTTAGGTAAATTCAAAGAAATAATTATTTTTCTGTGGCCATGAAAAATATTATTTTCTAAGAATTACATTAATAATCAATACTCGTCCTTAGGACGAACTGATTGAATGATTGTAATGTTAATGTAGCTACATCAAGTTAATCTATTTAACTGATTCAGATATTCATAATTAATCATAATGAATAATCATAATGAGTTATGAATAATTATTCATATTTCCCCTCAGAGCTAACTCGCTACAGTGATAATAATGTCACAAGGCAGAGAGTTTAACAAAGTCACAGCCTCAGGAAAGAAACCGTAGGCTCCTGTAACACCTACCAGATGGAAGAAGAGTGAACAAAGAATGGTTGGGATGAAATGCATCTTTGATGATGCCATTTGGTCTTCTCAAGCAACGTTTCCTGTAAAGGTCCTCGATTGATGGTAATTGCGTACCGATGATTCTCTGGGCCGCTGGAGTGCTTTACGGTCTGATGCTGAGCAATTGCCAAACCATACTGAGATGCAGTTGATCAATATGCTGTTGATGGTACATCGATAAAAGTCAACCAATATCTTGGGGCAAAGTTGAGCTTTTCGGAACCACACAAAGAGTGACAGGTTAAACATGTCAGTGAAAACAAAGGCAAGTTGGCTATAACATGTCCTTAAGACTCGGACCATCAGACCCAGCAGAGACCATCAGACCCAGCAGCCTTCCCTATTTTCACAGATTTAAAAACTTTACAGGTGTCAGTGACTGAGACCTGATATGCTTGCCTGCTGAACACATCCCCAGTTGGAGATGATACATCTGTGTGTGTGTTCCCATTTGAGGGTAATTTGACGTGCACATCCCCAGTTGAAGATGGTCCCAGCACCAGTGCCTCAGCAGCGCATTCAAAGCGAGCATAAAAAAAATTCAAGTCGCCTGGGAAGGAAGCAGAAGTGGTTGTGACGCCACTAGGTTTGGCCTTGTAGCTAGTGACCTTGTAGGCCTTGGCAAATGCGCCTAGAGTCCCCTTCAGAACAATATCGCTCTATCTTATCCCAGTGTTGTTTTTTAGCAGACTTGATTGTATTCCTAAGCTCGTATCTCGTACTCTTATAACGAGCATCGTCCCTATATTTAAAAGCCACTGTCCTCTCATGCAATTTTGCACGTACATTATACCCACGGTTTTTCGTTAGGGTAGATGTGAAAAGTATGTGTGGGAATACAGCTGACCACACAGAATTTAACATAACCAGTAACTGCCTCAGTGTACTCATGCAAGGTAGCATAATCACAAACTGTCAGTAGATTCGAAACATCCTTGCAGCAGTCAGGCTCAATCAGGCTTTAGAAAAAAGCACAGTACAATCACTTCTACTATGAAGGTGGTAAATGATATCATTGTGGCACTTGATAGGAAACAGCACTGTGCTTCACTTATTATTGATCTGTCAAAAGCTTTTGACACCGTCGACCATGCTGTTTTCAAAAACAGACTACTTAGCCTTGAATTGTCAGAGCTTGCAGTTGAATGGTTCTTAAATTATCTGAATAACAGGACTCAATGCATTAAATATGAAGGTCTCTGTTCTGAATTTGTTGTTGTCCACAAAGGGGTGCCACAAGGCTCAGTTTTGGGGCCCCTCCTATTTATTTTGTACATCAATGACTTGTGTCAAAATGTCACTAATGCTAAATGCTAACATGCATTTTTATGCTGATGACACAGTTATTTACTGCTTTGGAGCATCTTTTGCTCAGGCAATTGAAAGTCTGCAGAAAGCTTTTGTTACCGTCCAGCAATCACTTCTTCAGTTAAAACTAGTCCTCAATGCTGACAAAACCAAGCTAATGTTCTTTACAAACTCTAAGAAGGTGCCTCAAACTGTTCCAGTAGTGTCCACTCTTGAAGGGAATGTCATAGAAGTGGTTCATGAATATAAGTACCTCCGTGTCTTGATTGATGACTCGCTCACTTTTAAAGCACATATAGAAAAACTTGTGAAGAAATTAAAACTTAAACTGGGGTTTTTCTTCCGTAATAAATTGTGTTTTTCTTTTGAAGTGAAAAAGCGCCTTGCCACTGCTACTTTTTTATCTGTGCTAGATTATGGTGATATTTTTATATGAATGCTTCATCTTCATGTCTTCAAATGGTGGACTCGGTTTATCATGCTTCTCTGAGGTTCATTACTAACTGTAGAGCCATGACGCATCACTGTGATTTGTGTGCAAATGGCCTTCTCTGGCCACTAGGAGGCAGGGACATTGGTACACTTTTATTTACAAGGCTCTGTTAAGATTATTGCCTCCGTACATCTGTGCTTCGCTCACACAGAGAAGTGTTGACTCTTACTCCCTGTGATCAGACGATCAGATGTTGCTCTCTGTTCCTTTCGCCCGCATAGAGCTGGAGAAGAAAGCCTTTGTCCACTCGGCTCCTTTTGCTTGGAACATGTTGCAGAAAGCCCGGAAATTAACTGCGTTTATGTCTTTAAATGCTTTTAAAACCCATCTTAAAACCGTAGAGACTGCCTCAATCGTTTGTGATTGTTTCTCATAAGCTGTGTTATTTTAATGTTACATGTACGTTGTAACTGTTGTAATTGTTTTTTAATTGTGTAACTTTGCTGCCTCTTGGCCAGGACTCCCTTGAAAAAGAGGTTTTATTTTTTTAACACCAAAAATAAAAATTTGCATTGAAATCAAAAGACTTGCATTCTTCATCAAAAGACTTTTAAAAAATTGTAAAACCTCAAATAAAGGTTTAAAGGTCCCATGGCATGAAATTTTCATTTTATGAGGTATTTCAACATTAATATGAGTTCCCCTAGCCTGAATATTGTCCCCAAGTGGATAGAAATGTTGATCGGTGTAAACCCGAGTTCTGGCTGTCTCTCTCTGCCTTTGAGAAAATGACAGGCCAGACGAGCCAATCCTGAAGTCTCCTGTTTTGACGTCCAAGCAGGAACGGTTACCTCCCTTTCCTCCGCCCAGAGAATCTGGCACGCCCATGCAAACACTCGAGAGATCATTCCTTATGAACGAGTGAATGCTGGCAGTTTCTCAGTGTTTGGATGTACAAATGAAAACAGAAGTCTTTCTTCAGTTCCTTCTGATCTGTGATCAGTGATCTCTTATGTGTAGCTAATTATTTATTATTCGTGCACACGCAGCGGCTTCTCTCTCTCCCGACAGAATGGTGTTTTCATGTTTTCTATCTTGTGAGTCAGTGTTTTTGTACGTCCTCGTCGCGTCTACCGGTTCTAAAATGTGCATACAGTCGTGAGTTTCTGCTCAACATCGGCCTCACACACGCCGAAGCTCGGGCTGCACTGGCCGTTGGCCTTCAACATCCCCGACCCCCAGTACTGCATCTGGCCCACAGCGGAGGCACCAAACGCGGCGTGAGATTAAGCAAACGGGGGGTAAGCATGAGCATATCTGGGCTAGGCTAGCCATCTTTCCCCACAATAAACTGGATTACATTCGATTACTGTTGTTGTGTCTTTGTTTGCGCTGTGTAACGTTACTCAATGCGCGTCACTGACGCTATTCATATGATTGGAACATATCTAGAAATAATGCTATACTCAACACTTACTAACTCGTTCATCTCGCTGTAATGGTACATTGCATGTGTTACAAAGTTGGTAGAATAATGATGAATACGGACTCGGCGTGACTGGGACTCGTGTTTATTCAGAACTCTCAGATACAAACACAATAAACTCGCGCTGACTGACAGCGCTCTCATAACTCAGAAGTTACTATAAATAACTTTGTTAGCAATCGCTCCGTCTCCATGATGTCCGGTTCGCGAACGAATCATTCTTTTGAATCGGTTCTTTTTAGTGAACCGAACCAGTTCACCAAATCGGACTGAATCGTTCTAAACGGTTCGCGTCTCGAGTCAGCGCTGATCCATCATTTACTAAAGTTACTAACTTTCTGACATGAGTGACAGTCCCTCCGACTAGAAATAAACTAATAACCTGAAGTATATGCTAGTAACTACAACAGTTCACCCTGAACTGAGACTGAGAACTGATGAGAAGTGAACTCAGGTCCATCCGTCTCTGGCAGACTCGTGCCTGCTCGTGCCTCGTTAAACCACGCCCCCTCCGCTCATTTAAAATGCAAAGATGTCAGCCAATCACAACAGTGGGCGTTTTTACTGAAGTCTCCCAGCAGACATGCCTCTTGAAGCAGGGCATTCAGCCACAGGGCAAACAGCAGTATAGAAAAAATGCCTTTTATTTCTAAATTATGACATTTTATGATGTAAAAATCATACTAACAATATAAGTACACCTCAGGAAACATTATAAAATAATAGAAAAATGCCATGCCATGGGACCTTTAAGTCTATTACAATACATGAAAAACACTTTGCGAGCAAAAAGGGCATTCTTGACTTACATTAGGATCCAACACAGATATAAAGGCATTTACAGCAACAATACAATGTAAAATCCTCCACTGCAAATCTCCAATTTTTTTAACTAATGGTGGCTTGTAAAATGTTCTCCAATTTGGCTTAAAAACTTCATCCAAACCTAAAACATTTCGCCAAGGTGTCTCCATTTTTCCATTTAGCGTTTTTTTTATTAAAACATTTCACACATGACTTGTACAGTTTCTTGCCATTCACTTCTTTAAAGTCCATGCCCATATCCTAATTTAGAGGAGGGTGGTGGAATTTTTCTGGAATCTGAAAAATTCCACCAACCTCCTCTAAATTAGGTGAAACCATCAACTTCAAAACCCTCAACTTTGGAAAAAGATCTTTATAATTGGGAGTAATTTCCCCCGAGTAGATCGATCTCTTCGACTGTAAGAAGAGTCTGTAACTTTTGTAGTCATTTTTATAACCCTTTGAGTGGATCTAAACCCCAATTGTGTTGCCACCTCATTAGAGGATGGATACCCGACCAGAGCCCGATGGGACCCGTCGGTAACCGACGGGCCAAGCTGGGTTACGGACAGATATTTAGAAATAATGTTCCGGTTTGGGTCGGTCTCGGTCACGTCAGCGTGATAAGGCATTGAACATTTGAAATTTAAAACAGCTTATTATGTAGGTAGCCAATGTGCCTGTTTAACTTGATGCAAAGGTATGTTTTTGTGATTAAAATAAATTAAAATATTAGCCTAACATCCGTCTTCCTGTGTGCGGAAATTTGTTTAAAAACATTTTTTTTAAAACATTTGCATATTAGGCTACATGTGACTGGCAGCGCAACTTCAGCGCTGCTGGCAGGACCATCGAGCAGAGGAGGACAGCCTTGAAGCCATCCACAGTTGAATCGCCAATACTTTGGACAGAATTTGATAATTGGAGCACAATAATGACACTGGTCTCCAGTTTTTAATATCACTCAAATCTCCTTTCTTTGGGATGAGAGTAAGAACTGTATAATACCCCAGTATGCTTTATAGACTTAAAAAGGAATCCCATCTATACCTAGAACTTTCCCATTGTGCATACTCTGGAGAGCTTCATACGGTTCATACGGAGGTTTTCATTGGCACTTTCAGAGATTTTTGGCAGATCTTCAAAGAAGAAACTATTGACATCTTGATCTGTCCTATTATCAAAGTTATAAAGATTTTTATAGAATGTTATCATTCTTTTTCTCATTTCAACTGGGTCTGAAAACAGAACCTCAGCTTCAGAGCGTAAATTCTGTATATACCCTCTTTGTCCATTCTTTTTTTCTAATCCGAATAAAAACTTTGATGGAACATCCATCTGCTCCACATTCTGGAAATGTGATCTGACCAATGCCCCTTGTACCTTTCTTTTAAAAAAAATCAGACAAAGCTGATCTTTTCATAAAGATCATCTAAATGGTCTTGATTTCCTGTTTCTTGAATTAAAACTTGGTTTCCCTAAAATGTCATCATCTAATTTCATTATAGACTGAGTTAAATTTCTTGTGACATTTAGAGTATATTGTTGACATAATTGCCTAATATTTACTTTCCCAATGTCCCACCATTCTTGTAAAGAGGAAAATTGGTCTTTTTGTTCTCTAAAAGACTCCCAATAAAACCTAAAAACATCTTTAAGCTGTAAATCTGACAACAACATCACATTAAATTGCCAATAAGGACTATTTAACTTAACAGAACTGATCATCATTCTACACACAACCAAACTATGGTCAGAGAAACATACTGGAAGAATTGAGCCATTTATAAAGAAACTAAGATGATGCTTGAAGACATAAAATCTATCTAAACGTGCCATTGACAACAAATTGTCACAAACATGTGTCCATGTGTATTGTTTAACATAATGATTAAAATTTCTCCATACATCACAAAGCTCATTCATTTCTATAATTTGTATCAATTTTAAACGTGAAGCCAAATGTGGCTCTGCATGATTCCTATCTATGTTTCTTTCAACACAAATAAAATCCCCTCCCAGAACCAAAAACTCATCATCACACTTTTCTATTACTGTATTCAGTTCATCTAAAAACAACATTCTTTTTATCTGTGAGGTTGGTGCATATACACAAATAAAAGCAAAAACATGACCTTCAAATGTAGCTTTGATCTTCATACATCAACCTTTTACAATCTCCTCAACTGAAAAAGTTGAGGGAGCAAAATTGTTGTTAAACAAAACTGCAACCCCTCCACTGAGTGAAGAATTATGACTCCCCATTCCTTAGCCCATTCAATAGCATTTTTTCCATCACTTTGTGTCTCACTCATATTTTTGGTCACTTTCAAAAACGTTTTAATCTCATCCAATCCATATTCAAGACATGACCAACTGGATTGAGAGCAAACTGAGACATCTGAATCAGAGCACTCGCTCTCACTGCTTTCATTTCCACCTTATTCTCTAATTGATTATTTCTGGCCTGTTTCAAAATCACGCTCTTGTCATTTTTTTTCCTCTTCAGTTGTGTTTTAAAAACAACCTGATCCATGTCCATTAAAGGGTTAGTAGATTAGTAGTAGTAGAAGAAGAACGCCGTAATCTCAGGCTCAAATTGAACAACAATAATAGTGGGATAAAGTCGTTATTTTTGTTGTTTTTCCGCTCAAAAAGTATTTTCTGAGATTACGGCGTTCTTCTTCTACTACTACTAATCTCAGTTCTCGCGCATGCGTCGTGGCACTCCCGCGAACTCTCGTCAGAGGCTCAAATTGAACAACAATAATAGTGGGATAAAGTCGTTATTTTTGTTGTTTTTCCGCTCAAAAAGTATTTTCGTCGCATGATAGATTTAATACAGAGCCACTGTAGTCATTTGGACTCCTTAAATGACGTTTTTACTTACTATTCTGGGCCATCAAGTTTCAGTCCCTCTGAAAGCCTATGGAGGAGTGAGACAGCTCTCAGATTTCATCAAAAATATACTAAATTATGTTCCGAAGATGAACGAAGGTCTTACATGGTTGGAACAACATGAGGGTGAGTAATTACTGACTTTATTTTCAATTTTGGGTGAACTAACCCTTTAACATATTATCATTTTGAATTACACTTGTGATTCAGTATCAGAAAGCTGACTCAAACCCGTTTGCGTTTTTCCCAGAGCCTTTCCACAATCATTGCTAATGCAATCAACACTCTCACAGGTTACAATTTCGGATTTTTGGGCTTTTTTCATCAATTTCAACACTTTGTTTCGTCAGATCAGATTCAACATGTTCGTCTGCTGAAACAGCTATTTTTTTGGATCATTAGAATTCGGCGCATTAGAAGTACTGGCGACTTCTCCGTCTTCATTTTGCGCAGTGTTATCATTTACACCATCGCTCTGCTCACTTTGATGAGCGATATTTTCCGAGCACAAACAAATCAAATGTCCCGACTTTCCACAACCAAAATACCTCATCGTGTTTGTAGTAACAAAAACTGTGTAATCAAAATCCTCCACCTTAAATTTAAAATTCAATTCAAGATCAGTTCTATTTCCGTTTAGTATCATATACGTAAATCACCTGAACGACACTACATGTTTCACCAACCCCAATTTACTCCCTATAGCGATCTTTTTTATGGGAGCAATCAGTTTGCCAAAGTGTGACAATTCCTTAGTCAGCATCTCGTCCTTAAAGCAGCACTAGGTAACTTTTCAACCTTCATAATATATTTTCAAGACTCTTGTGATGATACATCGACTTACAATAGGTTGAATGACACATCTGCCATAGCCTGACAGGGTCTGTATCGTTTTTAATCGTACTTTTAAACTTCGGGTTTCGGGTAGTAACCAGAGAAAAAAAAGAACTACAAAATTCGACTGCTTTACGGCATATACGTCACTTCCACCATCACCGCCACTTCCTTAAATTCGGACGTGCAAGCCCAACTATCCTTTGTTTGCCGGATGTTATAGTCATGACCGAGGCAGCACAGAAAAAGAAGAAAGCAAAGGTTTTGTCGGAGGAATGCAAAAAGAGGAAACGAGAAAGTGATCGTATTAAAGGCAGGACGAGGATCAACATTGGGCCAGCGTTTGCTCGTTGGCGTGAGCTGAAGGAGGTCAATATATTATATTGACGATATATGGTTATTACCTACCACTCAAACATTGAATTGAAGTATCATATAGATTCTGTAAAACGGTAACCAATAGACTAGACTACTATAATGACGCTGGCTTGTAAACGTGAGCATCGCGATCATTTGGCGTTTGAAAAAACAAAAACAAAAAAAAACATGAAATTATATTCATATGACATGCTGAAACATATGCCACTGTACCTGGGATGAAGACATTTCACACAAGCAGAACACCTGCATGTGAACTCCTCCTGCAGTGTTCAGGGCTATCATAGTTGTCATGTCAACAAATGCACGTGCGATGCATCCCCTGATGCAGGATGACAGAGTATACGACAGTTGTAGAGGACAATACTGTTTCCCAACTGTAGTGGGACCCCGAGAGCAAAACCTACCTAGTGCTGCTTTAATAAATGGGGGTACATTAGAAACGGCGACTTTTTTTAGCGGGGTAGAAAGAGGTAGTACTGGGATAAATAAACCACGCATGTTTATTCCCTTTCCAACCGCTTCATTCGCTTTCTCTACCATACTTAAAAACAGTACAATCGAGTTGTTCATTTTAGACGCCGCTGACATACATTCATGACCCACTACATCATCAACCGCCACACTACACTCCTCCACACTCCCCGCAGACACTACCTTCACTCTGTGGCACCACGTGAGTTTATTAGAACAGAATTTAGAACATTAGCTCCCTGAAGGCTGATTTATACTTCTGCGTCGGACCTACGCCATATCCTCTACGCCACAAGTTACGCGTTGGTTTTCATTTACACTTCTGCGTTGTTGTCCACGTCAATGTGCAATTCCACATGCAGACCGCTAAGAGGCAATGTCCACGGGCATGTTGATGGTAACCCACAGTATCAAGGCAAAAGCCGAAGAAGAAGCGGCTTGTTTATATTGTCATTGCATGCGTCTCAATCAGCTCCCTGGTTCAGTAGTCAGGGCACTGATCAGGACATAAGTCAATGGGCTGACTTCCTGATCAGTGCCCTGACTACTGAACTAGGGAGCTGATTGAGACGCACCCGAAGTATCAGCAGCAGTGATGGCGGAAGATAGCGGCTTTTCGGCTTGAGTTGTTGTATCTAATACAAATTAAGCATCTTTAGTTGATTAGTAGAGTTACATAAGAGGCGATCTGTCGCTGCGCGTTTTTGAAATCATGCAGTGCTCGTGGCGTTGTTTTCAGTTTCGGTAGCTTGTGCACAGACTAGAGCTTCAATCGATTGCTGTTGCGGAGACTTTATTCGTTCCATTGAAATCACAAAACGAAATGCACCCATTGTGATGTGTCCCTGTTCTTGATATACAATCACTGATTAACATCTTTGGTTTTAATGAGAAAAAACATAAACTATACACAGCGGATCTATGTTTTTATTCACTAACATAAAGAATCTCTGGACTACAAAATATTGTGTTATATAGCAGATGTAAGGATGAAACTATCATCCCATTTCTGGACACACACACACACTCCTATCGCAGATTTTTTATTTATTTATTGACCTGAGGGAGGGGTTCTGGCAGACCAATCACAGAGCTTGCGGTCCGCATAGAATTGACGCGTTGTTACATTTTTGGAGAGGTGCGCGTCAGGGTATGTCATAGGGTACATGCACATCACACAGCCTACGGCGTAGCTACGGTGTACACTCAATGCAGAAGAATAAATTGGCCTTGAGTCGCCATGCCTCCCAGTACGAAGACTGGTTTAGGCGCTCAGTTAATAAGTAGGCTTCTCTATTAAGTTCACAAAAAACTTTAACCAAACAACAAAACAAACAAAAAAAAGGGGGAAACAGATAATCTTTTAAAGCCACAGCGGGCACAAAAGACCACGCACTCACCACTCACTCAACTCAACAAACGCCCGCACATGCGCACAGAGAGAGAGAGAGAGGAACCACAAAACAAACATTTCCATTGCAAAAGCAATGCTTTTATTCAATTTTGTAAACATATCAGAGCCTGCCCTAATATAAGCAGTCAGGCTAACAAGGCATGAGTATAGTATGAGTAATAAGTTTGAAAGAACAAAAGGGTCACATCTTCAAGAAGGCTCAAAGCATGAACTGAAACCGACTGATAAAATACCCTAAAGCCGGGTGCACACTGTGTGATTTTGGCCACGATTTGGCCGTCTGAGACAAATTTCGAATTTTCTCTGATCCTAGGCTTAAATCTGAAGTCTTTGATCCTTAGTTTGACATTTGACAACCGATTAATGACCGTTATGACCAAATTTTACCTCGGACAAAATTCTGGCAGTGTCAGAAGATTTGAGGCGCAATTCTGCAGTGTGACTTCTCCTAGGACGACTGTCAAATCAAGAACCAATAGGAGCGCAGAACCTGATGATGCATTTCGTGCGACAACATCAAATCACAACAGGGAACATGTCGAAAAGAGTCAGGTGAATGAAAAATGCCACCGCTTGTTTTTGTTGTTTGCTGAACACTACCATTGTGTCTGTGAATGCGGCTCACCGTTACCGAACGTGTCACGGATTGATGACGTAAAACTCAGTCCGTACGAGTCTCTTGCTTGCGTCCGTTTTTTGCGTCTGACTGTCGTACAGTCTGATATATAGAGGAGATTCAAGCAGCGCTGTTTTTGCTAGTTATGTATTGGTTTACTAAAGAGGCAATTAACAAAACGGCGGAAAAGAGACGAGCACCGATACTATAGTGTATTCTGAAAGCTCGTAAAGCTAGATTTAAAATAAGACAAAAAGTATGTTATCATCAGCCATTACGGACATTGACCGTGAGATGGCTGAGACGAACGCGTGCCATCAGACAGAAAGAGAAAGGCTGATATTTGTTGAACGCAGAACGATCCTCGCAAAAGACCTTTTAAAATGCCGGTTGAAATAAAATGCTGCGTGAGCTCAACCAATCAGCATGTTCAGCGCCCAAGTCCCACCCCCGAAAGTTCCCGAACTTTGAAAAAGTACCACCTCGCTAGCAGGGCCTTTCGGAGGGGGAAATATTTACCCGGAACTTCATTTAGACCCTGGTTCCTGCGGTCGAAACACACCGAGTACCCCCCCAAAGTTCCTAGTTCCTGGGGAAAGTTCCTGCGGTGGAAACGCGGCTATCATGACAACTGAAATCCTACAGTGTGACATGTATTACATCGGGGATCATGTTCGTACAGTCTGACAAGGAACATTCGCAGAGGATTTTGAAAAATCGCACAGTGTGCAGGACCCTGAACCCTAACCCCAGACTTCAACAGAAATCAGCTAGTGTAAATAGAGCCCATGACACGGAGCTCTTTAAACAGTGTTAAAAACATTAGCTAGAGAAAATAAAAGGCACCAAAGACAGTCTAGACAATCTTTCTTACACCAATGTCCTTTTGTCCACACCCTGAAACCAAAATAACATTGGGAGTCAAATCTTCCTACTGCTACTCTGAATATGTGCTGATAATATTAGTGCACGCTCCTCAACTGTTTAAAGGTAATACAAGTTTGAAAACCCCTGGTCTAGACAATCTTTCTTACACCAATGTTCTTTCGTCCATACAAGTTTCAATGTCAAACATAAAATGCAAAAGTTCAAACCAGTGCATTGTTTGTGTAACATGATAAACCATCTGAGCTGTTTTACATGACTGATTACAGGCATTCAGAGCTAACATGTGTACGACACGTAGTACATGAGCAAACATGAATGCTCAATGTTTTACTCTTTGGTGTGTTTTATTTGAGAGGCTTTAAAATGTATTTGAATAGTTTGATTAGTGATTCAGTGACTATATAGCACTGCAGAGTACAACAATGCCTGAAATAAACCATATCTGTGGCCTAATAAAATGCATAATCGAGCCTAGTGTGAATATTCTGTGTCATCCTTGATTTCTTGATTATTTTGTAGATAGCCAGTGTTTCTCAGCCTCATCAAGGCTCACATACTCTTTATCAACACCAAACTACAAATGTTTTATCATATTTGACTGGATATCATGAAGAATTGTCTTTAAGTCACACGTAATATGTGGTAAATGCACACTTACTATTATTTGTTACATATTTTTGTTTCAAAGCAACATCCAAAATCGTTCCAAATACCCCTGGTTGGGAAAAGTCAAGTACAGGCTTAGACTATAAGTCTACCTAAAATATGTAAACCTTAAAGAGTTACTTCAGTGATTTAGCATTAAGCTTTGTATCAGTAGAAACCCGGTAATATATTTTAATTATTGTACTTTCCCCCCTCATGTCCCCCGGAGACGAGAGAATTATGCATTTTATTTCTGGAAAAAAACCTCAGATCCCGCCCACAGGGGAGGGATCTAACTCACAGAATGTCATGGTGGGCAACTGATAACCAGTAGCTGTGGCTTTGGGAGTGGCCTCGTAGGGCAGCGAAGCAAGTGCATTCTGGGAGTTGTTGTCTTTCATCTACATGAGACAAAAATACATTTTCTGTCTTTTCTCAGTCTAGAAGGCACCAAATTAAAAAATAATTTCACATTTCTACTACATAAATGACACCGTTTAAATACACGTTCTTCTTCCCAGCGCTGAAGTGCCCCTTTAATGACAAGCATAAAAAACACTTTTTAAAGGATCTGGATATTACCATCTTATCTTTAAAATACATTAACCTGAAAAAGGGATTGAGTGATCAGTCATAATAACTACCATCAGAAATGATCATCAAAAAAAAAAAATTTGTAGACAAATTCATCACTATTTACTTAAAAAATCTGAGGTGACTTTAGTTGAAATACCACTTAAAGATATCATGAGCTTCTTTATATTCTCTGTGTCGTGCTATATGGTCACAGGCAGTGCAAATAGGCAGAACAAACTCAAGATTCTTTTGTACTAAATGAGGAGTTGGAGAGAGATATTTCCTCCAGGTAAAGAACCTGCTATATGCTTCTTCGTCCTTGTCCAGCTGAAGCAGATATTCTGCTAGCGACTTTGGATCTGGGAAGTCATTCACGTGAATGAAGGCATCGCCAGGAACAAAGTTCTCATAGTTTTTCCTGGGAGGACCCAAAACCACAGGGACGGTCCCCGAAGCAAGCGGCCCGTTTATCTTCTCAGTGATGTAGTCCTTGTGGATGGAGTTCTCAAAGGAAAGGTAAAACTTGCAGCTAGCCATGGTAGGATAGTATTCGCTATGATCCAAGAGCTTTGCATAAGCCTTCCCGAACATATGCACTTGGATGTGCTTGCTGAATTCTTTGTAAAACTTGTTCCTTGCTCCGACACCCGTTGAAGGATTGTTGTTACTCACAATCCAACACACCAGTTTGTCTTTTTTGGGAATTACAAATCCCTCATCTGGTTTCTTCCTGGTGGTCAAGCTCATCCGTACAGGAATGTCAGCGTCGTGTCTGTAGCTGAGAGTGAGGTTGAACAGGTTTTCCAGACCTCGTATTTTGCCTGTGTTGGTCGGTGATTCCAAATGTAACCATATCCACCTCTGGAACGGAGGACGAGGAGACGGAGGAAGGTTGGACAGGTCCCTTCTGATGCTCTTGTGAAAAACCATGACGGCATCTGCATTGCTGTAGAGAGCTCTATCATCCGTTAACTGACAGTTGTCAATGTTGTAATACTTTTTGCAGTCACTCAGGTCAAACCTGTAATTTACAGGCCAGGTCCACAGCAGAAGTATAGGTTTGTCTTCCACTGCTTCAGTAGAAGAGCTCTTGTTCTTGGCAGTGATGTATTGTTCGGGTCTAGGGAGTGGAAGTGGACAGTTGTTTGAAGGTGGAAACCAGAGAAACACGACACTCAGAGAGATGACACCTGCAACCGTCACTATTAGACCCAGACGATACAGCGATGAGCCATTTGTGCTTGACATTTTTGGATCTGAAGAGAAATATTGAAAAATTTGATTATTTGCTTTCACAGACAAACAAACATAAATTCCTCTATAAAAAGACTAGAGTTAGTTCACAGCTCTTTGGGAGACAAAAGATACAGCTATATATGAAAATTAAAAATTTTATTGGTTAAGCCATTTTAGTCTTTTTTTAAAGTGAGATTTTTTAAATGAATGCAGTTATTTCAGTTCCTCACCTGACTAATTCTGTGAAAAGAATGGAAGAAAAAAACTGATTGTTGGGGCTTGTAACACCTGTAGAATGTACCAGTGCTTGAGAAGAGATGCATGACATTCAAATTCATTATGCAAATATCACTATGAACCCATCCCTCCTGGCATCGTCATCTAACCAAACACACCCAAACCAGACCTCACCTCACGAGATGGCCGCTTTGGATGACGCTGGCGAGTCAGAGTGCATGGAGAATGAGCTGACGGATTATCATCCTTTTCTCTCTCTCTCCCCCGGTCGCGTCGGTACCTTCGAAAGCCTCGACTATGATCCCGTTATGTTCATTCGTCACGAAATGCGGACCACCCCAGAAGCTTGTGACACGATTTCTTTTGGCAGTGGCTTTCTAGATGATGATGTTTTATCTACCATTTCTTTATCTTCCATTTCTGAAAAGCTCGTGGGCGATTTGAATAACTCTCTCCCTCCGAGCGGACAGGAGAAATGCGCTTCTCCGTCGTACAGTGAGCTGTTGGAAGTAGCTTCACGCGCTGTAGAACAGCTCGGGCTGGAGTGGGACAGCGAGCCCGCACTAGATCAGGCCCAATCTAAGCTGGATGATCGATTTCTGACGAGTCGTGTGCCAACCCAGCCCCGTAGGCCTCTTCCTTTCTTCCTAAAAATAAAATAGTTTACTCATACGATGTGCCAACTGTTAGTAAGAGCCTCAGCATTTAATAAAAACTGGCTGTGATCGGTTAACTATTTTATATGTTCTTCAATATGTTTCATGCGGTTTCATGTGCGAGGGACGCTGGACAAATGGATGTCTATCTGAGTCCAAAAATATACGGGCAGCATGTGACCTGAAGCTGGTCTCTAATTGGTTTCTTAAAGATCCTCCTCCGGACGCAGGTCGCTGCGTCCCTGACGAATCAGAATTGGATGCGTGTTATTTTATCCAATCTGATTGGTTCTCATCACCTGTCATTCAACTTTACGCTCTTGGCCACTAAAGCGAAAGTGCGCGGGCGACATCGTCACTCCGACTCCGCCAAAACCTTGTTAGGATGATCACTTTCGTAGAGATGGCAGCAGTTAAACCAAATTCTTTCACAACGCGTTCGTTGGAAGAAAAAATAGGATTAAGGATCCCGAACCGGACCAACGCGATTTACAAATCCAGCAGCAGGCCAGTGACAGGACGCAGCTGCACTCGGAGCTTCATGTGCTTGTTATGAGAAACGTAAGTTAGGTGGCTGGCTGGATGTGTTGTTAGCAATGCCCTTTATTGCTTTTCCTGTCTTTTATTTCAAAGTGTCGGTACTGAAGTTTTGTGGACAACAACGGGGGTAAGAGACCTCAAATATCTGACTGAACAATGCAAACGTCATGACACTACTGAGATGACTGACTTTAATCAGAGTCATTGAGAAATTTGCTGGCCAGAAAGAAAGGAGAGCAAAATGTATGTTCAAGTAGTCAACATGCTAGTCTGTTGTTGCTGTTTTCTTTTGTTTTTCCTTTCCTCATTCAATTATATGTGGGAAATTAATGTGTAAAAAGATAAAAGTGAAGACACTGTTTTCGCTTTAATGCTTGAATTTAGTCAACATGCATCTTGATACTGCCACCCGCGCCGAAACAAAAAAAAGGCCCCCATAAAAATAATTATCAGCAGCAGCCACAATGGGGCAACCGAGCTAGTTGCCCCATTGGTTCGATAATGGAGTTTTTACAGAGTAGTTTTTCAACAGGGGTGGCCCTAGCCACTTTGAAAGTTTATGTAGCAGCTATATCTGCTGAGCATGTACAGATAGAGGGTGCTTCAGTTGGACGTCACCCCCTGGTTTCTGGCTTTCTGCAAGGGACGAGACAGGCCTTTCCGCCCTGCACAAATTCCTTCATGGTATCGCTCTGTCGTCCTGGAGGGACTAATAGGGGAACTTTTTGAGCCTTTGGAACTGGTGGAAGAGAAGTTTCTGACCCTTAAGACTGTTCTTTTAATGGCGTTGGCCTCTCTGAAGAGAATAGGCCCTGCAGGCCCTGTCTGTTAGTCCCTCTTGTATGGAATTTATTCCGGGGTTGGTCAGAGTTGTGCTGCGACCAAGACCAGGCTATATTCCTAAGGTTGCGTCGATCCCTTTTCGTTCCCAGCAGGTAGTTTTGGAGGCTTTTTCCCCTCCTGACACAGAGGTTGGGAGCGACAAGTGACCCCCGGGTCTTTGCCCGGTATGGGCGTTAAAGATCTATGTCGACCGTACAGCCCAGTGGCGTAGATCGGAACAATTATTTGTGTGCTTTGGTGGTAAAAACAGAAGAGGTGTCGTCAACAACCAGAGAATGTCTCACTGGGTAGTTGAGGCTATTTCAGCAGCCTATGAGGCGCGTGGGCTAACTTCACCTCTAGGGGTTCACACTCATTCAACCAGAGGAATGGCGTCTTCTCAGGCCCTCTTTAAGGGCTCTTCTTTGGAAGATATTTGTGTTGCGGCAGGATGGTCCTCTGGTCCTCTCCAAACACCTTTGTCAAGTTCTATAGCCTGGACATGAAGATGGCTCCTGGCTCCCAGGTTTTATCTGCTTGAGCGGACACTTTCCACGGTCTTCCAGCTACTCTCAGGTACGTGAAGGCGTTATGGTATACCGTTCCCATGGCGACGGTCTCGCAGTGTCGAGATAACCTATGAAAGGGAACGTCTCAGTTACGTATGTAACCTTGGTTCCCTGAGTAGGGAACGAGACACTGCGATTCCGGCCATTCCCTTCTTCAAGTAGTAGCTTCCTTCATCGTATAATCTGATGAGATGGTGCCTAGCGCACACATATAAGCATACATTAAGTATGCGTCAGGGGCTGGGGAGGGGTTACCGTGACCAACAAGACGAACACATTTTGTGACCTTCATTTTTTAAATAGCAGCTAATCGAGCTAATAGCTACTCGATTGTAATCTCTGTCTATACAAATTACTGCAAGCTGCACGAATGCGCTGGATTCGCTGGTTTTGATGCCGATGTAGGATCGTAAAGCCATGTGCATCAATAGTAACGCAATGTTGACATCAACATCAAAGTACAACGAGAGCATACGACTCCTTATGCCTTTGAATCGCTCTCGCGGTATTTTTATATCATACGCGGATCGTCTGCGCAGCGGCAATGCATCTCGCATAAGCCTGGTGTTATTTGTTTTTCCCGCTGCCTCGCTATAGCGTTGCTGAGAAAGATGAGACGTATAGGCTACAGTGACGTAAGACCTGGCTCTGTGGTGGCTCAGCATGTGGAAAGGCAACGTTTCCTGTAAAGGTCCTCGATTGATGGTAATTGCGTACCGATGATTCTCTGGGCCACTGGAGTGCTTTATTGTCTGATGCTGAGCAATTGCCAAACCACACTGAGATGCAGTTGGTCAATATGCTCTTGATGGTACATTGAAAGTTGAGCTTTTCGGAACCACACAAAGAGTGACAGGTTAAACATGTCAATGAAAAGGCCCAGCAGCCTTCCCTATTTTCACAGATTGAAAAACTTTACACGTGTCAGTGACTGAGACCTGATATGCTTGCCTGCTGAACACATCTCCAGTTGGAGATGATACGTCTGTGTGTGTGTTCCCATTTGGAGGTACTTTGACGTGCACATCCCTAGTTGAACAAAAAAAGTTCAAGTCGTCTGGGAAGGAAGCAGATGTGGTTGTGACGCCACTAGGTTTGGCCTTGTAGCTTGTGACCGCTTGTAGGCCTTGCCAAATGCGCCTAGAACAATTCAGAACAACATTGCTCTATCTTGTCCCGGTGTTGTTTTTTAGCAGACTTGATTGTATTCCTAAGGTCGTATCTCGCGCTCTTATAACGAGCATCGTCCACATATTTGCCTCTGGTGACACAGCACAGGACAGGGACTGGGATGCCACGGCCAACTGGAGAGAGAGAGAGAGAGAGAGAGAGAGAGAGAGAGAGAGAGAGAGAGAGAGAGAGAGAGAGAGAGAGAGAGAGAGAGAGAGAGAGAGAGAGAGAGAGTGAGAGAGAGAGTGAGAGTGAGATTCCGTGGGAGATGGTCACACTTGAGTTGAGCTCCAGTTAAATGATGAAAAAATGAGAACAATTTTACTAACAAATGAGAGAAAAGTAGATTATTCAACATAAAACAACATCTAGACAAAGATTTCAAAGGTTTTGTTGAACTAGGACAGTTTTTATTTTTTTTTATTTTTTTTTTCAACTGTCACACCTGAATCTGAGGAAAATTCCCAACAAGAAGAGAATTACAGGATAACCTCAGGATTCCCCTCTGCAGAAGAGGATATTCATGCTGAAAGGGATATCATCAAATAACAAAACAACAACAACTAAGAAGAAAAACTACAAGAAAAGAGAGGTAAAAACATTTTGATCAGACAGTGCCATTTCATACCTCTCCTTGAGTTTTGCTTAGAAGAGCGGCACAGAGAGACATTTTGGACAAGACTGGAACTTTAAAGAGACACATTTTTCTCAAAATCAGTGAAAGTCATATTTTTCCCCTTCTTGGGCTTATTTATTAATTTTTATCCCTTTATATCTTCACTGAGAGAAAACAAACAAAAATAAACAAAAAACTGGCAGTTAAGTCGGTTGATTGTTTACGTTCTAAATCAGCGATGGCCAGTGCATCATCATCATCATCCTGGCCCCGCCCCTTCATCTACCCTCAGAAGAGCTCTGAACACTCCAGGCAGCTGCTCAGACACAAGCAGGTGAAGGAAAGGCCTGAAACACTGTTCGCTGAACAACATCACAGTGTCATGACCAACCTGCTCTTCTACACTGAACACAGCCCGCTATGGCACACTGCCTTCTGTCAACATTTCCCCTTTACCAAGAAAAGAGGCATCTGTAAAGGCAGACAGATCTTAGCATTCGAAGATGCTGAAAAAAATGCTGAAACAAGATTTTTAACCCTGAACTTATACCAAAATGGCACTGTCATGGTCCAGGGATCAGAGTCTGCTCTCAAAATCTTCATTGAGGATTTTGATCTTATAAGAACACTGGCACTGTCTGATGAAGATGACATCAAGGACATGAACACCGATGCCTCTCCTGGAAGATCAGTCCAAAAGATGAAAATGGCTTCAGCAACTATTATTCCATCTCCAATGTCAAGAACGAAAGACAATTTTTCACTCCTGGAGGTAGAAGTAGTAGAGCTAAAAGAACTGATACTGTCCCACATGAAAGACACCGACATGGAACAGCGGACAAACGACATAAAGAACTTAAGACAAGATGTTGAATGTCTTCAAAGACACAGAGAAGAGATATCAAGGGAACTTCAGCTAACTAAAGATGAACTGAGTGAAGTTAAAGCAACGCTAGGAAGACAACTAGCAGAAGTTAGAACAGAAATGCAGGAGGAGCTCTCTGCCTTGAAGTCAGTACTCCACACCAAAGAGGAACTCATCAATGATCTGAGAGAAAAACTCAGTTCTGTGTCAGCAGCACCCAAAGAGTCTTCTGTTAAACCCTTGATACATCCAGAGGTGCTCATGGAAAATGCTCAACCTGAGCAGCTACCAGAGGAAGAAGAGTGTCACTGCTCACCTGATCCAGCAGCCCAGATCCACAGCTCCGCAGCAGAGGACCCGAGAGAAACACACGCTCTCATCCTGACCGACTCAAATGGGAAATACATCAGTGAGAAACTTCTACTCCCAAATATGAGAGTCAAGAAAATCTGGTGCCCAAACACAAGATGCGCCTTTCAGATCCTGTCTGAGAGAGACCCATATGAAAATTATAAGCACATCATCATCCACACAGGGACAAACGATCTAAGGGCCATGAAGGGTCGTGTGGCTCCTGTGATCAGAGAGGTGGCAATCAGAGCCACACAACGCTTCCCAGAGGCTAAAATAACCCTGTCTACCCTACTGCCACGCTCTGATGTGCCATTCCACGTGATCCATGGAAATAATGTGGAGCTCTCCAGAAGCTGCGCACTTATTCCTAATGTTCATCTCGCCCATCACAAAGACATACAACCCCATCATATGTATGACCATGTACATCTCAACAAACAAGGAGTGAAAGTCTTCGCCAGAGTGCTGAAAAGCACAGCCCTTGGAAACACACCAAGAAACAGCAGAAACACCAATCAAAAGAGAAGCTCTCAGCCACCAAGAACCCTCCGTCCTCCAGCAGAGCCCAGACCGGCCACAGGACCTCCATCACAACACCAGAGCTATGCAGCGGCAGTTCAACAACCACAAAACCCTGCGGCCGCTGAACTCAACCAGATAAGACATCTGCTGAACATAGTCTGCTCTAGACTGAGGACTTAACCTGCACACACACACACACACACACACGCACTACAGAAAAACTATCCATGAAATCTTTTAAAATCAGTTGTTGGAACATACAGGGTCTGCACTCTTCTACTTTTGGTAACAAGACGGCAGACCAAGACTTGCTCAGCAGTGTCACAGATATGGACATCTGTATCTTTCATGAGACGTGGTGTCGCAGTAATGACACATTACATTGTCCAATAGGATACAAGGAAATTGTTGTTCCTTCTTTAAAAAATCCTAAAATTAAATGTGGTCGTGACTCAGGTGGAATACTTATATGGCACAAAGACAATCTGAAACATTCAATTAAAATTGTTAAAATTGAAAAATCATCTATTTGGCTTGAAGTGAAATCCGTCATATCACAGTGTAACCTTTACCTCTGTGCCGTCTATATCCCACCTCACGACTCTCCCTATTACGAAGAGCAAAGCTTTCCAAGGCTACAGACTGACATCTTACACTTTCAGTCCAGAGGAAATATCCTCATATGCGGCGATTTAAACGCCAGGACAGGGGGAGAAATTGATTATGTAAATATTGTAGATAATGACCACATCCTCAATGACACCACGTTTCATTGCTCAAATATCTCACCAAGAAACAGCTACGATAGTTCAGTCAACATGAACGGAAAACAAATGCTAAAGCTGTGTAAAGGGTTAGGGCTGTACATCATTAATGGCAGAACTAGAGGAGATACACTAGGCAGATTCACGTACTGCTCCAGATTAGGAACCAGTGTGGTTGATTATTCAATAACAGATATGGACCCAAACTTTATTAATGCCTTCACAGTCAGACCTCAGCTTCCGATTTCCGATCACTGCCAAACTGTGCTTTATCTGAAACCACCACAGGAAAGGACCAAAACATCTCCCCTCCAATCTGAAAAACTGTTCCCTTTGAAACCTAAACTCAAGTGGACTCAACCCAGCTCCGACCAATTCAAAGAAAATATGAACAGCCCTACTATACTAAAAATGCTGGATGGCTTTATGTCCACTGAGTTCACTTTAGATGGTAATGGGATAAATCTAGCAACAAAAAACTTAAATTATATATTCAAAACATTGGCGACTCTATCTAACATTAAACAGCAAAACAATCATAAAACAAATCAGCAGAGAGTGAGAAAGGATGTGTGGTTTGATGATGAATGTGCAGGTCTCAGAAAAGAGCTGAGGAGACTTTCCAACCGAAAGCACAGCGACCCATCCAGCCAGACATTACGCCTTTCTTATTCAGACTGTCTGAAGAATTACAAAAGACTACTGTGGAATAAAAGAGAGAAATATTTGAACGCCAAAATTGATGAAATTGATAAAGCAGTAGATCAAAACACTTTCTGGAACTTATATAAAAAACTTGATAAACCCAAATTAGAGACATCGCTCCAGAATGGCACAATCTGGAAATCTTACTTTGAAAACCTTTATCAAACAATTGAACCAGCTGACCTTAACCAGCCTCAGATTAAAATCAAGGAGAAACTAGAAGACTTGGAGAAAACTATTAAAAATTATCAAAATCCATTAGATAAATTTATAACAATATCTGAAATATTAGAACATATAAAAAATCTCAAATTAAAGAAAGCATGCGGACAAGACAACATTAATAATGAAATGCTTAAACTCAGCAGTCCCAGCATGATTCAAGCTCTAGCCAAACTATTTAATCTGGTTTTATGGTCCGGTCACTTCCCTGAGATCTGGTCTGAAGGACTGATCACCCCCATATTTAAAAAAGGTGACCGCTTCGACCCCAATAACTACCGTGGCATCTGTGTGGGCAGTGCTTTAGGAAAACTGTTCTGCAGTCTCATAAACAGCCGCATTGTCTCACACATCACTACACACAACATTTTAAATAAAGCACAAATTGGCTTTTTACCAAAACACCGCACATCTGACCACATCTATTCTCTTCACACTCTAATCAACAAAAACATCAAAGACAAACAAAGAAAAATATTTGCATGTTTTGTAGACTTTAAAAAAGCTTTCGACTCAATTTGGCATGATGGTTTACTATACAAACTCCTACAAATTGGCATTGGCGGAAAAACATTTGATATTGTACAATCCCTTTACACCAACAGTAAAAGTGCGGTGAAAATCAAACACCACAGAACCACGTTTTTCCGGCAGGGACGTGGAGTGAGGCAGGGATGCAGTCTGAGTCCAACTCTATTTAACATCTATATTAATGATCTGGCATCAATGCTGGAGCGCTCTACTGTCCCCGGCCTCACTCTACAGTCCGACCACACAGAGGTCAGAGGTCACTCTACTGTCCCTGACCACACAGAGGTCAGATGTCTGCTGTACGCGGATGACCTGGTCCTGCTGTCCCGCACACCTGAGGGCCTTCAGCAGAGCCTGGCCCTGCTGGAACAGTTCTGTCACGAGTGGGCCCTGACAGTCAATCTGGACAAAACCAGAGTCATGGTGTTCCAGAAGAAGGCCAGATCTCAGGCACACAAACACCCGTTCACTTATAAAGGCCAGGTCCTCCAGCACAGCACGAGCTACAGCTATCTGGGCATCGACATCAGCGCTTCGGGAGGCTTTGGTCTGGCTGTCAAAACACTGAGTGAAAAGGCTAGGAGGGCTTTCTATGCTATAAAGTCACGATGTGGTCACTTAAAAATACCCATAAAAACTTGGATAAAATTATATAATTCAATAATTAAACCAATTCTTTTATATGGATGTGAAATTTGGGGATCAGTACTGAATTTAAAAAATTGGGATAAAACTTCAATAGAAAAACTACAATTGGAAATTACCAAAAACATTTTAGGGGTCCACAGAAGCACGTCCAACACCGCCTGCAGGGCTGAATTAGGCCTGTACCCGCTGGACATTGAGATCCAGAAGAGATGTGTCCAGTTCTGGCTTCACCTCCATCAGTCTGATCCAGAGTCAGTCCAATATAAAGCCCTCCTCGCCAATGAAACCTCAGCAGAGTCTCATCCTCTAAACACACTCGCTCTCCAACTAGTCCATCAAACTCAAGCCCCGATTGACCACAGCTACAACCCCAAAACCATTATTAAAGAAATTGACAAAAATCTAAAAGACACCCATGATAAATCACTAAAAACACATTTTGAACTCAAAAATAAACTCCAATGCTATTCAACCCTAAATAGAACCACTAAATTGGCCAATTATCTAGTAATTAAAGAATTTAAAGAAAGACAAATCCTCTCCAAATACAGATTGGGTGACCATGATCTAGAAATAGAGAGAGGAAGACACAGACACACATGGACAGAGAGAGAGCAGAGGATCTGTAGACACTGTGATCTACAGCAAATAGAGGACGAGGAACACTTTCTGCTCATCTGTCCTAAATATCAGCATGTGAGAGAAACATTTCTGGCCAGATTTGAAACTCTGATTCCATCATTCACTGAACTGAGTGATAATGAGAAAATGTCCTTCATGCTTGGAGAAGACGAGAGCACAGCCGCACTCGCGGCACAATATGTGTTAGCCATTCATAACGATAGAGACCGCTAACTCTCTCGAGCTTCAGCTACTCACTTGTGTGACTTATTTACTGTGCTGCATGTGACATGATCTGTACATATGTAGTATATATATATGTGTTTGTTTTTATTATTTATATATAATATGTTAATGCTTTGGCAACATTGTGATACACAGTCATGCTAATAAAGCAAATTTGAAATTGAAATTGAATTGAGAGAGAGAGAGAGAGAGAGAGAGAGAGAGAGATTATCTTTATTAATTAATTATTATTATAAGAAAAATTATTTATTAACTTTTATAATTATTTGATTAGGTTTTATTTTAATCAGTGTTGTTACCTCTTCTTAACCAACCAACCCCCTCCCACATCGCATGTGGATATTGATGGGAGTGTATCGTTGAGGATGACTTCAGACATAGAAGGTCAGCAGATTTGTGACTGTTGAAAGGTAATGAGAGATGACCAAGTGGGGTATGATTCTAGTGTATTCTTTTGAATAGAAGTGGACAGGTTTTTGCATGGAGATGTACTCTATTTTTTTACGATTGCTTAAAGGTCCAATGGCATGAAATTTTCATTTTATGAGGTTTTTCAACATTAATATGAGTTCCCCTAGCCTGAATATTGTCCCTAAGTGGCTAGAAATTTTGATTGGTGTAAACCGAGTTTTGGGTGTCTTTCTCTACCTTTGAGAAAATGACAGCTCAGACGAGCTTATCTTGAATTTTCCTGTTATGACATCATAACAGGAACGGTTACTTCCCTTTCCTCCGCCCAGAGAATTCCTCGAGAGATCATGGCTTGTGAACGAGTGAATGCTGGCAGTTTCTCAGTGTTTGGATGTACAAATGAAAACAGAAGTCTTTTTTCAGTTCCTTCTGATCTATGATCAGTGATTTCTGATGTGTAGCTAATTATTCAAGTTCACACAGAACTTTATTATTCGTGCACACACTGCGGCTTCTCTCTCTCCCGACACAGAACAGTGTTTTCGTTTTTCTATCTTGTGAGTGAGTGTTTTTGTACGTCCTCGTCGCGTCTATCTGTTCTTAAATGTGCATACAGTCGTGAGTTTCTGCTCAACATCGGCAGAGCCACATCTTTAGAGATAAATTTCACGCACGCCGAAGCTCGGGCTGCACTGACCAGTCGGCCTTCAACATCACCGACGCCCAGTACTGCATCTGGCCCACAGCGGAGGCGCCATGCGCGGCGTGAGATTAAGCAGACGGGGGGTAAGCGTGAGCGTATCAGAGCTAGGCTAGCCAGCTATCGCCACAATAAACTTTTATCAATTACTGCTGTTGTCTTTGTTTGCGCTGTGTACTCAATGCGCGTCACTGACGCTTTTCATATGATAGGAAAATATCTAAAAATAATGCTATAATCAACACTTACTCGTAACTCGTTCATCTCGATAGCTGTAATGGTACAGTACATGTGTTACAAAGTTGAAATAAGGAGGAAGACGGGCTCGGTGTGACTGGGACTCAGCGCTCTCACAACTAAGTAGTTACAATATATAACTTTGTTAGAAATCGCTCCGTCTCTGGTCCATTGATGTCCGGTTCGCGACCGAATCGTTCATTTGAACCGGTTCTTTTTAGTGAACCGAACCAGTTCACCAAATCGGACTGAATCACTCTAAACGGTTCGCTCATCAAGTCACCGCTGATCCATCATTTACTAAAGTTACTAACTTTCTGACATGAGTGACAGTCCCTCCGACTAGAAATAAACGAATATCCTGAAGTATATGCTAGTAACTACAACAGTTCACTGAACTGAGACGTGCTGATAGAACTGATGAGAAGTGAACTCAGGTCCATCTGTCTTCTTTTAATATTTTGGACATGTTCCAATCTGGGTTTAGATAATTACATAGCACTGAGTCAGCTCTGTTGAAGGTTACTAATGATATCTTGCTTGCTCTGGATTCAGGCTCTTGTGTAGTGCTGGTTTTATTGGATACCATGTAGTGCAGCATTTAATACCATTGACCATAACAACCTTCTTGAACGACTAGAAAGTATGGTAGGTGTCAAAGGCACTGTTTTATAATGGTTTGCTTCGTACCTTGCGAATAGGACTTTTTCTGTAAATTTAGGGAAATTTTCCTCATCATCTGCACCTGTTTTGTGTGGTGTGCCCCAGGGATCCATTCTGGGAGCTTTATTGTTTTCCCTTTATATGCTTCCCTTGGCCCTAGGTCCTTTTCAATATACACAAACAAATCAAAAATCTTGGAGTGATCTTTGACTCTTCACTTTTTTTTGATAAACAAATTAATGCTGTTATTAGAGAAAGTTTTTTCCATTTAAGATCAATTGCAAAACTGAAACATCTCCTTTCAAGCAAAGATTTAGAAGTTGTGATTCATGCTCTTGTAACATCATGATTAGATAATTGCAACTCTCTTTATTCCAGTCTCCCTCAGTCTTCAGTATCGTGATTGCAAGTTGTTCAAAATGCGGCTGCTAGACTGCTGACTGGGTCGAAAAAGAGGGACCACATCTCCCCTATCCTCCTGAGACCCAGGTTTGAATTTAGTATTTTTTCATGTCATTACATTGTTTAGAGCATAAGAAACAAATGGAAAAAAAAAAAACATTTTTGAAAAATTATATTTTATTCATATGTCCTCTGTAGGTGACACCTGGGGGCCGTTCTTCGTACCTCGCTAACTCAGTTAGCCGGATTTGATTGTTGACGATTTGGCATGATCTTGGATTGTTTGGTTCTTCGACGCTCATCCTGGGCTTGCTGTCATAGCAACAAGTCCGTAAGCTTAAACCTGCTCACGAGCGGCTTATTTCATGTAAACAGGATTAGATTGCATCTTGAGGTGATACTTAAAATCTGTCCCAGCCACTGCTACTTTATTACAAGAGTTCATTATTGAACCAGGGGCAATAATAATCCTTTTAAATAATAATAATAATATACAAATTTTAAATTGTATATGTATATAATATTATAATGTTGTGTATAATACTATAGACACAGCCACTTGATTGAGCGATTTATTTGTGATGGAATAACTACTTTATAATTTTATTGGAAGTTTGCACACATGTTGTACAGTTAATCTGAGCCGTGCATTAATTTAAGTTTAATTAAGTGATGACGGATATTATGGGATGGCTTGATGCAGCGCAGGAGATGCAGAGAATTTGATCTTGACTCTTAAGAAACTTTAATACTGTCACGTTACAAATCTGCTTCAAATTGAATTAAAAATGTAATTACAACATTGACATAAAAATGTAAAGGGTGTACAAATACTGTATAAAATCGTGAATATAAATAATTGGTAATCATGTAAAAAAAAAAAAAAAAACATTTATCATTGATCTATTATAACTTTTATGTTGGTTTGGTCGTTTAGCTGTTTCCTTATAAAGGTCCAGATATTCGTGGGGGGTTTTTTGTGTAATTTGCCAGGTTTTTTGCCAGGTGGCTTTTTTAATTATATGATGTCATTACGTTGCTGTCTTGACGCCAGCCAGCCAATCGCTGCATTGCTGATCATGGTTTCGAGTATCGATGCATCTGCCCTCTTCAGGGAAAACAAGAACGCGCAGTGATCTTAGATCATTTAATCCAGATATTTAAATCCAATCCGCAAATTCGTTGGAAGAACCAAATTAGCCAGACATCAGTTATCAGGATTAAAAGATCTGGGATCTGTCAAATCATCTCAGATGTATTAAGCGAGGTACGAAGAACGGGCCCCAGGACTGTACAATGATGAAAATATTTATTTCTCTCCACAGTGTAAAATACATCCAAGCATTTCCAAAAGTTGCCTTTTGTACTGAAAATCAGAACATATTCTAAATACAATAGTATATGAACAAAAATATTTGTAGTAGAGACAAAAAGAAAGCCAAAAAATAAAACAAATCTGCATCTGCCCAATAGTTTTCTTGGCGATAGTTAGAGCCACTAGGAGTAATTGACTTTGTATTGTTTAAATTGATTGTGGATATGTCACATAATATACAGAGGGAGGGAGACAATAGGATGTGACATCCCATAAGGTTGGATAGTGAGTCAGTAACGTTTTCCCAGAATTTTTTAATTGAGGTGCAATGCCAAATGGCGTGAACATGGGTGTCTGGGGTATTTTGTGTACGATGTGAACAGGTTTCTGAAGTAAATCCCATTTTAAATCATTTTCATCCAGTTAGGTGAAATCTATAACGTTATTTTGTCACTTATTGAGCTGTAGGCTAGCTGGAGCTGTTTACCTCCAGTCTTTGTGCTAAGCTAGGCTAGCGGCGGGTGCGTCAGACAGAGTTATGGCACGCACGGAGATGAGAATGGTATGTATGGACTTATCTAACTCTGGGGAATACGGTGAATAAGCTAAAGTCCCAAAAAGTCAGCGTGTTTCTTTAACACCATGCAGCTTTTCATGATGAGTAACTGGTTATTATAACACCTATAAAAGAGCATATTTAAACCTATAAGTTTTTATAAGTACTTTTTACTTTAATATTTGCTTTGATAACTCAAAACTGCTGAAATTTTCATCTAAACTGTTGTCATATAAATGAACAAGGAAGACTATAGAGATTTTGCCAATACTTTACTTATGGGAACATGTAATATTGCACAAAGTTGAGGAATCAGCATATTCCTTATGTTATAAATAATACAACACACTCATATTAAGGAACAAGTTTGAACATTCAAGATGCTTTAGAAATGGCTTTGGCTCCTGAGACTGCAAGCAAAACACTATATGATTTGCAAAGTAAATCCAGCTCACAGATCAGCAGCTCAGCTCAGCGAGCGAGAGCGAGAGCGAGACCGAGAGAGAGAGAGAGAGAGAGAGAGAGCTGAAAACAGTGCTAGATGCAAAGAGAAGAACCACAAAACAAACATTTCCATTTCACAAGCAAGGCTTTTGTTCAATTTTGTAAACAAATCAGAGCCTGGCCTAATATAAGCAGTCAGGCTAACAAGGCATGAGTATAGTATAAGTAATAAGTTTGAAAGAACAAAAGGGTCACATCTTCAAGAAGGCTCAAAGCATGAACTGAAACCGACTGATAAAATACCCTAACCCTAACCCGACTTCAACAGAAATCAGCTAGTGTAAATAGAGCCCATGACACGGAGCTCTTTAAACAGTGTTAAAACATTAGCTAGAGAAAATAAAAGGGACCAAAGACAGTCTAGACCAGGGGTTTTCAAACAGGGGGTCCTCCAGAAGGTTCTAAGCAGTCCCCAGAAAATTTCAGAGAGTAAAAAGACAAAGCAAAAATGGTTAAAGTCTACTGAACTTTCATTGCCATACACATACTTTCCAGAATTGTATATGTTTGCTTTGTAACTTTCTAGTGAGTTTTTCCTCACTATAGTCCTTTATCTTGCTCACTGGGGTTGTAAGGCAGTATTCTTAACGCAGTATGCAAGCTGCTAACATAGGCTACATTTATTGTGAAAGTTGCTTATATAAAATCATTTTTAATAGAACATTTTCTTCTTTGGGTTTATACATCCAACATTAAGTATAGCCAATTTAAGTTTGGAAATTATATGTTGTATTTATAATGTCACACTTACTATTTATCTAACAGATAAAAAAAATAAAAAAAATTCATATATAAATATATATAGATGGATTTTAGGAAGGGGGTCCCTCATAAAAGGTTCATCATATTTGGGGGTCCTTGGCATCATAAAGTTTGAAAACCCCTGGTCTAGACAATCTTTCTTACACCAATGTTCTTTCGTCCATACAAGTTTCAATGTCAAACATAAACTGCAAAAGTTCAAAACAATGCATTGTTTGTGTAACATGATAAACCAGCTGAGCTGTTTTACATGACTGATTACAGGCATTCAGAGCTAACATGTGTACGACACGTAGTACATGAGCAAACATGAATGCTCAATGTTTTACTCTTTGGTGTGTTTTATTTGAGAGGCTTTAAAATGTATTTGAATAGTTTGATTAGTGATTCAGTGACTATATAGCACTGCAGAGTGCTGACAACAATGCCTGAAATAAACCATATCTGTGGCCTAATAAAATGCATAATCGAGCCTAGTGTGAATATTCTGTGTCATCCTTGATTTCTTGATTATTTTGTAGATAGCCAGTGTTTCTCAGCCTCATCAAGGCTCACATACTCTTTATCAACACCAAACTACAAATGTTTTATCATATTTGACTGGATATCATGAAGAATTGTCTTTAAGTCACGTGTAATATGTGGTAAATGCACACTTACTATTACTTGTCACATTTTTGTTTCAAAGCAGCATCCAAAACCATTCCAAATACCCCTGGTTGGGAAAAGTCAAGTATAGACTTGGACTATAAGTCTACCTAAAATATATGTAAACCTTGAGGACAAGCATTAAAAACACTGTTTGAAGGATCTGGTATACAGAGTGATCAGTCATAACAAATCAGAAGATGATGATTATCAAAAATATATTTGTAGACAAATTCATCATTATTTACTTTAAAAAAATCAGAGGTGACTTTAGTTGAAATACCACTCATAGAGATCATGAGCTTCTTTATATTCTCTGTGTCGTGCTATATGGTCACAGGCAGTGCAAATGGCCAGTACAAACTCAAGGTTCTGTTGTATTAAATGAGGAGTTGGAGTGAGATATTTCCTCCAGGTAAAGAACCTGCTATATGCTTCTTCGTCCTTGTCCAGCTGAAGCAGATATTCTGCTAGTGACTTTGGATCTGGGAAGTCATTCACGTGAATGAAGGCATCGCCAGGAACAAAGTTCTCATAGTTTTTCCTGGGAGGACCCAAAACCACAGGGACGGTCCCCGAAGCAAGCGGCCCGTTTATCTTCTCAGTGAAGTAGTCCTTGTGGATGGAGTTCTCAAAGGAAAGGTAAAACTTGCAGCTAGCCATGGTAGGATAGTAGTGGCTATGATCCAAGAACGCTGCATAAGCCCTCCCGAACATATGCACTTGGATATATTTGCTGAATTCTCTGTAAAAAACGTTCCTTGCTCCGACACCTGTTGAAGGATCGTTGTTACTCACAATCCAACACACCAGTTTGTCTTTTTTGGGAATTACAAACCCCTCATCTGGTTTCTTCCTGGTGGTCAAGCTCATCCGTACAGGAATGTCAGCGTCGTGTCTGTAGCTGAGAGTGAGGTTGAACAGGTTTTCCAGACCTGGTATTCTCTTTGTGTTGGTCGGTGATTCCATATGTAGCCATATCCATCTCTGGAACGGAGGACGAGGAGACGGAGGAAGGTTGGACAGGTCCCAATTGATGCCCCTGTGATAAACCATGACGGCATCTGCATTGCTGTAGAGAGCTCTATCATCCGTTATCTGACAGTTATCAATGTTGTACAACTTTTTGCAGTCACTCAGGTCAAACCTGTAATTTTCAGGCCAGGTCCACAGCAGAAGTATAGGTTTGTCTTCCACTGCTTCAGTAAAAGAGATGTTGCTCTTGGCAGGGATGTATTGTTTGGGTCTAGGGAGTGGAAGTGGACAGTTGTTTGAAGGTGGAAACCAGAGAAACACGACACTCAGAGAGATGACACCTGCAACCGTCACTATTAGACCCAGACGACACAGCGATGAGCCATTTGTGATTGACATTTTCTAAAAAAGAAAGTGATCCGCCTCAAACATACAGAAAAAAAAAAAACAAAAGCCTTTATATTAAAATGTTAGCTACATTGAATTCCAAAAATATTTTTGAATTAACTATAAAGGTAGCACTGTGTCTGTTCAGAAGAGACAATAGCAGCACATCAGGCAGTGAAAACTAAATGTTATTTTATTGGCCAAAACATTTGATTCATACAATTAGATTCAAATGTAGAACGTTTGGAAGGAATGTAGTGAGCTCACCTCCTCAACGCGTTCTTTATTTGTAGAAAGGTGCAGTTGTGTTCGGCGCAAGATGATTGCACAATGTAAACACGGAAGTATCTAAAGACTAGAAAAGTGTCGGATCGGAAATCAGCCCTAAAACACACGGAACTCAGAGAACCTCGAGTGTAAACAGAGCGCTCTGCCTCTGACGCACCGGCTCTCCAAAACTCCTGTCCATTGTCCTTTCTGAACGCTAAAACGCGGAGATTAAAGCTCGTGAAGCGTTTTCTATACAAACAAACGTGAACCAGCTGATCTAGATTAACCGCTTCAATGGTCTAAACTTGGGTGTGCACAACAGGTGTGACGTTTCATGCTGCGAACAAAAGTATTCACTGGGAATATGGAACACCATAGCTGCCAAAATAATAAATAAATACATTATGCATACATAAATATACAATTACAAAAAGTATGCTTTTAATTCCATTTTTATGTATATTTATAATACATTTATTATTTTTCCCCCCTTTATTTATTTTTATATGTATTTATTTCCACATTTATTTATTGATGCATTTATTTTTCTTTGTCTGTATGGTAATGAGGGGGGTGTGATTTACAGAGACAGGTAGCTATAGCTGCATGTGGGAGTAGGCTAATGGGCGTGCCAAAAGGTGAATTGCTACAACTAACCCCACACCCTGACAGACAGATTTCACGACCATTGATAAAGACCTTTCTTCACACTTTCTTTACTCCTACCTGCAGTGACCCACAGTCTTACCTCAGACATAGCAATCGAGCTCAGAGTGGCAAGGGCAAAGCTTTGAGGACACAGTGACACCTTGTGGTGTGAACAAATGAAATGCGGACACCTCTTTGCATGCCCCTTTCGTCTGATTACCAAGTGGCTATCTCCCCCAGTTTCTCTTGAAGCCAATACGGAAGTGACTTAAACTGCAATACAGTTACACCCACATACAGACGTAAATGGCAACCGATAGCATTAATTTCATAAAACAATGACAAAATACAGAGATACGGTTTCAGCCCGACAGCGCAATTATATATTCTTATTTGTGGCATTTATTTTTACTGTGCCGTGGCACAGTGGTTGGAAAAACACTGGCGTAATGCATTAAGACAGCATTTAAAAGAACTTGTGCCAGAATTACTAACAGTTTTCTCCAGCGCAAACCCTCTTTTGGCGTTAAAAAATTACTGTTAGGATTTACTAAAGTAACGCAGTGAAACATTAGCACTGAAAAGGCGAGGAGGGTTATTTTTGCGACTGACCTTATTGCAAATGCATTTGTAGGAGTTTCCCTTTCAGACACAAAATTTATGGGAGGAAGAGTATTTAAAGCGGTTTAATTTTTTTATACTGTTGTCTGAGGTCAACTTATGACGTTTGCGTGGTTTTTATGGGCGTGCCGCACTGAAGACTTGGAAGTAAACGCCCGCGGCTAGGATTGGATAAGATTTGCATATTTTATGAGCTTCTGCTCCCCTGTGAGTACACGTGAGGGATTGTTTTGAAAGCGTGTGGAAAAACGGCAACTGGAATTAATCACGCACAGGGCTCGCAAAATGTCTTTATCAAAGAAACACAATGATTCATCTCTCATCCACCCGCGATTGATTGGAATGTTATTTTTGTATTACTTGGCCAGCCCGACCGGTGGATATAAGCGCGAACCATACACACACGCACGCATCCACGCACATCAAGAAAGGAAGGTTATTTCACAGGGGTGGCACGGTACATGAAAAAAAACCGAACGGTTCGGTTCGCTTGTCTCGGTTCGGAGCGTGTGCGTCGCACAACTGCCCGGAGTTGGAGGATGCGCCAGCGACGTATAGCTGGCAGGGCAGATGCAGCGCGCGCGCATTCACACACTGGCAGTGTTTGTCTCTCGCAGCTAAACCGCGGCTCGTGTATTGCAAATACAGACAAATATTGTCCATTCTGCCACATTTTCCGGTGTTTTCCTCCGACCCCTGTCTGTCTCATGCTTTGATTTATGATGGGCAGCATATATCTGCTGCAGATGCGACCGTGTTCCCCTCTGTCTCATACACACATGCATATAACATGCTGTATATAAGTAGTTCACATGATAAATGTAACATTTAAAAATTAAGATGCTTCTAGTTTTAATAATTTAAACATGCCTTTGAAGTTTGGGCAAAAACTTCTGGCAGTGTTGTGTTTTCGTGTATTTTTTATTTTCTTTTCACAGCGCTGGATGTCATATGGTGATTGTGAAACACACGGAACACTTCATGGTGAAATTTGTTAATCAGGTCAGCTGTATTAAAGCCACAGTGCATTGTTCTGATCAAAATTGACATGATTAACATTAAAAATGTTACGCCAATGTGTCGGACTCTGTAGACAGCCAGTTAAGAAACAACTTCTACATGATATAAAAAAATGTAATACTGTATCCTAATTGTGGATGATTAAGCTATATATCATATGCTGAAGTAAATTTCTTGAGTGTTAACGATAAAAAAACAACAAGAACCATACAGAACCGAAAACCGTGACCCTAAAACCGTGATACGAACCGAACCGTGGGTTTTGTGAACCGTGCCACCCCTATTATTTCACTATTTAAGATAGCCTGACGGCAGACCGGGCTTACATTTTGGTAGCCCGTCTGAAAAACACCGGGACATTGGTCTTTACGAGCACTGGCTAATACATGTCTGAGTCTGATCCCGTATTGCAATGAACCAACAAAACCACAAATAAAGGATTCTTCAGCCTGTGACAGCGTGCTAAGGTATGTTCAGTTAGACACGTACACATTGTTGGGGTAGCAGCTTAGGACCCAGGACCAGTAGCGAAAAATGAAGACCAAGAGTCAGGAGTTAGATTAATTCAAGAAAAATTTACTGAAGAATAGTTTGCAGTTTCATCAGCAGAAGCCAGCTCACAAGGAGCTCGTAGGCCGCACTCCCTCTAACAGTCTCCCCGCCTCCGCCTAACGTACATACAATTTCTGATTAGTTATACTGTTTTCAAGGTCTAACCACGTCATTACTGTCATGTGGAATGATTCTGATTGGCTCTAACAACGTGCAATGTAAGCAACTTTCCACACGCAGACAGATAGGAGCAGATATCACTAAAAATGCGTAGACTAGTTGTCGCCCAGGCCTAGATTTAGATCACAATGACCTCGGAGGTCACAGAAAGGCGTCTCCAGGTCTGGCATCGTCTGCAGAAAAGCCCATCTCCAATACTGGATCTGCACAGATCATGCAACGCATACACGCAAAAGCTCCAGAGAATAACAGTTTCGCGAAACCACGCCCACCTCACCACATGAATTTATTCTATTTAGTAAGAAAAGCATATAAAAGAGGTACATTTCTCTGAGTCCCCAAAAAGTCACGTAGACCTGTAACATATGTGATCCTAAGGTCACTTTAGGAAGACATAGAGCTAACACATGCTGAGGGGCCTTCTCACTCCCGGGGTGTTGTTACACACCAAGGACAGTTGCCTGTCAGCACGTCTGGACACAGACATCAGAGCTGCACCTAGAGAATGTGGATCCAAAAGCACACAGCAAATATAATACTAAAATCTCCAAAATCATCATCCTTAAACTAAATATATAAAAGTATAAAATCACACTGAATTACAATCATCTTAAAACTAAATATATGAAAGCAGAGAAAGAGATACATAGATTGATTATCCTTGATTATTCAGGTTATGGAAATAATAAAAAGAAACATTGAGAAGGATAGGTGTATAAAAGAAGAGACACAGGTATCTGACCTGCCCCTTCAACATAATCAATACGATCTGTAACAATGCAATACTATCACATATAAAAAACATGTTTTACTCATATAAGTGTTGCACCATTCCTGTCGGATCCAATATAGGAGGCACAGCATTGTATTTTAATCTCAATATGTCTGCAAATCCAGTCTCGACCTGCGTCTTGTTTACAAACGATTCTACTGTGAAATGAAGCGAACAAACGCGCAACGTCTTACGCACGTGAGCTGGAACTTCATTAAAAATAAAGTTCAACCACAAATTCCTATTTTTAGAATCCGAAGGAAGCTTATGCAGCGACTGTGTTCTTCCACAACCAGGCACAGCACCATATATTACTTTCTTCGTTTCGCTCCACGAGTCGGTGGGCGGGGCTACAGAAGCAGGCGTACATATTTATCTGTTGAGGCGGCGTTTCAGCATACGATGACGTCAAGGGTCGACATATTCTGAGATCGAGCGTTTTCTGGGCCTGGTGTCAATAAAAGCTTTCAGCTCCGAAACTTACAGGATATTCTTATATCACAATGAACTTTTATATATCAAAGGCTTAAGGGAAAGTTGATTCATCACCCCTTTAAATGTATCAGGCAAGGTGATTTACTAAGGTTTGCACCATTATTTACCGGCCCGAAAAAAGCATGTCTTAAACCAGACGATAATTTGCGCTGCTCTTGGTAGATTGTGTTGGTCTTTGTGGAAATGATCCGGCTGCGTCTGTGTTCTTTCATTTACGTGTTGTCAGTAGATCACACGCAGAACTCCCATTGGCGCTTTTTTGGAATTGCACTCTCACGCTAATTTGCCCCGTTTAGTAAATCTGGCCCTTATTGATGATGCAAGCAGATGAGCCCTGAATATTGGGCAAAACGTGCCAAGCGCTTTGGGTTCATACTCTGGGCTCATCTGCTTTCCTGTAGGACAGGGTTGGGGGACGTTGATCTTGGAGGGCCAAGCTGCGTCCCAATTCGCCTACTTATACTACGACCTAAAAGTATGTACTCTTTTTATGAAGAAAAAGTACATACTTTTGAATGTGTAGCAGAAGAGTATGCAAACTTTGGGACATACTACTTCATCTTCTTTACTTTAACGGACTTTGTCGCTTAGTTATGTGCATCCCGTCACTGTTTAAACTGCCCTGTCAATCATCGTCACAGTTAAAATCCTCCACATTCAATTTAATTTCCTACTGTATCGTAGAGAAATGTAGTAGCACGTTGATCTGCCATTCGTGGGTCTTTAATGCAGAGACTCCCCTCATGTGTTTGCAGTTTAAATATAATGGTATATATGGTAGTATTTATACAGCACCAAATTGTGTTGTAAGCATCTGGGTTTTTCCAGATAGGAACTAAAGTTCATCAAAGAAGGAACACAAGGCTTTTGCAAACACCGTATGACCATCACCCCTCGACACTCGATGTCGGCTTCAGCAGTTTTTTCCATGCCTTGGCATTTTTTCGTCCTTTTCTTCCTTTTAGTTTAGGATCCTGTCTCTTATGTGTGTGTGTATGTATCCGCAAGTGTGTTTGTAAGTTCATCAAGATTCATAAAACAACTCTCCCGAACATTACAAAAGTTCACAATACTGCTGCAGATGAAATATAATGTGGATAACACTGAATAAATATCTTTCCGTCAGGTTAAATACTATAATAATTGATCACGTAAACCTCTTTATCTAAACCTCTCTACTTAACCGCACATCCGTCATGTTTGTAGTTTTTTAACACTTTTTATCCACATTTGTACTAATCAAATCCTCGTCCAAAACGCAATAGGTTGTGGGCAATATCAGCCATATTTTGTGCTCTTTTGCATGATGGTACATATTATGCTTTTTTAATAAGTTGTGTGCTGAATTTGAACTATGTACACACTTCTGTGTCTGTTAGAAGATCTGTTGAAGATATGGTTTCTGTTCATGTGTTCCAAGACATTTTGTCCACCATATATACATACAGTTTCATATCGCCATTAACTCCCTGTGTGACTTACAAAGGCATGTCTGCACACCTCTTGCATTTCGTTTGGTTTTTCCAGCGTTGCAGCTACAGTTCACCTTTCGACTCCCCTATTTCTCTCATTCTTCCCATACATAGCCTCGGATTCAAGCCTCCTATACGAAGACAGTATAAGTTTGTATACCATTAGCCATCGGGGCTGGATGGGCAGGCGACCTTGTGAACCGACTGGCAGAAAGTGTTTCTTGAAATTACATATTAGATCATTCTTCTCCACAACAGTATACCCCTGTAACAGTATACCACTCTTTCCAGGAAGGTGACATATGGCCAAACCTGAAATATTTAGTGTCTCTGAATATCCAGGATGTCAGATGTCCTCCTTAAGACTTAAATCGATGCAATATAACAAATAATAATAATAATAATAATACCTTTTATTTAAAAGGCGCCTTTCAAAGGCACTCAAGGACACCGTACAAACAGGATAAAAAAATAAGAAGCAAACAAGACAACTCACACATCAATCAATCAATCATATCATTAAAAGCCATTCTAAACTAAAATGTTTTTATCTGAGCTTTGAATTGGGAAATAGAATCCAGCTGTCGAATGTGTAGTGGTAAAGAATTCCATAACTTAAGAGCTGCGCAACCAAAAGCCCTACCACCAAAGGAACTCATCTTAAAATTTGGAACAGACAATAGTTCTGCCTCAGATGATCTCAGAGAGCGAACAGGAGTATACGGATGAAGAAGGTCCGAAAGATAATAAGGTGCCAAATTATGTAGAGCTTTGTAAGTAAGGAGTAGAATTTTATCATGTACACGGTAATGGACAGGAAGCCAGTGCAGTTGGAAAAGAATAGGAGTAATATGATCCAAGATACGCGAGTGGGTAACAATCCTGGCTGCTGAATTCTGAATGAACTGCAATCTGTGAAGTTGTTTTTTAGGAATACCAAATAAGAGGGAATTACAATAATCGATCCGGGATGTAACCAAGGTGTGAATAAGTACTTCTGTATTGTGTTGAGAAAGTGAAGGACGGAGTCTAGCAATATTACGTATATGAAAGTATATGAATCCACACCCCCACCAGAAGCCTTCGCTCAGCTAAGGAACGACGGCTTGTGGTACCATCACAGAGGGGGAAAAAATCCCTTTCCAGAACATTTTCATTCAACGTTCCCAGCTGGTGGAACGATCTTCCCAACACCATCCGAAACGCAGAATCATTGACATCATTCAAAAGTCAACTTAAAACTCAGCTCTTCCGTGAGCACTTAACCTCATAATAAAAAATAAAAAAAAACACTTTCCTTTCCTCTTTCTCTTCCTTCTTCCCTCCCTACTCTAGCCTGTGCTACACTGAGCAATGTACACGGTCTCAGGATTTCAGGCTCTTGTGCTTCTCGACTCTTCATGACCTATCGCTTCATGTACCCCCAAGTTGTAAGTCGCTTTGGATAAAAGCGTCTGCTAAATGCATAAATGTAAATGTAAATGTGAAAGAATGCAGTACGTGAAATGTTATTAATATGTGAACCAAAAGAAAGCAAACTATCAAGTATAACCCCAAGGCTTTTGACGTTAACCGGACAGTTATCAATTGACAGAATTCCTAGCACCAACAAGAAGGGTTTCAGTTTTATTGGTATTTAAAATGATTAGCCATCCAGATGTTCACATCCTGCAAGCATTTAGAAAGAAAATAAATGACCTCTACAGAGAGAAGAAGAAGGCTTAAAAGAGTCAGGGCCAGATTTATATGCATCGCAGGCATGTGTCTATGTCTAGTCTAGTCTAGTCTAGTCTACTGTCTAGTCTACCGTCTAGTCTACTGTCTTAAACTTAAGAGACTCTCCACGCACTGCTCTCGAACTAAAAATTATGGATTTGATCAACTGGTCTCTCAACGCAATTGACACCATCTTCTCGACGAGAAGCTTAGGTTCGGGGGAACCGAACTGCCAGAACGTTTGCTGCTGGCTACACGATGGACGCGTGGGAGAGGTGGCATGTTGTGTGTCTGGCGGCTCTTTCCGTAGAGGACATTGAAGACATCTACCTATTCGGAATCATGGTAACAGGGTTTCTGCTGATTGGATCAGGCATTGCCCTGGTATATCGAGGAATTCAGGAAGCGGTGACAGCTGTTCAAAGCTCTGCTCAATGATTGAAGCAGTGGGCAAAGCGGTCATCTCTCAAACTGGGACTATTAACCGCAATATGGATCATCATGAAGATGCAACGCAATATGGATATCATCATGGAAAAGCTCACGGCTTTGCAAAAGGATCGCTTCAGAGACCAGAACGAACTAAGAGAGCAGTCATAAATTGTGGCTACTCGCTCTCAGACCAAACAATTCCAATCTTATCTGCTTTCGGCTCCCTCTACCAGCACTGGCCTTGGCCAAGGCCGCTGTTGGGACAACAACTCCCCCTGAGAGCACTGCAGGAAGACGCTCTTGCATTCATCCCCCAATCACCTGCTGACTCGGACTGGGATCTGATCAAGGTTGTCTCCATAGCAACTTGCGGACTGGAGCACCGAGATTATGGTGCCAGGCGTGACTCTCCAGGCCTACACAAACATGCACATGAACTCTACAGACACACACACATTTATGCACACACCCATCTCTCACCTTCGCCGCTTTGTACCCCCAGTCTGACAAGCGGGACTGTGACCAGCGCCTGAAATGGCTGCAGGACGGGCCGCCTGGCTGTGCTGGGAAACCTCAACCCCCCATTCCTCTCCCCTGTTGCAAGTCGTGTTTCATGTTGTAATGTGTATGTGCTCATGTTGCTGAGATGTTTTTTTACTGTTCCCAAACTGTGCTCCCGGAAGGAGCATAGTCTGGGGGTTGTTTTTTTTTTCATCTCCACACCCCCCCTTACCTCTCCTCATGTTATGCTGTATTTTTATGTCCAACTAAAGAAGGCACCGCAGAATGGCGACTCGGTGTTACTCGCACAACACCAAAACAAATTCCGTGTATGTGTAAAAATGTACTTGGCAATAAAGCTCCTTGAATCCTTGAAATCCTTGAAAAAATGCTCATACATCTACGTCATGAAAGCGTGGACTCCGAGGAAGACTGCAAAGGCTTGGGATGCCATTTGGGACAGGGCCAAGTTTCAATTTTTTTTTTTTAAAGCTCCCACTACTTGGAGGTTTAGGCTTTAGTATTCAGAGGTTTAGGAATGGGAAGCAACTTTACAGAGTGCTGGACTCTGGCATTGGTGATACAAGATCTTGACCAAAAAATTATGTATCTTACCTTCAAGTCTTCCAAGGTGTATATGACATTCTTCTTTGATAGACTGCTGGCTCTTCCAAGCGCAACGTTGACGTCGGACGTAGCGCAAGCGTTTTGAACTGCGAGAGGTGTTACACTTTTTCGTGAGTTGATTACGGAAGGTGGTCTGCCAGAAGCTAGATAATTTACTTTATAACGTTTTAAATATGGATATTTTTCTTACACAATCACTTTGATTCGCTTCAGAAGGTCTTTATTAACCTCCGGAGCAGTGTGGATTACTTTTATAATGGATGGATGCACTTTTTTGAGCTTCCAATTTTGAGCCTCCATTTACTGCCATTAAAGCTTGGATTAGCCAGGACATCTTTTTTTTATATATATATATCTGATTGTATTCGTCTGAAAGAAGAATGTCATATGCACTTAGGATGGCTTGAGGGTGAGTAAATTAAGGGATCATTTTCATTTTTGGGTGAACTAACCCTTTAAACATTTGCCTATTTATTTAAATCATAAGACAAATTTAAGCATGTTTGTTTCTTTTCTAACAGCATCAATACATCAGTTCAATGTTTTTAAATAAAATATCTATGTAAAGACAGACTCACCTGTTCACTTGCATAGACCATGTGAATGCAAATCTTTCTTGCAAAATGCAAATAAAAATATGCACAAAGAAAATATGCTTTTGTATTTGTGGCATTTTCTAACCTAGGGGATTTTAGAGGATGCCACTTTGCTCTTGTTTTACTCCGGAATTTTCACTTTTTACACTATGAATTTGTTGGCTCAGTGACAAACTACTACTACTATGTTTTTTGCTTTTGTTAGATAAACGTTATAGTCCAAAAAGGTAAAAATGATTCTAGAGTACAACAAGAACAAAGCGGCGTCCTCTAAAGGTTAGAGAATGGAAATTGAGCACCCTTCGCCATGAATGCAAAGCATACATTTGCAAAGTTGTTGAGCATAATCACCATATCTCCACCAGAGATCACTAATCACATTGAGTTCTGACTTTGAATTGCTTATGTTCTCACCTGTCTTATTTGATCATGTATTGTTTGTGTATATGTCTGCCTGTGTTCCCATTGTATATTATACTCTATGTTTCCACACAATAACTGACTCATTGAATTGGCTCTGTGTGTTTGACATTTGTCTTTGTTTACATATCTCTATAGCTCTGCCCTGGATTTCTGACATTATCTCTTTATTGTTGAACTTGAATTATTACAAGTATCTGCACACAGATTCTGACAACCCTATTTGCAGGAAAATGTGTGTGAACCTCGGATATGGTCATAAAATTGGATGTGGAACTCACAACTATAGACCAAATAATAACAACAACACAACACTCTAAAAAAAAAAGGTTCTATATGGCACCAAAAATGGTTCTTGGCTCGTAATCATAGGGGAACCTTTTTTAGGGCTATATAGCACCAATTTTGGTGCTTCAGTGGTTCTTCGGCGGTTCTTCAGAGGTGCTATATAGCACCTTAGTCAAAGAACCGGTGAAGAACCTCTGAAGAACTGCTGAGGAACCACTGAAGCACCAAAATTGGTGCTATATAGCACTAAAAAAGGTTCCCCTATGATTACGAGCCAAGAACCATTTTTGGTGCTATATATAGAACCTTTTTTTTTAGAGTAAAGGATATGCATGTTTGCCTCAGAGTGGACATCCAGCTAATTAAAAAAAATGAAAAATTATAATGATTTAAATGACTACAAGAGACAAATGTTTTGACAAATAGAATTTGCCATCCAAAATAATTTAACAAAAGCTGAAAAACAAATGATACATAATTCACCTGCCTGTCTAGTGCTGATGGCGAATGGTAAACTAATTTTAGCCCACATAACATGTAAATCTAGAACAACAGATGTATAACAGTGAACATGAAATCTTTGTTTATTGATGAGTGCTGGCAGAAAGGCATATTGTCACCAACACGTTATGGACAACTTGGGGAACATATTGAGCCGTAATGCTTTTTGTGGTAAATACAATCCAAGTTGCTCTTCTAAAATGTATGATAAAATTATTCCAATGCCAATGATTAAATTAGAAAAGGAACATTTGAAATATTCAATGATAGTACCTAAAATACATGATCTTATGGTAGAAAATGTAAACTTTGGTGTAATGCATTACTTTACTCATATATTACATAATGCACTGTAACAATAGTCCACTGGAGGCGAGTTGTAGAACCCAAGTGCAGTTTATTTAAACCAAACACAAACAAAGTAAACAATGACTTGTTCTTCGTACCTGGATTTGATTGTCGACGATTTGGCATGATCTTGGACCGTTTGGTTCTTCAACGCTCATCCTAGACTTGCTGTCATAGCAACAGAATCCAACCTTTCAATATTATGTAATATTATGATTAACGATATTTTTGGAAAAGTGGCTCCGGGAATTAACAATGGCTTATATGCAGACGATGGAATAATGTGGAAAAGAGGAAGGAATATATCTTTTAATATGGATAAAATACAAGAAGCTAGAAGTAGTTGGAAAATGGTCATTAGAATGGGGTTTCAGATTCTCAATATCTAAAACATGTTACCAGATATTTACAAGGAAAATAAACAAAGAGAATAAAATGCTAAAATGATATGGGTCTTCTTTAGAGAAAGTTTGATGACAAATTAATCTGGAAGGACCATATACAGTAGATTATATATTAAAGAAATGTAGTAAAGTTTTAAATTTAATGAGAGCAGTAGCAGGACAAGATTGGGGTGCTGACAAACAGTCATTAAAGGGCATTTATATTGGTCTTATGTGATCAACATCAGACAATGGATGCATTGTTTATGAGTCAGCACTGTCAACGTTGTTAAAGGATCTAGATGTCATGCAAGCTAAGGCATTAAGAATCATTTTAGGAGCAGTTAAAACCACACCCATTACAGCATTGCAAGTAGAAACATCAGAAATGCCATTATTTATAAGACGACCAAAATTGGCTATGCCATACTGGATAGATTTACAGGGACAAAGAGATAAGCGTCCTGTAAGGGAAGTCCTGAATGATTGCTGGGAAATTTTAAATGCAACAGGTAAAGGCTTTGCATGGAAAATAAAGGGGTGGGTTAATGAAGATGGTCTAGACTCAAAATCATTTGCACCAATAGTAGTAATATCCCCAATTCCACCTTGGATACTAGCTCAACCTGAAATTGACATAAAATTACACGAGAACAGGAGCGAAATGGATGAAGTTGTTAGCATAATCAAATATGTTAATGAGTAGGCTATATGAATAACTCACACTACTCATTTCTTCAAATATATACAGACGGTTCGAAGAGTAGAGACTGGAAGGACAGGGACTGCATTCTATGTTCCAGAGTTTAAGGTGAAGAAGGCTGGAAGGATAACAGATGGCACATCAGTATATGGGTGATTGACATGACATATGGCCTTTTTTTGGTCCAATGTGTCAAAGTTAAGTAAATTATTTTAAAAAAAAATGTCACAAACTTTGGTGGTATTGTTCAGAAAGTGCTGTTATATATGAACATACAGAGCATTCATGGGATTCATCTTTAATTTGTCACAATTTTCAGCCAAACCAGAAAAAGCTCATATGGTGTGACTGTCCCAAGCACATTTCACAAATTTTGATTTTGAATAAAAACAAGAAAATTAATTCATTTTATGATAACCCAGATGTCTACTTGTGAGTCTGCTTGACTAAAAGTTTAGGCATATTATTTTGAAGCCATCCTTAACTAAAACATTTTGTCCCAAAAATGGATATCATATGGTGTGACCCCATATTCCTTTTTTTAAACGGGTAATTGTTTGGAGACATTTGGGGAGTGGGGCTCCTTCCTCTTTCTGGAGGAAGAACAACACCTCAGAAGGACACTGAAAGTTACAAGGTTAGTTTTCTCTCTTCATGTTTTAAAAAAAAATCGGGCACTCCCGCTTCAGTTCCCTTTTGCGTTGTCTTTTGGTGTGACGCATTTTACACAAAAATGCCTAAATGAAATGACTTTTCAGTCAATATTACCTTTAAAACTATATTGTCATATTGTAGTTAGGATGGCTTTAGGATGTTAGCATAAAAGCACATTGCTTAATGTCATGCTAAGTACATGAAACCTCATATGGTGTGTCACAACATCATAAGGTGTGACAGGGCTTTCTTGTAACACCATATTATTATTTTGTCACACTATATGATATGAACTGCATTTAAATACATAAATAATGCTCTTACGTATTTTATAGCTAATAGTTAAGTTTATTGAATATGTCGTCCTTTTAACATATTTTGATACTATGTACAAAATTCCCTGCCTCGCATGCGCGCGTCAACTTGTTCAGACTTGTCTGGTGCATGCACGGAGAGTTTCAGCTCAGCGGCGTCCAGTAACAGAGTTATACAGAGTTTTCCTGGCTTGTTTATTCCTTAAAAGTCTGTTTTTCTTTGTGTGGTATTGCTGTGCGTTAATAACTCCGTAAGTAATAATATTTATTGTCATTGTAGACGTGTTTCAGAGTGTGTCATCGCGTAATTCAGTTGATTTCACCTCAGAAGTATTTTGTGTCAACATACAATAGCGTAATGCTCACCTATTTGTTTAAAGCTACACTGTGTAACTTTTTTAGTTTATTCTTAGCTAAAAACGATACTCGGTTACTTAACGTAACCTCGGTTCTCTCTAGAAGAGGGAACGAGTATTGCGTAAGTTCCTTACGCTACGGGAAAGTATTCTTTCTTCGAGATTTCTGAAAAACCCAAAATTATCCTTAATTTTGTAACATTGTCAACGCAGTGCGGCAGCCTGGCAGACCATAGCAGGCTAATCTAGCGTGCTATTGGCTGCTCTGCTGGCAACTGCAGCAGCCTATCGGTGAACCCGCGTGACGTGGCGACCAATGAGGGCGCTTCGCGCCCACCTGGCCTCATTTGCCTACAGGTGGGGCGTGGCCACGTGTATATAAGCAGGGCTCACGGGCTGCATATTCGGTTTTCGTAGTTCTGAAGCGCAAAAGCCCGCGGGGCGCACGGCAAGGAACGCAATACTCGTTCCCTCTTCTAGAGAGAACCGAGGTTACGTTAAGTAACCGAGTATCGTTCTCTTACGAGAGGTTCTCTCGTATTGCGTAAGTTCCTTACGCTACGGGAACATATTGTCAACGCCGTGCACGCCTCGCGTACAGCATATGTATCCCAGGGAACCGGGGACCATAACACTGCTCGGGCAGGGTGGCCGGTAAGGAAAACGGGCCACCACATATACAGACACTTCGAACTGACGTCGAACTGACGGGTGGTTTACGACGGGTGATTACAACACCCTGTCCCATGAATGAGGGAACGGCACCTGCCGGTCTCCTTCACATTCACCACACCTTGTCTCATGAATGAGGGAACGGCAATGCCGGTCGCCTTCAAATTCACAATATCTTGTTATATGAGTGAGGTAACGGCACCGCCGGTCACCTTCAAACTCACAACAGCTCGTCTCGTAAATGAGGGAACGGCACCGCCGGTCTCCTTCAAATTCACCTGAGCCTAGTACCGAACTTACTACCAGTATGTGAGCTATGTCTGTGCAGAATCACTGGGCAGAACCAACAGCCCTATTGAACTGATAACACTTTCGCCTGTAAGGCAGGAACTTCCAGATTGTAAAATCTCACGAACGTAGACGGGGAGGCCCAGCCTGCCGCCATACAGATATCGTGGATGGAAATCCCTCTGGCCCAAGCCCACGAAGAGGCCATGCCTCTAGTGGAGTGTGCTCTGACACCTAGCGGGCACTGCAGGTGTTTGGAAGCGTATGCAGTTGCAATCGCGTCCACTATCCACCTGGACAGGGTCTGTTTCGAGGAGGCGAGACCTCTAGTGCGCCCATCAAACGAAACAAATAGCTGCTCAGAACGCCTGAAGGCGGCGGAGCGTGTGACATAAACCCTCAATGCCCTGACAGGGCAGAGGATATTGCCACCGTCCCCCTCGTCGGATGCTGGCAGAGCCGAGAGGGAGATAATCTGCGCCCTGAAGGGAGTGCCGATCGCTTTGGGGACATAACCATGCCTCGGTCTGAGAATGACCTTAGAGTCATTAGGACCGAACTCCATACACGTCGGGCTCACTGAGAGCGCGTGTAGATCCCCCACGCGTTTCACTGAAGCCAGAGCTATCAGGAACGCGGTTTTTAGCGAAAGGAACCTTGGTTCCACAGTCTCGAGCGGTTCAAAAGGATGAGCCTTCAGGGCCTCTAGGACCAAGGCCAGATCCCATATAGGAACCGATGGGGGCCGCGGGGGATTCATCCGTCTGGCTCCTCTGAGGAAACGGATGATGAGCTCGTTCCTTCCTAGCGTGCTACCTAGCGCCGTCTGAGCAAACGCTGCTATAGCCGCCACATACACTTTGAGCGTGGAAGGGGACCTGCCCAGTTCCAAAAGCTCTTGGAGGAAGGAGAGCACCCGCTGGACCCCACATTGCTGTGGGTCCAATCCCTTGGAAACACACCACTCAGTGAACACCGACCACTTAGAACTATATAACCGCCTCGTCGAGGGGGCTCTAGAGTGTGAAATCGTGTTCATAACCCCTTTGGGCAGGTCAACGGGTATCCGTTGGTAACCCATACATGCAGAGACCATCGCTCTGGATGGGGATGCCAAACTGACCCTCCTGCTTGAGAGAGGAGGTCTGCTCTCAGCGGAACTGGCCAGGGGGGTGAGTGCGACAGCTTCACCAGCTCTGGGTACGAAATCTGGTTCTCCCAGCGCGGTGCTATAAGGAGCACCGGGCGGCGCGTCTCCCTGATTTTCGCTATGACCTGGGGCAATAGGGAAATCGGCGGGAAAGCATACAGCGGGAGGCTGGGCCAAAATTGGGACAGCGCATCCTCGCTTTTGGACAGAAACCTCGGGCAGCGGGCGTTCTCTTTTGTTGCAAAGAGGTCGAGCTCCGCTCTGCCGAATAGGCGCCATACCAGCTGGACTGTCTGGGGGGTGCAGGGACCATTCTCCTGGGAGAATGAGGCCCCTGGACAGCTTGTCCGGGCCCACATTGAGGTGGCCCGGTACGTGCGCAGCTCTCAGCGAGCGCAGCGAGCGCAGCGAGCTGTGTGCCCACACGAGTAGGCGTTCTGTCAGATAGCCCAGACACCTGGACCTGACACCGCCCTGCCGGTTCACGTAGGACACCACTGTGGTATTGTCCGACCGGACCAACACATGGTGTCCTCTTATAAGCGGGAGAAACTGCTTGAGCGCGTTCTCTACCGCTATCATCTCCAAACAGTTTATGTGTAGGAGTTTTTCCTCGCTCGACCAGAGGCCCGAGGCCGATCTGCCCTCGGAAACGGCGCCCCAACCCGTGGTGGAGGCGTCCGTCGAGATGACCTTGCGGTGTGAGATGGCTCCCATCGTCACTCCCCTCTGGTACCAGTCGGCTACTAACCAGGGCTCTAGGGCTGAAACGCAGCCCTGAGTCACTCTGATCCTGAAGCCTCCGGACGCCCAGGCTCTGTGAGGCACTCGGGCGTCTAACCAGCATTGCAGCGGCCGCATGCGCATTAAGCCCAGCTGGAGCACAGCTGCAGCTGAGGCCATACGTCCCAGCATCCTCTGAAAGAGCTTGAGAGGTGCGATTTTGCCCGGCCGGAAGTACGCAGCCATGCGCCGAACTTGGTGCGCGCGTTGGGGTGACAGGCGGGCTGACATTGCCACAGTGTCCAGATTCAAACCCAGAAATGAGGTTGATTGCGTGGGCACTAATGAGCTCTTGGTCCAATTGACCGTGAGCCCCAGGCTGTCCAGATGGCTGAGCAGCATTGCCCTGTGGGCGAGGAGCTCGGCCTCTGACTGCGCCAGGATGAGCCAGTCGTCCAGATAGTTCAACACTCGCATCCCTCGACTTCTCAGAGGAGCGAGGGCCGCGTCCATGCACTTCGTAAATGTACGGGGTGCTAGTGACAGGCCGAACGGAAGGACGGTGTATTGATAAGCCTGGACGTCGAAGGCGAATCGTAAGAATGGCCTGTGACGCGGCATTATCTTGATTTGAAAATATGCATCTTTCAAATCTAGGGAGATTAGCCAGTCTCTCGGGCGAATATGCGCGAGGATCTGCTTGGTCGTGAGCATCTTGAACGATCTTCTCATAAGAGCTTTGTTCAGACGCCTCAGATCCAGAATCGGTCTGAGCGACCCATCCCTTTTTGGCACGAGAAAATACCGGCTGTAAAAGCCTGACTCGCTCATAGAATGGGGAACCGGTTCTATAGCCCCTTTGCACAGCAGCGTGGCTATTTCTGCTCGAAGTAGATGTGCTACTTCCTCGCTCACTCTCGTCTCCGTACGCGCACAGAAGCGCGGAGGGCGGCGAGCGAACTGCAGAGTGTAGCCGTGCTTCACTGTTTTCAGCACCCATTCTGATACACCTGGAATGGCTTCCCACGCTCTCGCGTGTGCCACACGGGATAGAACGGCCTCCGGGCTCGAAACGCCGCGCTTTGCGGGTTTGACGGCCTGTATAGGAGGGCCGGGCGCAGTGCGCGCACTCTCTGTGCTGTGGGCCAGCCGATCGCTCGCGATGGCTGGTCGCCCTACACACTGTATCTCTGCCGCTTCGAGCGGGGAGTGGCTTGTGTGTGGCCCTACACTCATCGCTCCGGCCACCTTGGGCGGAGAACAAATGGTGTGTGGCGCGGCGCGTAGCGCCTGAGGCATAATGTTTGCGGAAATGTGCGAGCGCGTTTGAGCGGGCACAACTCTTACGCGTGGAACATGACCGGTTAAGATTGGCTGTGTGACAGCGCGTGTGGTGGTTAGTCGTGGGCGCAAACAAGCGGACACGTGACCTAACTCTAGCACTCGAGCGGCCGGTGGCCGCTTTATGTGAGTGGGGGACGCGGGGTTTATAGTGCTTGTGTGCAGGGGTGAACACAGAAAAGTGGGCACATTTACCGCATTTGAAACACATACGGCGTGAGCCGTGCAACCAGAAATAATGCAACTTTTGTGATTTCTCTGGTTCGCCGTAAAAACGGCGGTTATTGACAGGCGAGAAGGCATTTTTGCCGGCTCGTTGGCTGCGTGAAATCCATCTGCAGCAGCCACAGTGGTGGGGGCTGACAGGAAAGATAGTTTTGACGGTGGTCCGGCCGCGGCGGGACTTAACCGTCGTTTCTTGCCTCTGGCTAGGAGGACTTTGGAGGCTCGGACTTCAGCGCGATCCTAGGCCGGGGGCCCCGAGGTGGAGGCGGCTTACCACGGCTGGAAGAGCGCGATCTGGGGCGGCCGCTCGGCCTTCGCTGAGACGAAGGGGGCCGCGCTGGGCGCTGCGCGGAGCTCGGTGCTGGCTGGTCGCGAGGACGGCGAGCAACGGAGCTATTGCTAGCGCCGGGGCGTCGAGGCAGGAAGAGGTTCATGGCCTGAGTCGTTTTCTGCACTTCAGAGAAACGATCGACGATCCCCTTGACCGCTGGTCCGGAAAGCCCAGACGGGGAGAGCGGGGCGTTTAGAAAGGCCGCGCGCTCTGTTTCTCGCATGTCCGCGAGTGTGAGCCAGAGGTGGCGCTCTGTGTGTGTGTGTGTGTGTGTGTGTGTGTGTGTGTGTGTGTGTGTGTGTGTGTGTGTGTGTGTGTGTGTGTGTGTGTGTGTGTGTGTGTGTGTGTGTGTGTGTGTGTGTGTGTGTGTGCGCGCACTGCGCCTCGAGCTCCCATGTGTGCCTATTATTTTACGTATTATTTTACTCCCATGTGTGCGGATTATTTTCTGTCTTCTGTTGCTAACATTCATTTATTTTTGTTTTGGTGGGTAATGCTGTGGACGGAAGTGGAGTTTGTGCTGGACTCTTGTGGGGGTTCCGCGGGGCATAAAGTGCGGGCTGTTTGATGTCAATCGCCTCCGTGTTTGCATCGACTCCAGTTGCGTTGAGTGAGCTATCCGTATTTTTCACCCGGACACACGCGTTACAACTCGATGGCGAATGTGAAGAGGGGGATTGCTGGATCGAACTGGAAGCCATGTTAATCTTGGACTAAATCGGCCACCGTAGGAGTTAAAACGAAATCGGAATTGGGAGGAAAAGAAACTAATATTTACTGGATGGTCATATACCTTTTCACCGCTAGATGGGGGAAAATATCACACAGTGTAGCTTTAATCGTTCAGTTATTTTGTTATCAACAAAGTTTATTCGTTTATAGAAAATATTAGCTTGTAATGTATGTTGATGGAAATATGTATCAGGTCTGATCGGCATATTTACAATTGTTATACAGAGCACACGGCAGTGCTAAAGCTGTGCACACACTTTGGTAATCCGACACCGCTTGTTAGCAGCGGCTGCTCCGCTCCTTTTATTGCAGCTGCATTTAGCGCCTATATATGGTACAATACGCTCTGGTTTACGGTTACATTATTCAAATAAGTACAGTTATACAGTTATTAACTGTGTATCTTCAGTCATGTCATTATCATGTATATTTACCATCCTTATTTGTTCTCTCACAGAAACCACATTTATGTACATATCCACGCAAACCTGTTTAAGTTGACTCTGGATTACCTGCAATTCTTTCTAGCCGAAGAATTGGGCCAGCTGAGTTCCAACCATCCCACTGCGCACAGAATATCCCACATACTATATTATTCACACATTTAATATCTATACACCAACTCAATTTGGTGAATCCCTACTTCCCTACTATCCCATTTTCAAGCTGAATCCATGTTAAACTACAGCATTTTGTCACTCATATGTTTCCCTATATTTATTTGATTTGTTGAAAAGTAAATTATACTTGAAAAACTTGGCTCAAAGAAAGCTCTACAGATAAACATACACACACTTGCACTAGCAGGCACACACACACACTCGCAGACTCACTCAATCACTCTTGAATGCAAAAGTAAATGCAATAAATTATGAATCTGATTATTTTTTGCGGTGCATATTTCTGAAACGCTTGTGTTCATGATAGAATTTGTATATAGAATTTGTCTATTTACAGATATCAAGAGGAAAAACTGAGAGGGGAGATAAAAGGGATAATGACCGTAATAAACATACGATTCTTTGCTAGTTTGAGTAGAACTCACTGTTTTAAACAATTTTGTGATTTTTCTGTAAACTGAAACAATGATTCAATTGTCAGTTTGGTTGTTTGTTAAATGCAGATAATACTAATTTTTGCATACATATTGTTGTGTGGTGTGTTTTATCATATGGCGTGACACCATGTCATTTGGTGTGACAGTCAGAATTTTGGGAAAAAAAATAAGGCTTTTTGCTTATAAAATCAATGTGACAGATGGGGAATAGTGCCAGCAAAGGTTACAAGCATTTTGGTACTTTTATAACAAGGTATTCCCAAATTAATTTGAAGTATATTGAAAGATTACGAGTAACATATTTGGACATTAGAAATGCTTTACTTTTATATAGTAATGATAAAGAATCAGGATAAATTGACTTACATGATCACATTATACCCCTTTTTAATTTATACACAATAACATTCACGTCACACCATATGACAATTTTAGTCACTTAAGCCCTATTCGGATGGGATAAGTTTTACATGGGGAGGTGGGGGTGAAGCCAGAGGTTCTCTGTGATTTTAGTCCCGTCCGAATGTGCCATCTCGGTAATCATTACGGACAATGTCAGTAAAGATTACGGAGACTTTTACCTTCTGTAAAAAGGTCCGGAAAAATTACCTTGGGTAAAACTAATCCCGTTCGAATAGACCCGCTGTAAAAAAAATTTGTAAAATTCCATAATTTCCTGTTTAAAAGTAGTTTTTGGCGCGTTTTGCAAGCATGGAAGCGCTTGAAGAAGCACTCGGTTTCGTTGTAGGTGGTGGGACCAGTCCCGCCGCTGGCCGTTTTGATGCCCTACGCGCGATCACTTTATGATGCCCGCGGTGGTGGCGTTCGCAAATTTTGCAGAGCTGACCTGCGAGAGGGTAGAGAGAGCATTTTCTTGTGGTGGTCCCCGGAGCACTTGGTGCCCTACGCGCAGCGCGTGGTGGTAGCGGCGGCACTGGGTGGGACAACTCTGTGGCAAACCTCCAGTATTTCTCACATATCATTTAAAGCAAAAAGAAGATCGAAAGCACTTATTAGAGGCACAACACTTCTTTTAGCTCTAGGTAAGTGTCTATTACCAACACAATCCAAACAGAATCGTTAGACTGGACCTAACTGTTTATATATATATATATATATATATATATATATATATATATATATATATATATATATATATATATATATATATATATATATATATATATATATATATACACACACACACACATATATATATTGCTCACGTGAAAACAGGAAGCAACATCATACGCACATGAGGACAAGGAGGTTATGGTAGTGCGTAAACGAGTTACCCCCAAGGGGGTAATCCAGCCCCTGGAAAGCATACCTTCCATACGCGCGGCCATTGCTAACCAAGCCATCACCTGCTGTAAGCATCCCATTGACTCTCATTCATTTTGGCCTCACTTTGACAGTGAATATCTTTACATCTGAGGCATTTAAAGACTCAATTCGTCCATTGTTTATTTCTAAACAAACACGACAATGTATAAAAGGCTCCATTACCTTGTATCTTACACTATTGCCCCGTTGAAGCTGTTTTTGTAAAATATAGGCTAACGATTGCGTCATAACCACGCGACTTTGTCGCGCTATTGAGCAAATTACCGTATAGACCCGAGGAGAAGCTCGTAGGCAATCTTTTACTGTCTATGAGGCAATCGGGGGGACATGGAGGCATAAACGCAGATAGAGATGTTGCAGATCCTGCTTCATTCATCAAACGTTGCTCCTGCTCACCCTCTCTGTCTCTGCAAGATTCGTTGATTCAGATTTCACGTTGCACAACTACTAGAAGACTTGCCACTGTCGGACAGGTTGCTCACGTCACATCCACGTCGTCAAGCTCAGTCCGAGGTTGCGCAGTACATCAGCCATCAGGAAGTGAGTGCTTCTATCTGACTTCAATTATCTCCGTTGAAGTCTATGGGGTCGCTCTGTCCATTTATTTTACTGTCTATGGTTACCCCTCCCACTTCTGCTAGTTTTACTGAGATGTCTTATCCCGTGCGAATTGGCCATTCATATTACACGAGTCCTGAGGTAAAATTACTTTACCCGCACCTCCCCATGTAAAACTAATCCTGTCCGAATAGGGCTTAAGATGGTAAACTAGTGAATAAATGTAAATTTCAGGACAAAATCTATGGAAATATAAGAGTTAGTAGAATATAACCCAATGAGTTCCACGACTTACGTTTGAGTTTTTTTTTTTCTTTTTTTCAGCCAAATATATCAACCACCCATATACAGCTGAGATGACGCTATTCTAATGGCACTAGAGTGGGTTTATGAAGTTAGACCTGATAATTACCACTGGACCACCATCTCACACCTTACTTTATTGTGAGATGGTGGTCCAGTGGGTTAAACAATGGCACTGATATGCAGAAGGTTGCTGGTTTGATCCCAGCGGTCACCACCAGTGTGTCCTTGAGCAAGGCACTTTACTCCATGTTGCTCCAGGGGGATTGTCCCTGTAATAAGGACACTGTAAGTCGCTTTGGATAAATGCGTCTGCCAAATGCATAAATGTAAATGTAATAATATGCTCTGATTCAATGGCAGTTCTTGGGAGTTTACAATCATTGGAAACAAATAGAACTGACATTTTATCAGAAATCATGATCAGGTTATACAGTTTACGACAGGTGGGAAGAATAATTTGATTTATGTGGGTTCCAGCACACGTGGGAATTCAAGGTAATGAGGTAGCAGACAAAATAGCCAAAGCATCATTAAAAATGAAATAACCAAATATAAACATTTCACTCAGTATATCAGAAGGAATACATTTTATTTTAGAAGCGTGCAATAAGACAGTTTGGGACTTGTGTCATGCAGGTCGGCACTATTAGGCCTACAAAGTCCAAAAAAACATAAGAGAGGCAATATAATTCATAACTTAAGTAGAAGAGAACTAGTTATTTTCACACATTTAAGAACAGGACATTCAAATCTAAATCATACTTTACACATTATAGGGAAGCATAACACATCAGGTTTATGTGATGTCTGTTCAATAGAGGAGACAGTAGAACCAAGGCCGGATTTACCACCGGGCCGATTGGGCCGGTGCCCGGGGGCCTCCGACCTCTAGGGGGCCTCCAAGACCACACTAACTGTGGCCTCATCCTTTTTTTTATTTTTTATTATTAGATTCAATTAAAATTAATGAATGAGTGTGTGTATGTGTGTTAACAATAATTAATTTGCACACACAAAAAAATCATGATCAGCTTTTCGGTTGTGTCTGATGATGACAATGAGTCAGTATCAGTTTACCGCGGAAACTGTTGACAGCGGCAAGACAGGCGGTAGAAGACCGTGTGAAAAAGAGTTGAGGACAAAAAACAAACAACATGGATAAAAAACGATGGAGCAGTGGAGCCACCAAACGGAAAGCTAAAAGGGAGAAGGATAGCCGACCGAAACCGAAACAGAGACAGGTGCCTCGGAAGCCGCTGATGGCGGCAGAGACCCGGCGTCGACGGGTAGGATAACGTACATAACCAGTTTGACAGACTAAAAAAATGTAGGTCTATCTATTATTTTTTCCCCTTATTAAAAACCCTAATTATAGCCAGATCGGCGCAGAAGCCTTTCATCTGCATCCCCCGAGTCCGACCCGATCCACCTAAATAAATTATTTTCCTGATTTAGCTAGAAGCGAGCCCAGCATCTGCATTTCACCGTCTGTCCCCGTATGGTATGATATGTTGCTTTTTAGTAACGTAACGTTTACTGTATTAATGTTGACTGTTCCTTTTTATGACCAGATACGCGTTTTAGGCTTATCAATGCATAGATGTGGGACTCGTTCTCTAGTTGAGCGTATTTCACATATTTTAAAAGAAGCCTATTGCCTAACGTTACATCTCTCGTCTTTTCCCGTCAGTTCACTACTACAGAGAAGTATCGCTTTGTTGTTTTTAATATTTTTAGAACCTTACGCTGATTAAATCATTATTTTATGAGATGATAATGTGCTTATTTATGTAGGCTATTATGTAACTAGTGGCTCAAGTATACTAATAAATCATAATCTAACTTGCAGGGCTATTATTAGGGTTATAAGTTAACTCAAACTAAAACTAAGGACAGGAAAACATGTTAACTGAAGTAAAATAAAATATATTTTCATTTCAGCTAGTAATTTCCATTTAGTTTAACTTGATTTAATAAAAGAGCTAAAACTGAAATAAAAATATTTAAAAAATAAAATCTGTATTTATTATTTAAAAATTTTTTTATTTCACATCCTGCCCAATGATATTCTAAACAATGTTGATATTTAAGGATATGGAAACAAACAGTGAATGTAGGCTGTGCAATATATTATGAGCAAAAAGGTGGTTAAAATCACATCCACCTATTTTTATGCGCATTTTGGGATATTGCATTAAAAAAAACTGAATTGAAACGGCAAGATGCATATGCGCTCATTTGAGTCGGATACATTTTCTATCCGATACGAAAACATGCGCATAAACTACGATGGAAATGCCTTATCGAATAAATTCCTTGATGCGCATTAAAAAAAAAACTTCCGCGATGTAACAGCATAACTGTAGGCTACCGACCAGCGGAAAAATCTTGTTTGCAAAACATCTGAAATGTGTTTTGGTCATTCAGAACTCTGTTGTCAAAGACGCTCGGTATATTTCCCTCCTGTCTTAGATGACTGCTTCCCAAACAGCACATCTGCCTCTGAAAGCATGACAACACGTTTATTGAGACGCACGAGTTTCTCTGAGACGCAAAAAAATTATTATATACGAAAATGATTATATATGGTGGCTTCTCCTATGTTTCTTAGTGATTTTTTAGCGGTAGCTTATCAGGAAGTGACGATTATGTTCTCTTCAACTCGCTGGATGGAAATAGTGCTTTTTTCGCAAATGTTTTATGCGATTTTGCATTTTTGCGCATAAATTACATTCGCAACTTTGGATGGAAACATAGCTATTCAATCTAAAAACAAAAATAATTTGTTTTTAAATTGACTAAAGGCAAAACTAAAAATGAAAATAAAAACAAAAGCACAAACTAATTATATTAGTCTGCATTTGATTACATCATTATAATGGTCAACATTATTTTTCATAAACATATACATGTAGGTTTAAAATTCTACAACAACAAATATTTGAGCAATATGCATATATTAGTCAGAATTTTGTGCTCGGTCTGTTTGGCGCGCATGCACGCAGTGGCGCTCATTCACGGAAGCTTGACTTTTTGCGGAGATTCTCTTGCAGAAGGCTCGCTCCTCCTCTCCTGACAGATTGTTTCAAAGCAGCTTCACAGTGTGAAACAGGAAAATAATGCAACAGAATTTTATTCGGCCGTACAGCCACTCTGTAGAAAACTGTGATGTTATCAGCTCATTTCAATTATCATACAGTGACAATGTGGGCAGATAAGTAATTTAGTTTATATGGTTAATTTAGTTTACTAATTAGGTTTATTTGGATATTAAGTTGAAAATTTAGTGTTTTATTTTTCAGACCTACTGTATGGATATGAATGGTATTGCCTCATTCCATATTGTTTAAAAAAATATACCAATATATCATACAAACTTGATATATAATATTTCAAAGTATTGGTACTTTTACTTGATTACAATTTTTTAGTACTTTGTCCATCTCTGCAACTCATTTTAATTATGCACCACTCTGCCCCCTTTTCTTACTGTCCTTGTTTTGTTTTAAACTAAAAAAAACCCAAATGATTTTTTTAAGCTGTGTGAGTTTGGGTCACGAGTTCTGGGGGGCCTCGAAAATTTTGTGCCCAGGGGCCTCTGTTTTCTAAATCCATGCCTGAGTAGAACATGTATTGAAGAAATCACGGCGGCCGCGGGACCTGAGATCGCTGCCGCGCGCAGCTGGCGCTCATCCTCCCTGATGAGCGCCGCCTCGTCCCGCCCTCACGGTCCCTCGACCTCGCTGCTCGCCACATTTATATAATAGGATATAGGAGTATTTAGTTCACTCTTTTCATTTTCCATCACTCCACCAATTTAGTGACGACACTGCCATCCTTATACTTAGATCAAGCCATCTTGTCTTACTGCTCTGAAATCAATCAGTTTATAGAGTGGTGTGATGCCCACCATTTAATTGTGAATGTGAAGAAAACTGAGGAGATGATATTCGATCCAAAGTCAATTGGTGACCATAGCCCTGTATATATTCATAACGTTCCAATTACACAGGTGTCTTCATATAATACCTTTCTGTTTACCTTGGTTGTTCTCTTACGTGGCAAGTTCATTTTGACAGTTTGTGTATTAGGTTACAGCAAATATTGTATTTCTTGAGAAGGCTTAGATATTATAGGTTCAGTAGAAAAATGATGATGTTGTTTTATGAAGCTGTTTTAGAAAGTGTGATTAGATACGGGATACACCTTTGGTAGCTATACGGTAATTTGATGGTACAGCTGGACGTCTTATTCAAACAGCCATGAAAATCATGGGCAGGACAGAACATCTCCAAAGGCTATGAGAAACTAAAGTCTATGCTAAGGGAGGCAGATAAGATTCATGATACAGAACTGTGAGTTTGTAATGCTGCCATCCGGCAGGAGATTAAGAATTCCAAGATGCAGATTGAATCAGTTTAAGAACTTGTTTATTCCACGTACAATTAAGTTATTAAATAATATTATGTATGTTGTGTCATTGTGTTGTGCTATTTTGTAACTATGTTTTATGTGATGTGATGGTTGTATTTTGGAGCCTAAAACAAATTTCCCTCGGAATAATAAAGTATACCTTGACCTTGATTAGATCAAAATGTAATCTGATTACATAATGCACGTTACTTGCAATGCATTACTTTACTCCTTACATCAAAAAGTAATCTGATTACATAATGCATGTTACTTGTAATACGTTACTTTACTCCTTACATCAAAAAGTAATCTGATTACATAATGCATGTTACTTGTAATGTGTTACTTTCCTCTTACATCAAAAAGTAATCTGATTACATAATGCATGTTATTTGTAATGCGTTACTTTACTCGTAATATCAAATAGTAATCTGATTACATATGTTACTTGTAATACGTTACTTTACTCCTTACATCAAAAAGTAATCTGATTACATCATGCACGTTACTTGTAATACGTTACTTTACTCCTTACATCAAAAAGTAATCTGATTACATAATGCACGTTACTTGTAATGCGTTACTTTACTCCTTAAATCAAAAAGTAATCTGATTACATAATGCACGTTACTTGTAATGCGTTACTTTACTCCTTACATCAAAAAGTAATCTGATTACATAATGAACGTTACTTGTAATACGTTACTTTACTCCTTACATCAAAAAGTAATCTGATTACATAATGCATGTTACTTGTAATACGTTACTTTACTCCTTACATCAAAAAGTAATCTGATTACATAATGCATGTTACTTGTAATGTGTTACTTTCCTCTTACATCAAAAAGTAATCTGATTACATAATGCACATTACTTGTAATACGTTACTTTACTCCTTACATCAAAAAGTAATCTGATTACATAATGCACGTTACTTGTAATACGTTACTTTACTCCTTACATCAAAAAGTAATCTGATTACATAATGCATGTTACTTGTAATGTGTTACTTTCCTCTTACATCAAAAAGTAATCTGATTACATAATGCACGTTACTTGTAATGCGTTACTTTACTCCTTACATCAAAAATTAATCTGATTACATAATGCACGTTACTTGTAATACGTTACTTTACTCCTTACATCAAAAAGTAATCTGATTACATAATGCATGTTACTTGTAATGTGTTACTTTCCTCTTACATCAAAAAGTAATCTGATTACATAATGCACGTTACTTGTAATACGTTACTTTACTCGTAATATCAAATAGTAATCTGATTACATATGTTACTTGTAATACGTTACTTTACTCCTTACATCAAAAAGTAATCTGATTACATAATGCATGTTATTTGTAAAACGTTACTTTACTCCTTACATCAAAAAGTAATCTGATTACACAATGCACTTTACTTGTAATACGTTACTTTACTCCTTACATCAAAAAGTAATCTGATTATGTGATGCAAGACTTGTATGAAGTTCAATTGCGTTTTCAATATTTCACATTTATATTCTTTGTATGTATTTAATATTTTTCACATTATTTAAATTGCATTGATTGGTTTGTTAAATGCACACAATTGCTGTTTTATTACTGTATTATGTTTAATACAGTATCTCTTCAAGATCTGAAAATCACAAAAATATGTGTAAAAGAAACTATACATTTCAATAACTATACATATGTTTTTCATGCCCTAAGGGTAATAAAAACACAAAAGAAAAAAATTCTGACTGAGGTTATCATAATTCATGCATGGATTTAAATGTATGTAAAATATGCAAATACATAGGGGCACAACCTAACGCGGGGTTAGTTGTAACACACATGGTTTCAAACTTTCCACACATGGCGAACTAGTCGCCATATCAATACTGTATAGAGAAAAAATTGTGCCAAAATTAAAAAAATCTTTGGAAGATATCACTATGAGACAATTCTGATATTATTTTAATCTTATATCTGTTATTTGAGATCAGTTGAGATCGTTCTTTAATGCTGATCTAACCAGCAGAAGCCATGAGCCGGGTTTAAATTCTATTCTATACTTTTATGAATTCTACTGAAAAACCAGGTGAAAAAAAAGGTGAACAATGACTGAGAGTCAATGTTCAGAAGTTATTAATTATTATGTTTTGATTTTGAACTGCTGTATAACTGTGTTTTGCAGCGTGTTTATTGTCAAACTCAAAAATGAGTTTATTAAATGCCATTATTGTATATGAAAAAGTTGAAAAATTGTATTTTAATGACAAAACATTTTAGTTTGTCTTGTAAATATTTTGATTGTATCAGATAACATTTTAAGCTGCCATGTGGATTTACACAAACTGAGAAAGTGCTAGGCTGTGCCCTTCTCTCGGTGTTGGGGAGTAGTTAGTTAAGCTACTAACTTAACTACTTTTTTCAGTAGTTAAAACAATGTAGCTTTCCCCGTAGCTAACTACTTTTTCCAGCAAGTAGCTGTGTAGCGTGACCAAAAGCTACATTCTGTTTTGTGTTTTGACGAGCCTGCAATGCAGTGAAGCAGCACAGTGTTTTCTTCTTATTTGATCACATACCAAAATCGCGCGTTACCCCCATCTATTGTTTCATCGCGAATCTTGCGGCTTTACGGTTCACAGGGAAGAGATCGTACAGGAGTGGGTTGATAACTTCACACAAATCAACTAGTAAAGGTTATACTTGATTTATACTGTTGGGGTAACAGCTTAGGACCCAGGACCAGTAGTGAAAAATGAAGACCAAGAGTCAGGAGTTAGATTAATTCAAGAAAAATTTACTGAAGAATAGTTTGCAGTTTCATCAGCAGAAGCCAGCTCACAAGGAGCTCGTAGGCCGCACTCCCTCTAACAGTCTCCCCGCCTCCGCCTAACGTACATACAATTTCTGATTAGTTATACTGTTTTCAAGGTCCAACCACGTCATTATTGTCATGTGGAATGATTCTGATTGGCACTAACAACGTGCAATGTAAGCAACTTAGACAGATAGGAGCAGATATCACTAAAAATGCGTAGACTCGTTGTCGCCCAGACCAAGATTTAGATCGCCATGACCTCGAAGGTCACAGAAAGGCGCCTTCACGTCTGGCGTCATCTGCAGAAACCCCATCTCCAATACTGAACCTGCACAGATCATGCAACGCACATACGCACAACAGCTCCAAAGAATAATAGCTTCCTCAAGGTTGAGAACATCTTAACTAACTATCAACAAGGCACTTCTCCAAACATGCTGATACTGCATCTTAGTACAGAAGTGAATTTATTCTTTTAGTAAGAAAGGCACATAAAGTCCCCAAAAAGTCACGTAGACCTGCGACCTATGTGGACTTAAGGTCACTTTAGGATGACATATAGCTCAACACATGCAGAGAGGCCTCTTCGCTCTCAGAGTGTTGTTACACCCCAAGGACAGTTGCCTGTCAGCTCGTCTTGACACAGACATCAGAGCTGCACCTAGAGAATGTGGATCCAAAAGCACACAGCAAATATAATACTAAAATCACTTATTAAAATATAGAGAGGTTATAGATGAACTGGTTTATCAAATGTATAAAATGGTTATAACTGAATTATTCAGGTTATGGAAATAATAAAAAGAAACATTGAGAAGGATAGGTGTATAAAAGAAGAGACACAGGTATCTGACCTGCCCCAATAATACAAACAAAAGATTTTAATGCTGTCTGCTTCGAAGACTTCAACCATATACAGGTTAATAATAGCCTTTTATTTTAAATGGATTATCATGCTATATATATATATATATATATATATATATATATATAGGCTAGTCTACTCCTGTGTATCAAAGTTGCTTATATTTTGTTCTTGCATTCATGGGACATGACATTTGTAACGATTTTGCACTTTGACAGTCAGTTTGAGATATAGACTAAATTTGAGTATTGTGTATTTGGATAGTTTACAAAATAAAACTTTACTCTTATCATACTTGTATTGCATTGTGTTGTTTTAAACCCCAAACATTTAACTTAAAACATTCTTAATTAACGATTATTCAGTTATTTGTAAATATACAATTTAATTGTAAAAAAAATAAAAATAAAAAAAATAAATCAATGTAGTTTCGAACTAGCTACATTTTGGTAGTAACTAGTAGTGTATCTAACTACTTTTTCAGAAGGGTCGCTTGACTGTAGTTTAACTAGGCCTACTTTCATGTAGCTTGTCAAACTACTGTTTCAGAGTAGCGTCCCCAACACTGCCTGCTCTCCTACCAGTTTTCTTTCAGAGTAATTCGGTGTATTCTGGAATGATCCGTTCAGCTGGATGCAACAAGAATACCTGCAAAACTGATTCCGCCGTGGGAAACGGTTAAGTTTGGTTTGTTAATTTAGGATAATCTTATGTAGGTTAATAAATAATTTGGGGGAAGATAAAAAACTTTAACCCTGAGCTAAACTCCCCCTGATGGCAGGCTGTGTGAAAATAATGGGAGAAATAATGATGATATGGAGGGATGTGTTCTGACCCAACACTCTGGATGAGCTTAAGGCCGCTATCGAAGCATCCTGGGCCTCCATAACACCTCAGCAGTGCCACAGGCTGATTGCCTCCATGCCACGCCGCATTGAAGCAGTCATTTCTGCAAAAGGATTCCCGACCAAGTATTGAGTGCATAACTGAACATAATTATTTGAAGGTTGACTTTTTTTTGTATTAAATACACTTTTCTTTTATTGGTCGGATGAAATATGCTAATTTTTTGAGATAGGAATTTTGGGTTTTCATGAGCTGTATGCCAAAATCATCAGTATTAAAACAATAAAAGACCTGAAATATTTCAGTTGGTGTGCAATGAATCTAAAATATATGAAAGTTAAATTTTTATCATTACATTATGGAAAATAAGGAACTTTATCACAATATGCTAATTTTTTGAGAAGGACCTGTATATATATATATATATAGTTTTAAGCCTAGGTTTGAGGTAGGGGTAGGTATAGATATTAAGAAAGCCTCAAATCACATATGGTAGCACAATCTGATAGGTAGCATTGTTTGCTGTTGAACTGCTACCTAGCTACTGTTTTAATGGGAGGTAGCCAAACCTGACAAGGTAGGACAAATCGACACAACCCCGGAAGAACTGAAGCTGCTTCTTACACGCTCGTAATGTCGTGATTGCGTTTGGAACCATTTCCAGTGAGTGAGTCACATACTTTTTTTCTTTTCTGTTTGCATGACACGTTGGATACCTGTCTGTATATTTTCCACGTTGAACTTGTTGATCTAGATCAGCTGGTTTAGGGTTTGTATGTTTGTATTGAAAACTCTCTTTTATTGAAATCTCTTATTTTCCGCGCTCGTGCAGAAAGGACAGTGGACTGGACTGGGGAAGACAAATCCGCCGTTTTCCCACTGGCTACTTTAACACTGTTGCCACGGGCTGTTTTTCATTTCCGCAGGTGGAAGCAACTCCAATTATGTGATTATTTAGCCCCGGGGATACGAATTTTAGCTGGCAACCCTGCCCAAAAAAAAAATTTTTACCCCCGAACGCTGTTTTTACCTGGGAATCCTCCTGAAACACAATTGGGCTTGTTTTTGGGGCTGTTTTGAGTATCAATTGGGCGGGGTTTTTTGTGAAGACCTGGCAACCCTGCACAGTTTTATCTGTTTCGTGTGTTTTAGGGCTGATTTCCGATCCGACACTTCTCTAGTCTTTAGATACTTCCGTCTTTAGTCTTTACAATCCTTTTGCGCCGAACTCAACTGCACCTTTCTGCTATTAAAGAGCTCTTAACGCGGCGAGGAGGTAATTTCACTACATTCATTCCAAACAAATTAAAATTAGAATCTTAAATAATTGTATGAATGAAATGTTTTAGCCAATAAAAGCACGTTTCGTTTTCACTGCCTGATGTGCTGCTATTGTCTCTTCTGAACAGACACAGTGCTACCTTATAGTTCGTTCTCAATTATTTTTGGTAATCAATGTAACATTAATTTTAATATCAAGGCATTTGTTTTTATTCTTGTGTGTGTTCGAGGCTGATCACCTTCTTTTTTAATTACTCTTTTCAGAAAATGTCAATCACAAATGGCTCATCGCTGTGTCGTCTGGGTCTAATAGTGACGGTTGCAGGTGTCATCTCTCTGAGTGTCGTGTTTCTCTGGTTTCCACCTTCAAACAACTGTCCACTTCCACTCCCTAGACCCGAACAATACATCCCTGCGAAGAGCAACATCTCTTTTACTGAAGCAGTGGAAGACAAACCTATACTTCTGCTGTGGACCTGGCCTGAAAATTACAGGTTTGACCTGAGTGACTGCAAAAAGTTGTACAATATTGATAACTGTCAGTTAACGGATGATAGAGCTCTCTACAGCAATGCAGATGCCGTCATGGTTTATCACAGGGGCATCAGTTGGGACCTGTCCAACCTTCCTCCGTCTCCTCGTCCTCCGTTCCAGAGGTGGATATGGTTACATTTGGAATCACCGACCAACACTAAGAGAATACCAGGTCTGGAAAACCTGTTCAACCTCACTCTCAGCTACAGACACGACGCTGACATTCCTGTACGGATGCGCTTGACCACCAGGAAGAAACCAGACGAGGGGTTTGTAATTCCCAAAAAAGACAAACTGGTGTGTTGGATTGTGAGTAACAACGATCCTTCAACAGGTGTCGGAGCAAGGAACGTTTTTTACAGAGAATTCAGCAAGCACATCCAAGTGCATATGTTCGGGAGGGCTTATGCAGCGTTCTTAGATTATAGCCACTACTATCCTACCATGGCTAGCTGCAAGTTTTACCTTTCCTTTGAGAACTCCATCCACAAGGACTACATCACTGAGAAGATAAACGGGCCGCTTGCTGCAGGGACCGTCCCTGTGGTTTTGGGTCCTCCCAGGAAAAACTATGAGAACTTTGTTCCTGGCGATGCCTTCATTCACGTGAATGACTTCCCAGATCCAAAGTCGCTAGCAGAATATCTGCTTCAGCTGGACAAGGACGAAGAAGCATATCGCAGGTTCTTTACCTGGAGGAAATATCTCTCTCCAACTCCTCATTTAATACTACAGAATCAAGAGTTTGTACTGGCCATTTGCACTGCCTGTGACCATATAGCACGACACAGAGAATATAAAGAAGCTCATGATCTCTATGAGTGGTATTTCAACTAAAGTCACCTCCGATTTTTTTAAAGTAAATAATGATGAATTTGTCTACAAAATATATTTTTGATATTCAAATTGGTGTTATGATGGATCACTTGTGTGATGTAAACTCAGCAAAAAAAGAAATGTCCCTTTTAAAGAGAATTTGTGACTAGATAATAGGGTTGTAACAATATATATATTGTGTCACAATATATCGCAATACAAAAATGCAACAATCTGTATCGTGTATAGCTCCCCCAAAATGTAAATTACTGTGTGAGAAAAAAAGTTTTAGTGTCACTACTACATTCATCTGCTCTATATAATGTGATGCAATGGGGGAATATTTATATACATTTTCCTGGTAACATAAGACATTTGGCATTATCAGGAGTCAGGACCGATAATGCCAAATGTCTTATGTTACCAGTAAATTATTTATAAATATATCTAGTGAGTGAAAGAGTGCAAGCATATTCATCTAAAATAATTCTGTATTTTCAGTTTCAGAATCATGAATATTTTTATTCTGGTGTCAGCTTTGTCCTGTGCATTGGGTGACCAGCACCAAGTCCAAGCCTATTCATTTCTACACCCAATGTAATATCAAATTTAGCATTTTAGTCAACAGTACATTTGTTAACCTTTTACCTCATGTCTTGGAGAATCGCAATAATATCATATTGTGAGTTCAGTATTGTGATATGCATTGAATCGTGACATGAGGGTATCGTTACACCCCTAACAGATGTTTATTAGAAACTTGCACATGCACAGTGCTTAAGACACTTATGGTTTACAGGCAGATGGCAATTAACGTCACAGTCACAACTGCTTGGGACACAAAAGCGACCTTTCTACTGACTGAAAAACACCCGATCGCCTGCGTGAACATGCCATAGCCCGGCTGCAGGAGGCATGAAGACTGCAGATGTGAACCGCAGATGTATTTTATGTGAGACGCCTAAGACAGAGCTACATGGAAACAGGAAGGACAGATCGTCCTTGCCACACCAAACACGTGTGACCACGTGTGTATGTGAACTTGTTATGTGTCAGTTGTTAAATCTTTTTACGTTTTAAACATGTTAAGAAATTGAATTTTGAGCTTATATTTATTAATTTATACTTTTATCTTCTATTTTTATACTTTTATTTTGTCTTTCATTGTTGGTTGTTTCTGTAATACAAAAGACAATTGCAAATAAAGATACACAGTCCAATACTGGTTCATCCTTAGCAACTTGTTAGCAATTGAAATCACACTGTTTTTATTATATTATATAAAATATATATAATATAGTTTTTTATTATATCTATTAATATACAGTGTGTATATATATATATATATATATATATATATATATATATATATATATATATATATATATATATATATATATAAACTATAATATATATTAGTGTATCCAAAATAAATGTTTGTGTTTACATAATATATGTGTGTGTACTGTGTATAATTATGTATATATAAATACACACATGCATGTATATATTTAAGAAAAATGTTATATTTACATATAGAAGCTTTATATATAAGACAAATTATATAAATATATATACTATATATACATGCAAATATTTCTTAAATATATACATGAATGTGCGTATTTATATATACATAATTATACACAGTACACACTATGTAAACACAAACATAAATTTTGGATGCGATTAATCGTTTGTCCAGCACTAATATATATATATATATATATATATATATATATATATATATATATATATATATATATATATATATTATATGTACTATAATAATCCTTACATGTAGTAGCAACTTGTTAGCAATTTAAATCACTGTTTTTATTATATAGCTAATTATATTTATGGTACAAATTATATTTATATACAGTGTACATACATATGTATATACGAGTACCGATATTTGTTTCTGGTACTCGCTGATACCGATACCTATAAGTTTATTCGTTTATTTTTCTTGTTTTTTTCTCTCTTTTTTTTTTTTTTGGTGATGTGGCAGTTTTTTGATGTGACACAGTGAGACTAATGAATGTAGGACAGTTTAATTATTACTCAAATGAAAAAAGTATTATTAACTTTAAGCACAAATTTCAGTCGCCAATAACCTTCAAAGGTAATAATTACCATTGTCATAATAAAAAAATAATAAAAAGCATGCAGTTTGCCATGTGTGGCTTGGTATCATTCATTTTGAAGTACTCCCACACCTCTGAGGCTGACACTGAGGTATTTCCACACCCCTGAGGCTGTGTCCCAATGTGAAGGCCGCAAACTTCGAAGGCCACATTTGAAGTGCGATTGCGTCATAGTGGCACTACGAAGGCTGTCCCAATGTGAAGGTTGCACCCTCTGAAGGCCGCATTTGATGTGCGACAAAGGCCCTGTCCCAAATGGCACACTTTATGTGCACTTTCGATCTTAAGAACTTACAATGGCTGCTGCATGCGTGTGTCCATCAAGTCCACGAGACCTGAATGCGTCCCATTTGTCATTTTAGGTCTCAGAAGGGTGCTCGTTTGCACCTCACGGTCGATATGCGCACTTCTGCCGAGCCTGCACTGGTGCGGGTTACACAGCGGACTTCTTCCCGACAGTCAAAGCGGCGTTATGTCATGAAAGTGCGGACTCGTAGGAAGACCACGAGGGTTTAGGGTGCCATTTGGAACAGGGCCAAAGGCCGTAAATATAGGCCTACACTCTAAAAAATGCTGGGTTAAAAATAACCCAAGTTGGGTTGAAAATGGACTAGCCCAGCAATTGGGTTGTTTTAAGCCAGCGGTTGGGTTAAATGCTGGCTTAAAACAACCCAATTGCTGGGTTAGTCCATTTTCAACCCAACTTGGGTTATTTTTAACCCAGCATTTTTTAGAGTGTAGGCCTATATTTATTTTTGTAATGTAAGTTATTTGTAAATTAACCAACGTAATGCTATACATTGTTTATTTTCGTTATTGAAATGTGTTTAGCTAAATAAAAGAGAAGTGATTGTTCTGTACATTGTTTATTTTTGTAATGCAAGTTTTAATTGGTACATTAACCTCTTAACTGTCACCGCCCCGCTAGCGGGACACCTGGCACTCCTTTTTTGATCGCCTTTTTTTCGCATCATACATTTTAGTAATTATCATAAATTAGGTCGAAATTCGAAATTTTCATTCGAAAGCTTACAAACTCAAAATTCATCCTGTGAAAACCGTTTTGAAATTGGATGTTGCGTTACCATGGAAATGGTACTTTAAATTATTTTAGCAGGCTCCTCCACTAGTGGGCGGTGTCATGTTTCATATTACAACATATATTTTAACTACTTTATAATCCAAATCTTTTCTAATCTTGACAAAACACAAATCGTCGGAAAGGTCTGAGTCTCAAGGTTCCATATTTGGTTACCGTTTTGTGATGGAAGTGACATTTGGACAGAAAATTACAGGAAAATGCATCAAAAAAACAATCAATGGAATTTAAATGACACCCGGTGGCTGTTTTTGGTACAGCGTCTAAACAAAATCTCATGGGAACTTCAATTTTTGTGATATCAACTTCAAATTTGAAACACCACTTGGTTAGACATATGGCTTTGATTTCATAGTAATTTTAGATTAAAACAGTTTTGTAAAATATATATTTTATATAAAATCAAAAATATTTAGTACAGTATTTTTTATTTACAGTAAATTTAAACTTCCATAACTTTTTCATACTTTCATATTTTGAATTTCTTTCACTTCAGCAATAATCTGCCGAGTGTCTGCTTTTAAAACAAACTCATGTCTATATTCCGAAGCATTCTTAAATTACAGCCCTTTAAAGGTCCCGTTCTTCGTGTCTTTTTGAAGCTTTGATTGTGTTTACAGTGTGCAATATAACATGTGTTCATGTTTCGCATGTAAAAAAAAACAGTATTTTTCACACAATTTACTCATCTGTATACCGCTGTTTTCACTGTCCTAAAAACGGCTGATGTTCCGTGTTCTATGAAGTCCCTCCTTCAGAAATACGTAACGAGTTCTGATTGTGCCAGCGGTTCCCGTGTTGTGATTTGACCGCACCTTAGTGAACGTGTCACGGTTCCTGTGTTGTGATTGGACAGCAGCTTAGCGCACGTGGAAAGGTCACGCCTCTTAACGGGAGATATATGCGCTTAATGATCTCTACAGCGTCCCTGGGAAAGCCAAACAAAGGTGATTTGACTCCGGGATGAAAATAACAGCGTCTCGACGACATGGCGACTAACACACTCAAACGCAACACTTCCTCGTCTTCTCCACGCGACACGTCCTCTTCTCCACGTGGGACAGCAACAAGACCACGCCCCCTTTTTTCACGTAGTCTTGTGGGCGGAGGTTAGTCTGTTCTACTGTTCTACTGACGTCATTTATGAAGGAAGTACCAGGATGTAGTCCAAGCCGGCCGTTCGCTGTAGGATTTGAAAGGGAACTTCTGTTAAATAAAATATCTCGCTTGGCATTGAACTTTGAGCTTTATAATTTTACAGGTATTATTTATGCTCTAACAGCAACATTACACACTAACTAAAGTTTGAACAGTGGGATCACGAAGAACGGGACCTTTAAAATAAATTGTTCTTTGGAACTTACTTTTTTAACATCACAATCTGTTTTCAACATTGATAATACACCCACCCCCATCATGCAGCCCTGTAATTTTTCATTTGGTTTCTTATTGTTCTCTCTCTCTCTCTCTCTCTCTCTCTCTCTCTCTCTCTCTCTCTCTCTCTCTCTCTCTCTTCTTTTAGCATTGACTAGCCTAAGAAGTTATTGCCATTTACACATAGTCTAAAACCTTATTTACACTGGCAGACGTATTGTACATTTATATCGAATACATTTCTATAACTGCTACATCATTATCATAACATTTGAACATTTCACATAAAGGTTCAACTTTATACTCTTATGCCAGGACAAAAGAGGGCGCCAGACCTCAGAGTCAAACCGGAAGACTAACGTTCATCACGTGATCGAAACGTGTGTTGCAGGACAGCAGCCGAGATGGTTTGGGTTAAAACAATCCTGTCAGTTGTATTTTAAGTCATATTTATTTCTAATTCGTCGTTAAACTCATCAGCTATTTGTTTTATAACCCTGTTTTAGCGTTTTATTTACTTAAACACGTCGTTGTCCTACGTCTTCACTCTTGTTTAAATGAATTACACCCAGTAGGAAGGCTTCGAGGTTTGTTGTTTATATTTGATCAGTTTCATACAGTTTAACTACTATTTTAAAGTCCAGTTCATCTCTAAAATGCTCTAATTCTCTCAAATACTTCCGTATTCATTCACACAGTCTCTGACAGTTCTTTAAGCCTTTCAGACACTGAATTTATTTCAGCTATTTGTTTAAATGATCCATAAACGAGTCACAAAATCCTGCATTTCTGCTTATAATCACTAGGATCAGAATTCAATACAACAACTATGCTTTATAGTTGTAGAATATTATACATTTTTATTCTGTCACATGTTATTTTTTGAATATAACTTTGAGTATTGTGTTAATAAAATATTCAAAATAACCATGTTTCAGAAGGACCATCACCACTTACTTTCCCCCAACCTAAACAACATTAAATATTTACGTTCATTAAATGGAAATATTCCTGTTTAAACTGTATTGCCAAGTGCTGAAAGGGTTAAATCAGGGGGTTCATAGAGGACTCAGACTTTAGTCTTATCAAAAATAAGACTAAACAAACTAATTAGGTCAATAAAATAAAATGATTCAAATAAATTGATATAAAAAATGGATTGAAATAAATAAATATTATAGAGAGTAGAAGTAACATAATACAAACTAAATATAAAAAAATATTTAATGCATTTTACAGCAGACGTATCTTTAAACGTGAAAGAAATATATATATTTTTTTTATATCAGTTTATTTTAATCATTTTATTTTATTGACCTAATTAGTTCGTTCAGTCTTATTTTTTATTATTCATATATATTCACACACACAGAAACACACACACAGAGCCGTTCAAATGTTTGGGATCTGTAAGATTTTAAATGTTTTAAAAAAGTCTCTTCTGCTCACCAAAGCTGTATTTATTTAATTAAAATACACACACACACACAAAAAAAAACAGTAATATTATGAAATAATATTGCTATTTTATAAATTTTTTACATAAATATTTCTCAGGCAGCAAATCATATTAGAATGATTTCTGAAAGATCATGTGACACTGAAGACTGGAGTAATGATGCTGGAAATTCAGCTTTGATCACAGGAATACATTATATATTCAAATAAAAAGTTATTTTAATTGTTATAATTTCACAATATTACTTTTTGTTTTGTTAAATAAATGCAGTCTTGGTGAGAATAAGAGACTTATTTTAAAAACATAAAAATATGTACAGATCCCAAACTTTTGAACGGCTGTGTGTGTATATATATATATATATATATATATATATATATATATATATATATATATATAATATTTTGGGGGTGGTGGCATCTAAAAGAGTGAAAATCCATGGGTTAAAGATGAGTTCAGCTCTGATATTGTTCTGAAATGCTCTGCAGTGCGTCGTCATCATGCCCGTCCAGTGCAGTAACTGCGTTCAGAGACGGGCCGTGCTCAAGCGGCCCAAGACTGGACACTCCCTCTGTAAGGACTGCTTCTTCTGTGCTTTCGAAGAGGAGATCCATCAAACCATCGTGTCTGCCGGACTCTTTAATCGTGGGGAGACCGTGGCCATCGGCGCCTCGGGTGGGAAGGACTCTACCGTCCTGGCCCATGTGATGAAGGTCCTGAACGAGCGCTATGATTACGGGCTGAACCTTCTGCTGCTGTCGGTGGATGAGGGCATCACGGGTTACAGAGATGACTCCCTGGAGACGGTGAAGAGGAACCAGCAGCAGTATGACCTGCCGCTGAAGATCGTGTCTTATGAAGAGCTGTACGGCTGGACGATGGATGCCATCGTGAAGCAGGTGGGCTTGAAGAACAACTGCACTTTCTGTGGTGTGTTTCGCAGGCAGGCGCTGGACCGCGGAGCCATGATGCTGAAAGTGGACAAGATATGCACAGGCGAGTAAGATGTCTTGGCACTAACTTTTTTCAACTTGGGTAAGATTGCATTTGGGTTAGTTCACCCAAAAATGAAAATTATCCCATAATTTACTTGCCCTCAAGCCATCCTAGGTGTACATATGACTTTCATGGGATAATTATCCCCTAATTATGGGATAATTATAATTTTTTGGGTGAATTTTTGTTATATATTTCCATTTTTAATCGTTTACTATTCAACATTGTGGTAATTCTAAGATCATCCTCTACTGACCAACAATACTAAACATGAGATCAAGTTAAAATAAAAGAGATTAGACTCTAATATTTCCTTAAATTCACTTCTTGGAAGGATGATGACTGATGAGTTCATTATTGATATCTGGAATAGTTCAGTGCTTTAGGCAGTTAAAAGTATATATAGAGCCAAGACCAAATACTAGCTTTTAATTTCATAAATTATGTTTTTCTTCTTTATTTGTTAAATGGAGTGTATTAATTTGCCCATTATGCATTTATTTAGCAAATTATGTAAATAATGAAAAAAAACCCCCAGATAATTCTTATTGTTTCGGGGGGGAAATAGTCACTTATGGTCATTTTAATATTGGGTGGCAATTGTTTAATTGTTATCAAAATAATGTCACAATGCAAAAAATAGTAATATTAATGTTTCTAAAATAGGCATTTTATATATCTCCTCCTGGGACCCAGGAAAAAAAAGTTTTTTGAATTTAGTATTTTTCTTATGTCATTACATTGTTTAGAGCATAAGAAACAAATGGAAAAAAAAAACATTTTTGAAAAATGATATTTTATTCATATGTTATGATATGTCGTCTGTAGTTGACAGCAGGACTCGGTTGTTAAAAAAATTAAATGACATGAAATTGCATGTATAGGCAAAAACAATGGGATTTATTTTTAATTCACCAATCAATTGTTAGGTTTCAGGGTTTTTTTTAAACAAACTTTATTTAAAGATGATTCTGAACTATGTTATGAAAGATATAATGAAATGCATTCATATACCATTTTACTTTATTAAATATGTGGGAAAAATGACAATACTTGGATTTTCCCATTCAATACAATGTATCTATTCACTGCATCTAATTTGCATATTAATGTGTTCTTGGTGCAACATGTAATGAAAAAAGAAGTGTAATAATGGGAGGAAAAATTGGCAACATTTTCATAATATCTAATATTTCATAGGAATATTGATATGTAATTTCTTTCCCTGTTCACTTATGTCTCCAAAATGCCTGCTAAACATGTTTTAAATCCTGGTGTCCACTACAGTGGTCATTTAGGAAATCAATGCCCTGTTTTGTAACAGAAAGTCATATTTTGATTAGAAACCCCATAACATTTTCCTGAGATGTTGATTTATAACAAACAATTTGAAAATTAATCAGATTTAAATTATAATTAAAAAATATGATCATATTTCCATAAGAGTGCTAAACATTAATGTCAGCCGTTTTTAAAGACCAAGAAGTTGTTGCCCCTGGACAGCATGTCCGGGCCCAAATTCAGAATGCCTGGCACGTGAGTCGCTCTCAGCGAGCTCAGATTGTGCTCTGCCCATATTAGGGCTTCTTCCGCCATTGAGTGCAGGTCGATAGATCTCAGACCGCCTTGGCGATTTATATAGGCTACAACCGATCTGCTGTCCGTTCGGATCAGGACATGATGGTGTTTTATGTACGGAAGGAAAGCTCTTAGCGATATCGTGACCGCTTTCATCTCTAGACAGTTTATATGAAGGCACTTCTCCGAGTCTGACCAGAGACCGGAGATCGGCCTGCCCTCGTGAAGGGCTCCCCAACCTAGGTTGGATGCATCTGTCGAGATAACTTTCCACTTCGTAACAGTGCCCAAACTCACGCCCGTCTTGTACCAGACGGGATTTTTCCAAGGAGCCAGAGCCAGCACACAGCTGTGGTCTACCTTGATTTGCAATCGGCCCGAAAGCCATGCGTGAGCTGGAACGCGGCGATTCAGCCAGCGCTGTAGGGGGCGCATGTGCAACAGACCCAGTCTGAGAACTGGCGCCGCCGAGGCCATGACACCCAACATCCTCTGAAAGTGTTTGAGAGGAATGTGTGCACCGGACCTGAGGGAAACCGCTCGGTTCTGAGCAGAGAGCGCGCGCTGTGACGTCAGCCGCGCGCTCATCTGCAGCGAGTCCAATACTGTTCCCAGAAACGAAACTTTCTGTGTGGGAAACAATAAACTCTTTGCCACGTTGATTCTGAGTCCCAAGCATTGTAAATGGTTGAGAAGCCAAGATCTGTGGGTTAATAGCTGTATCTCTGACTGAGCTATTATGAGCCAGTCGTCGAGATAGTTGAGAATTCTCATTCCCCGAAGCCTCAGCGGGGTTAGCGCCGCTTCCATGCACTTTGTAAACGTGCGAGGGGCTAGAGATAGACCAAAAGGTAGCACCTTGTATTGGTATGTTTTCCCCTCGAAGGCGAATCTCAAGAATGGCCTGTGATGGGGGGCTATTCGTATGTGGAAATAGGCATCCTCTAGATCCACAGTGAAAAACCAATGTCCCGGGCGAATGTGCGCGAGGATTTGTTTCATTCTCAACATTCTGAACGGGCGCTTCATAAGGGCTTTGTTCAAATGTCTGAGATCTAGGATGGGTCTGAGACCACCGTCCTTTTTTGGTACAAGGAAGTAACGGCTGAAAAAGCCCGACTCGCTCTGTGAGGGGTGTACGGCTTCCACCGCTCCCTTTATTAACAGTTTTGATATCTCGGTTCGAAGCACGTGACTTTTGTCGTTTCTCACCGTTGTCTCTTCCACGGCGCGAAAGCGCGGTGGTCTGCGAGCAAACTGTAGCGAGTAACCTCGTTCTATTATGTTCAACACCCATTTCGAAATGCCGGGAATGGCCCGCCAGGCCTCGGCCTTCGAAGCCAGGGGCTGAATTAATCTGTGGGGCGAGTCGCTGAGTAACAGGGACTCGGTGGACCCGATAACCTTGCGCCAAGTTGGCGCTTATGAGGGAATTGTTTCCCGCCGCCTGAGTGCAGGGGGCCGGGGAAGATAAAGTATTGGTGCTTGTGTACAGGCGAGCACGCTTGAGTGCGGGCTCGTTGGCTGTGAGAATAGTGTTTCCAGCCACCTGAGTGCAGGGGGCTGGGGAACATGGGGAAGTGCTTGGGTGTAGGGGTACATGCTTTAATGCTGGCACACTGCCTACAGAGAAAAAGCTCTTTTTGTGACTCATATGGGTCGCCGTAAAAACGGCGTTTGTGTACAGGCGAGCGCGCTTGCTTGCGGGCTCGTTGGCTGTGAATGTGGCGTTCCCAGCTGCCTTGAAGGGAGCTGGGGGACGTTTTAAAAGAGAGCGAGGCGGTGCACCGGCCGAAGCGGGCACTATCCACCCTCTCTTCATACCTCTGGCTAGGACGGCTTCGGAGGCTCAGGTTTCGACACATTACTGGGTCGTGGACCTCGACGCTCCGGCGGTCTGCTGCGGCTCGTAGAGCGGGAACGCTGACCGGGCTTGGAAGCCGCGTGAGGCTGGCGAGCTGAAGGCGGCGCCTTGGTGGGCTGGGCTGGTCCAGCTTTAGCTTGACGGCTAGCGGAGGAGCTGGAACGCTTGGGCAGGAAATGTCGCATTGCCTGCGAAGCCTTCTGTGCTTCAGTGAAGCGCTCCGTGAACCCAACCACGGCGGGACCAAACAATCCTGAAGGCGAAATGGGCGCGTCCAGGAAAGCGGTCTTGTCCATGTCCTTCATTTCAGTCAAGTTGAGCCACAAATGGCGCTCCAACACGTCAGGCTGGCCATGCATCTGCCGATCGCCTGAGCATTGGCCTTGGTGGCGCGCAGGGCCAAGTCAGTGGCGCCGCGCAGATCCTTCAGAGCCTCGCTATCAGGAACAGACTCGTCCAAGGAACGGAGGAGTTTGGCCTGGAAGACCTGAAGCACCGCCATGGAGTGTAGTGCTGACGCCGCCTGGCCGGCGGAGGTGAATGCTCGACCGGCGAGGCTGGACGTAGTGCGGCAGGCTTTGGAAGGGTGCACGGTCTTTGACTGCCATCCTCTGGCGGAGGGCGGGCAAAGGTGTGCTGCGACAGCTCCCTCGAGGGGAGGAAGGGCTTGATATCCCTTTTCCTGAGTGCCATCGACTACCGAGAGCGCTGGAGAAAAAGAGGATTTGGCGCGAGAAGAATATGGCGCCTTCCACGATTTAGTTAGCTCCTCGTGGACTTCTGGAAAGAAGAGAGCGGGTCTTTGAGCGGTCGGTTGACGGCGGTTTTCGAAATACCACTCATCCAGTCGGCTTCTCATGGGCTCCTCGGGCTGAGACCAGTCAATGCCGAGGTCGTCCACGGCCATGGTGAGCAAGCGCATAAGCTCAGAGTCGACTGAGGTTATGACGCCGCTAGCCGTCCGCGTCGAAGTGGCGTGCTCCGAGGCGGCGTCCGACCACCCGCTTCCGGATGCAGCAAGGGAAAGGCTGTCATCCTCTTCCTCCTCCGGTCCGCCGAACGAAACAGCAGTGGCCGCCCTGCGAGGGGGGCTGTGCTGCTCCTTGACGAACAACACGGGCGATGGCGAGGCACGCGGGGACATGCCCGGCGTGTGCTCGTCAGAGCGCTCCGGTGGCCTCTGGTCGCGACGTTTTTTCTTCCGTGGCTCCAGAGGCTGGGAACACGGGACGGGATCCGAGTCGAAGCTGGCGAGCCGAGCCCGAAGGGTCTGCAGCGCCAGCTCGTCACACTCAGGACAGCCGCCCTGGTTGAGTGCAATCTGCGTGTGGTCTCGTCCGAGACATGACACGCAGATGATGTGCCAATCCTCGTCCGCGATGAAGCCTCTGCACGAGGCGCAGGAACGAGACATTTGAAACAACGTCTCGGCTCTTTTTGAATGAGCACAGAAAAGGTAATAAAAGGATATGTGCCGGATGGCGCAGCTGGAAGGCAGGCTGAAGGCGGAGAATCCGACGTCCTCAGGCCGAGTGTTCCGCTGGGTGCGTGTCGACGGCAGGCTTCGATCCGGAGCTCAACGATAGCAAGTCGCTGAAGAAGAATTAATCTGACTAACCTTGCGAGAGCGGGTCTTATATACCCTAGGCTATGCAAATCCTGTCCGTCCCGCCCCACGGTCTCGCTATAGGTTGCTGCAGTTGCAGCGGCACAGCCAATCAGCACGCAGCTGCTTCCTGCTGAGAGTTGTGCAGCTGCACTGCGTGTAAAAGGTATTTTTGGATAAAAATTTGCTTCAATATCTCGAGGAAAGGAATTCCCCCATAAGCGTTTTAGCAAAACGCAATACGAGAGTACTCTCGTAAGGGAACTGAAGAATCTGCAGGACCTGGAGGATTTTTCTGAAGAACATTGGGCGGTTAAACTGCTCAGGACAAACAGTGGATTCATGAACGACCATCACAAAACAAAAAAACAGCCGTGGACCATCAGGGAACGACACGCAGTATTGAGAATCAAAGGTTCATAACTTTTGAACGGGTCATTTTAATAAATTAAGCTATTTTTGTCTTGTGGACTATATGTAAAAAAAGGTTTTATGTAAAATATCTTATTCAGGACAGTACTAAATTAAAAAAACGTAATCGTATTTTGTTAAAGTTATTCACATTTTCACAGATTCTGCAAGCGGTTCACATACTTTTTCTTGCAATTGTATAAATTTTTTGGGAGGTGAAATATGACCTTGACATGTTTTGTTTCATGTGGTAAAATTAGATTGCACCTACAGAAGCCTAACCCTTATTTTTTTAGTTTTATGAGTTTCATGGACAAATGGAAACAAAAGCATTTTCCTAGGCTGACAGGTAGCCTGACGCTTGTTTTGTTTGTTTAGGTCACAATGCAGACGACGTGGCAGAGACGGTGCTGATGAATGTCATGCGGGGGGATATTGCACGTCTTCGGCGCTGCACTGCCATCAGCACGGCCAGCGAAGGAGAGGGCGCCATCCCGCGCTGCAAGCCGCTTAAATACGCCTACGAGAAAGAAATCGTCCTCTACGCCTATTTTAAGAAGCTCGATTACTTTTCCACAGAGTGCATCTACTCGCCGAACGCCTACCGGGGTCATGCTCGCGCCTTCCTCAAAGACCTGGAGTCCATCAGGCCCAGCTCCATCATAGACGTCATCCACTCCGGGGAGACGCTCTCCATAAAGGAAGGGGTGAAGATGCCGGTCCAGGGAACGTGCTCGCGCTGCGGCTACATCTCCAGTCAGGCCTTGTGTAAGTCTTGCGTTCTGCTGGAGGGCCTGAATCGAGGCTTACCCAAGCTGGGCATCGGGAAACATCACCGTCTGCACGGGAAAATCCTGGCTCAGGAGCCTCTGACCGAGCAGGAAGAGAAGAAGCTGAAGGCTGTGGACTTCTGACACAAAAGCAAGGCTAGATTTTTAAAAACTGGAAAAACTTTGTAATGCGAGATGTTTTCATTTGTTTTATTCAAAGTGTGTCAGTCTCCAGCGATTGTTTCCATTTCAGACCCAGGGAACTGAATGTCACATCTTGTGTTGATAAGTAAATTACAAGCTTTGCCATTCAAAACCAGAGATACTCGTTTTAAAGACAAACATGAACTTCCTTATGCCACGTTCACATCAGGAGAAACATTTCAGATGCTTGTTAGTTTTTTTTAGGTTTTTTAATTTATTTAAACAATATCATGACAATTAATCATTTCTCATTTTCTGAAATGAAAAGACATTTTTGACTGCTTCTGAAATCGCATGCGCTCTTGAATAGGTTTATTTAGTATGAATGTCTGTAGTATGAATGTAATGTTGCCATCACTGCCATTCATTAGTCCACTCCCGTGGCCTCATGGGATAGAAAAGTGTCCATTATATGCACTCCTCAGAATCTCGCCAGAACTAGTGGGTCATTCGGGTGCTTTTTGCCTACTCTTTTATGAGTACTGTGAATTCTGACATGCTACATCTGTCACATACTGTTTTTCACGTACTATATAGTAGAGAAGCATGGGATTTCGGGTGCAGCCTTTGTTTCCAGTGAGGAGTGTTCTTGAGTTTGCGACATGATAATAAAGACACTTTATTATTGTATTTAACTGAAACTCTTCTGTGCTGCACATTCACATAATACATTCAGAGGGTCATGCATTGCATTAGATCAAGTGTATGTGCGTCTCAAATGCTGCAGGATCTTTCTCTTCTCTAACTTCACTGAGACTTCAAACATGCTGAAGAACAATGGTTACACTTTTTGATGCTCCACTTTAGACATTCCACCAACTATTAAGTAACTTTGCAGCTACATGTCAGCTAGCAGTCATTATAGTATTAGTAGACTCTGCTTAATATCTGCTAACACTTTATTTTGATGCTCCCCAACAGTTGACAAGTAGTTGGAAAGTTGCTTATACACTGTAAAAAAAAGAAAGAAAAAAAAGTTGAGCTTACTTTAAAAAAACAAGGCAATTTATCACATTCAACTTAAAGGGATAGTTCACCAAAAAATGAAAATTCTGTCATTTACTCACCCTCAAGTTGTTCCAAACTTGTATGAGTTTCTTTGTTCTGCTGAAAACAAAAGAAGATATTTTGAAGAAGAAGCAGAGAGTAGCATAGTAGGAGAAAAAATACTATGGTAGTCAATGGTTGCTCTGTCTGCTTGGTTACAAACATTCTTCTAAATATCTTCTTTTGTGTTCAGAAGAACAAAGAAACTCATACAGGTTTGAAACAACTTGAGGGTGAGTAAATGATGACAGAATTTTCAATTTTGGGTGAACTATCCCTTTAAGTTAACTCCACTTATCCACTCCAGTTAAAATCCAACTTAAATACTTTTGTTCATCTGATGAGTACCAGGTAATCTTTTGAACAAACAAAAAAAAAAAAGCCAATTTGAACAAAATAAAGGAACATATCACACTCAACTTTTTAAGTTAACTCCACTAATTCGCTCCAGTTAAAGTCAACTTAAAAACGTTTGTTCATCTGAGTACCAAGTAATCTTTTGAGCTCAACTTAATGTAAAGACGAAAAAAAAAAAAAAGTTGAGCCTACTTGAAAAAACAAGGCAACTTATGGTATGGGGTTGTTTTTCAGAGGTTGGGCTTGGCCCCTTAGTTCCAGTGAAAGGAACTCTTAAAGGATTAGTTCACCCCAAAATCAAAATGTCCTGATAATTTACTCATCCTCACCGCTGAAGGTCCAAATCAATGCAGTTTCAATTTAGCGCTTCGATGGGCTCCAAAGGCTCTGCGTGATCCCAGATGAGGAATAGGGTCTTATCTAGCGAAAAAAAAATTTTTTTTAAATGAATATACTTTTTAACCTAAATTGTTCATCTTGTGCAGCTCTGCGAGGTCACGTCGGAAAGGTCACGCTAGACGTAGGCAGAAGCGCTCGTGTGAAGACTAATACAAACGCCCTTTAGCAAAAAAAAGGTAAAACAACGATATATCCCTAATTTTGAAGTTGAAAATTGAGTGTTTTTGCTAAAGGGCGTTTGTGTTAGTCTTCACACAAGCGCTTTGGCGGTACTTCTGCCTACGTCTAGCGTGACCTTTCCGACGGGATTACGTCATCCTTAGCACCTCGCAGAGCTGCACAAGATGAACAATTTAGGTTAAAAAGTATATTCATTTTTTTTTGTAATTTGAAAATGACTGATGGTTTCGCTAGATAAGACCCTATTCCTCATCTGGGATTGCGCGGAGCCTCTGGAGCCCATCGCTTTGAAACCGCATTGATTTGGACCTTCAGCATTTTGGTTGCAACTGAAAACTATTATATGATGAAAAACCCGGGAATGTTTTCTTCAAAATACTTAATTTCTTTTCGACTGAAGAAAGAAAGACATGAACATCTTGGATGAGATGGGGGTGAGTAAATTATCAGGAAATTTTCAATTTGGGGTGAACTAATCCTTTAATGCTTCAGCAAGACATTTTGGACAATTTCATGCTCCCAACTTTGTGGGAACAGTTTGGGGACGGCCCTTTCCTGTTCCAACACGACTGCGCTCCAGTGCACAAGCGTCGGTCCATAAAGACATGGATGAGCGAGTTTGGTGAGAAGGAACTTGCACCTGACCTCAACCCGATAGAACACTTTTGGGAAGAATTCGAGCGGAGACTGCGAGCCAGGCCTTCTCGTCCAACATCAGTGCCTCACAAATGCGCTTCTAGAAGAATTCCCATAAACACACTCCTAAACCTTGTGGAAAGCTTTCCCAGAAGAGTTGAAGCTGTTGTAGCTGCTAAGGTTGAGTCGACTCCATATTAAACCCTATGGATTAAGAATGGGATGTCATTAAAGTTCATGTGCATGTAAAGGCAGGCGTCCCAAAACATTTGGCAATATAGTGTATATATTATACTACTCCAAAGTTCTAGCTCTGTGCGACTACTATTTTTTTGTCAATAGATTAAAATAGTTTAAAGAAGGAAAGAATAGATTCAAGGTAACGGAAGACAGTACGTGCCTTAGAGTGTGAAATCTATGCATGAAGTTATCTACGCACTTTATACAGGCTAGATTGCCTGAGGGGGAAGTAAAGCGTAATCTATTCGAAACATTTCTGGGCCTTTTTAAAGGTTGTGTGAATGTCTAACAGGACATGGTGGCGTGTCAAGGTGCAAGATAAACGTATTGATGAACTGTTGTGGTTTTGACACCTCTTAACAAGGGATCACGTCTTTACCGAAGAAGGCCTTAAGCATCTGTACGTGACTTCCTCTTAGCAGAAATACAGCATTGATCATAAATTATAGAAAGAGGGAACCTGTCGTAAAACACAGTTTCACACTTACTCAGATACATACAGTGTATGAGCATAAGCAGGCAAACTCAAGAATACAATGTGAATGATAAACCGATACTTCAGCTAAATTAATATAAGTAATATGAAGGATACATAGAAAATACAAACATATATTTTCTTATACACCAACTTTTAATAACAAAATTATCTAATATAACTAACTACTACATTATATAATATATGTGGTCAGTGTGTGACACTGTCACATAAGAGAAATGTTTTATCCGCTTATAAAACGTTCAGCCAAAGTGGTTGGGTTACAAGTGAGAACGTTAGAAATTAATAAATAGTTATAAAAAACGAATGAATAATTGTTTTCTATTGAACACCGGGGGTGTGGCGCTCTCTTCGGCCGCCAGGGGTCGCTGCAGTGAAGCGAGTCCCTCTGGTCTGTGATGTGTTTCGGGGGTCCAGTCCGGTCCAGCCACACAGACCTGCCTCTAGAACAGCAGGGGAAAACTTCAGCAGAGACTTGTCTTCTGAAAACGAGCTCTACACATCGTCTCCAGAGTCGGATTAGGAGCAGAGCACTTCTGGAAGCGCGCGAACATGGACGATCTAGGTAAGACACACACATTCCCACATGTTGTTTCCAGACTGGCACAAACCTAACGGGAAAATAAAGCGGAGAGAGAGAGGCTAACTACAGTAGCCAATGAGCTAACGCACAAGAGCAGTGATACAAAGTAATACTTTCTTCGAACGCGACCTCATAATGATACAGTGTAACTCCTTCCATCCCACAGAACGCGCTATTAGTTTCTGCTACAGTTACAATATTATCATGTGCCATAAAAAACACCGAGGCTGACTGTTGTTGTGCTGTACGCTGGGAAACATCTTCAGTCATTACATAGTTATTCATCTCTTTCAAATGATGATGCCGCTTATGTGAAATCTTGCTATTACACATTGTTTGTCATTAATAGTATTTCTTTCCTTGGTACATTCAGTCAGAGTCGAGTCAAAGTTTATCAGTAATCTTAGGCTGTAGCTCCAAAGATGAGAAGAACATACAAATGGGATCACAGATATGAGGAACATTATGAGAGAATTCAATATACAGCTGTATGTATATAAGAGTATACACGTTCAAATGTGTGTCAACAATCAGAACAGCACATTTGACAGATATGCAGTGTGTGGTTCAATATGACAGATGAACTTTGCAAATTAAAAATATATGAACATGTGAAGAGTCACACCGGCTTATTCATCCCCAGACACTGATGGAACATTTGTGCAGAATGTTATTTTCAAAGTTGCTTATTATTCAGTACTTTTGTCTAATTGAATAATGCATTCTAGTTAGAGCTCCATTAGATTCATTTGAACGTGTTAAAATCCACTGAATTCTATAAAAGAAATAAGAAAATGTCTAATATACAGGTCCTTCTCAAAAAATTAGCATATTGTGATAAAGTTCATTATTTTCCATAATCTAATGATAAAAATTAAACTTTCATATATTTTAGATTCATTGCACACCAACTGAAATATTTCAGGTCTTTTATTGTTTTAATACTGATGATTTTGGCATACAGCTCATGAAAACCCCAAAAACTCACGAAGCACCACGACGCATGCGCGAGAATATGACGCAGCGCCGGCGTTCGGGAATCCATGAAATACACACTTTAGTCCCATTTTGAGCACTAAGCCGAGACCTAAAGCACGATCAATGTAGAATTCAACAGCTTAGATACGGCGCGTCTTCCTCTGCTCGTTGTAAACAAATCTCCTCGCTTCTGGGTCACGTGTCCGAACGCCGGTTCTGCGTCATATTCTCGCGCATGCGTCGTGCTGCTTCGTGAGTTCACGGCAGAGGTCTACACAGAAGACAAGAACTTGTGGAATAAAGTCGTTATTTAGATTTTTTTTTTTTTTCGCTCAAAAACTATTATCGTCGCTTCATAACATTATTGTAGAGCCACTGTAGTGAGATGGACTTTGTAACGACGTTTTTAGTGCCTTTTATGGGTCTTGTGAGTGTAAATGTACTGAATCCCTATGGAGGCCTGTCTGAAGCCTTTCTCAGCATCAGCTTTCAACAAAAATATCTTCATTTGTGTTCCGAAGATGAACGAATGTCTTACGGGTGTCGAACGACATGAGGGTGAGTAATTAATGACAGAATTTTCATTTTTGGGTGAACTAACCCTTTAAGGCCGCTATCGAAGCATCCTGGGCCTCCATAACACCTCAGCAGTGCCACAGGCTGATTGCCTCCATGCCACGCCGCATTGAAGCAGTCATTTCTGCAAAAGGATTCCCCACCAAGTATTGAGTGCATAACTGAACATAATTATTTGAAGGTTGACTTTTTTTGTATTAAAAACACTTTTCTTTTATTGGTCGGATGAAATATGCTAATTTATTGAGATTATTGGGAATTTTGGGTTTTCATGAGCTGCATGCCAAAATCATCAGTATTAAAACAATAAAAGACCTGAACTATTTCAGTTGGTGTGCAATGAATCTAAAATATATGAAAGTTAAATTTTTATCATTACATTATGGAAAATAATGAACTTTATCACAATATGCTAATTTTTTGAGAAGGACCTGTATGTGACAGTCAGTGTACCACCTTGCTTTCTGGAATATCCCTCAGATCAGATAATAACTCACTGGACTCCATGTGTATGGGCGTGTCCTCTTGTGGAATAAATTGACCCCGCCCACATCTGCCTGCAGCCCTAAACTAATTTTGCTTCAGGACTCAGATTTGACTAATTCATTGCTGACTCAACAAAGTCAGGGTTGCCAACTTTTACGTTAAGGTTGGTTGGAGTGAGATTTTTTTGGGGGGGAGGGCTGATTGGCACAAATATCTTGATTCAGTATCAATTCATATGTATATAGTCTACTGTAAATATAAGGGAAAATAAGTTTGCCTTAGCACTATGTTAGCACTATTTTAAACGTTTCTTGGGTTAAATTATATGTGCTCGCATTCATTAATATTCACTTGTGTGTGCTTGTATAAGTATCATTAAAAATATTAGGATGTAACGTTTTAAAATTGCACATTTAACAGTCCTTCCAGAAAAATGCGGCTTTTTTTTGTGATTGTTGCGGGCAAAAATCCTTGATTTTGCGGCACGTTTTCTTAAAAAATGCGATGGAAAATGCAGGATATTTATGCAATTTTGTGCGATAAAACTTGCAAAAACTGCGGTTTGATGAAAAAGAGAAAAAAAGCGAATATTTTTAATTGAATATTTAAGTTCTCATCTTGTTTTATTGAAGACCTTAATAAACACGGCTCAATTTGGACCGATTTCAAAACACAGCATCATGAAGCTTCGAAGCGTTATGAATCAGTGAGTCGATTCATGATTCGGATCGCGTGTCAAACTGCTGAAATACGTGACTTTGGCGATCCAAACCGCTGAATCGACTCACTGATTCATAACGCTTCAAAGCCTCATGATGCTGTTTTTTTAAATCGGTCAACACCGGGAAACTGCTTTGCGCGGTCTTTTGCTGTTATTTTTGTTGGCAAATGGGAATTTGCGTGCTTCATCATTGTTTCACCGATATCTATGGTTTCACCACGGGGTTTGCAGCTTTTCGATGACGTTCGCATCGGGTAATTACGTCACTTCAAAACGTTCCCATGGCAATATGGGGAAATGGCGGCTCTTGTGTGAAGTAAACGAACATTTTTCAACTTTCTGCTAATATATATGACTTTTTTGCAACGAAAATGCGGGGATTATGAAATCATGCTAGCCCCGCATATTTTGCACGCGGAAATAGGCAATTTATGCGGCGAAAGTGCGGTGTATTTGAAAAAAATGCGGTCCCCGCATAAATATGCGGACTTTGGCTGATTATGCATTAAATCATGCGATCGCATAATCGTGTTTTTCTGGAGGGACTGATTTAAAGAAATCTAGTGTTTGATCATATTTAAATATTTATTAAAATGCAAAACTTAAAAATAAGTAAGCAGTTATGATCTGCAATACTTTTTTGAGCAGCTAGACTACATGTATATTTATTAAAGAGCCATACAGACACCTATAGTGGGTAATGGCATTACAAGTGAAAATGATTATTTTTCCAGCCACAAAATGGCTCTAATTTGCCTCTTTGAATTGGAATTCTCTATTCTAACCTTAATTACTACACTAATTGTAATATAAATAAGAAAAATGTTATAAGTTGTCATTAATTGACAGTAATTATTGCACAAATAGTATTTACCAAAAGATCTCCTCAAAATATTCAATAAATATTATTGAACTAAAATATAGAACAATAATTTAATTGAAAAATAGTTAAGGTGTATGGTCACATTTGACCACCAGTGAGTATGAGTGTGAATTAGTAAGGAATGCATGAGGGCTAAATACAAGAAAAACTGCATAATAAAATGATCCTGTAAATATGGTTGACGTAATAATCAATGCACACTATGCTTTACTGTTTACCAAAACTTGCTGCAAACACCTGTATAGTGAAGCTGTTGTGTATCGGCTTAAGCCATTCAAATGCATTGACACAGCGCTGGAAGTATTGAGAGCTCCATGAACCATGTGACCGCGCGCCGCAGGGAGATGAGAGCATGTCGCAACTCTGTTTTTCAAAGCCTCTGGCTTTAACTGTATGCCTAATTAAGTGCGCCAACATGATATTTATTGTTTGAATTTCGCATTAAAACTAAAAAAATAATAATTTTATCAAAAGCAGGTTTGGCAATTTGCCGTGAGATTAAGTTGGGCAGAGTGAGACCGTGAGACAGAGCCTGAAAGCGTGTGTTGGCAACCCTGACAAAGTACCAAAATGATGTGTTGTACTAAATGTTCCTAAAGTTAAAATTTATCAAAATGACCATGAGCTTCATAGTCACAACATGGATAAATGTTTATCATGCCATTGTCTGAAATTGAAAACTATCAGTTTTGAAAATGCATAAGCAATAGAAGAGTTCAGATGCAAAAGCCTCTAAAAGCCACTTTGGTCAAAAATGAGATAACGATACTGAGTGAATGCTCTCCACATATAGTATATGTTCACAAAATACTTTTACGTCAAACCCACTAAATCCCAGCCTCAGCCCCGTCAGAAGCACCAGTACTTCGGTAGAAACCTATACATAGAAACCTGACAAAAATGCTTATTTTAAAGAAAAATCTCAGACGGACTTAGAGGCTTTTGCATCGGAAGTCTTCAATTATAGCAGATTTCCAGTGGAACACATGGAACAAACACTCGGTTAATTATTATATTAATAATTTAATTAAAATATAGTAATTAACTCAATATACCCAATAATATAATTTGTAGCTTTTCGATGACATTCGCGTCGGGACATTTACATTTATGCATTTAGCAGACGCTTTTATCCAAAGCGACTTACAACTTGGGGGTACTGAAGCGATTGGTCATGAAGCGATTGGTCATTGGTCATAATTACGTCACTTCAAAACGTTCCCATGGCAATAGGGGGAAATGGCGGCTCGTGTGTAAAGTAAACAAACATTTTTCAACTTTCTGCTAATATGACTTTTTTGCAACGAAAATGCGGGGATTATGAAATCATGCTTGCCCCACATATTTTGCACGCGGAAATAGGCAATTTACGCGGCGAAAGTGCGGCATATTTGAAACAATGCGGCCCCTGCATAAATATGCAGACTTTGGCTGATTATGCATTAAATCATGCGATCGCATAATCATGTTTTTCTGGAGGGACTGGTAATTATACGCTAATGCGTTCTTAAAATACAGCATTTTACTAAAAAATTCAAAATGGCCGACGCACAAAATGGCAAATATGAAAAATTGGTAGAAGATGGCGCTGTGCCGAAACGCAGTATATAGCCTCAAGTCATGCTTGTGATTACCTGTATCAAGTTTGGTCAGAATACAATATAGCATTGCTGGGGGAAAAAGCCTTATTTCTATTTTCGCAAGCGTTACGTTGGCACAAACACTTTGATGAATCGACTTGAATCCCATAACTTTTTGTTGGCATTGACTGAAGGATAAACAAATCGGGTAAACCGTCTATGAGGAGTCCGAAAAAGGAAAAGGTTTTTTTGGCGGCAAAATTGGTACTACAGAAAATGACGTCCTAGGGTTCAATCGAAACGTCTTGAGCCACGGAATCAGAGGGAAAAAAATAGTTAGCCCTTGGTTCAAAAGTTATTATTGCAACTTTGGACAGTTGGTGGCGCTAGAGGGATTGAGTTAGAGACTCCAAATTTACTTTGGTGACATTTCAGACTGTCCTCTATCAGTGTGCCAAATTTCACAACTTTCCCGTAAGCGGTTCTATGGGCTGCCATAGACTCAAGAGCAGAAGAAGAACACCAACGATTACACCTACGCACCTTTGGTGCTTGGCCCCTAATCATGTTTTAGCTAAAAAACCACATGACGAGTGCTGATTGGACGCCAACATTTGACATTATGCATCGCCTTTTATCACATGGCTCTTGTTCTGATTGGTCATATGCAGCATTCAACAGTCAGATATCCCTAAGTAATAACCGTCGTCCAGAGTAACACTATATAACAGACGACTCATCTGCTCTTCTGTTCTCTGCTGCTTCTACAAATAAGACAAAGCAATCATTTGAGCTCAGGTCAGTATTTGCTCAAACTGTACAGGTCATGGGTTCAACTGATGAGCCTTGAATCGCTTCGGATAAAAGCGTCCGCCAAATGCATAAATGTTCTTATTCATGTATATATTAAGTTTTAAGTGGGATACTGTAAAGTTAGATGGTCATTATCACTTAATTGTTACGGAATAATAACTGATTGACTACGTTATCATAACAGTACTGAGCACTTGAATTATTTGACATCTGAAGAATGAAGATATTTGATGGTGGTGGTTCAGTGCATGTTGTGTTTTTGGGCTGGAGAAAGAGGCGATTGTCTTCATTGAGTGTTGCAGGAAGAGCCCGAGTGACAGGCGAGTGCGTGCTGTCAGTGAGTTTGGGTATGATGGTGTGAGTACGGGGAAGTCCAGAGCCTGCGTTTGGAGTGGGGGAGGGAACCGAACTGACTCACTCGAGGGTCAAAGGGTGAATGAGAGGAGTTTTTCCAACCAGCTGCTCACAGTGGAATGCTTTATTAGCTTTGTTAGAGGCGATCAGTGTTTCGGATTTAGAAGTAGCCTGTTGATGAGGCCAAATGGCTTCAAATGGGTTTGGCCCTATGAAATCTAATTTTATTTTTTCCAAAATTCTGTTCTGGATTCCTTTTTTAATGGTTTAATTAAATTCTAATAACTAAAAAGGATGTCTAATCAATTGAATTCATAAAACTTTAACAATTTAAAAAGCATTCCTTTTGTAAAACCACCATCCCCATTATATTAACAGTGTTGTGTATTATGTAAAACGTATCATGTGAATTACATTGTAAAATTCTCTTTACTATCAGGAATAACATTATGACCTAATGTTATATTGTGTTGGTTCCGCTTTTGCTGCCAAAACAGCCCTGACCCGTCGAGGCATGGACTCCACTAGACCCCTGAAGGTGTGCTGTGGTATCTGGCACCAAGATGTTAGCAGCAGATCATTTAAGTCCTGTAAGTTGCGAGGTGGGGCCTCCGCGGATCGGACTTGTTTGTTCAGCAAGTCCCACAGATGCTCGATTGGATTGAGATCTGGGGAATTTGGAGGCCAAGTCAACACCTCAAACTCGTTGTGCTCCTCCAACCATTCTTGAAGCATTTGTGCTTTGTGGCGGCGCATTATCTGCTGAAAGAGCCACAGCCACCAGGCAATACCGTTTCCATGAAAGGGTGTACATGGTCTGCAACAATGCTTAGGTAGGTGGTACGTGTCAAAGTAACATCCACATGGATGGCAGGACACGAGGTTTCCCAGCAGAACATTGCCCAAAGCATCACACAGGCTTGCCTTCTTCCCATAGTGCACCTGGTGCCATGTGTTCCGCAGGTAAGCCACGCACACACACCCGGCCATCCACGTGATGTAAAAGAACACGTGATTCATCAGACCAGGCCACCTTTGCTCCGTGGTCCAGTTCTCAAGCTCACGTCCCCACTGTTGCCACTTTCGGTGGTGGACAGGGGTCAGCATGGGCACCCTGACTGGTCTGCGGCTATGCCGCCCCATACACAACAAACTGAGATGCTCTGTGTATTCTGACACCTTTCTATCAGAACCAGCATTAACTTCTTGAGCAGTTTGAGCTCCAGTAGCTCGTCTGTTTGATCGGACCACACGGGCCAGCCTTCGCTCCCCACGTGCATCAATGAGCCTTGACCGCCCATGACCCTGTCACCGGTTCTCCACTGTTCCTTCCTTGGAGCACTTTTGATAGAGACTGACCACTGCAGACCGGGAACACCCCACAAGAGCTGAGGTTTGGAGATGCTCTGGCCCAGTCGTCTAGCCATCACAATTTGGCCCTTGTCAAGCTCGCTCAAATCCTTACTCTTGCCCATTTTTCCTGCTTCTAACACATCAACTTTGAGGACAAAATGTTCACTTGCTGCCTAATATATCCCACCCACTAACAGGTGCCGTGATGAAGAGATAATCAGTGTTATTCACTTCACCTCATAATGCTATGCCTGATTGGTATATGTCTGTGTAGTGTAGTGTAGACGAGTCTGTATGGGTGAGTGGAGGCGGGGCTTATTTGCATCTTCATAGTTTCATGTTTTCTAAATGAAGAAAGGGTGTAGAGTGACATTCAAGCTATTTTAGCGGTGCTGTGTGTAATATTTATGAGGATCTATTGACAGATATGCAATATAATATACAGAACTATGTTTTCAGTGAAAACATCCCCTTACAGTGAAGTCGCCATTTTGTGCCACCATGTTTCTACAGTAGCCCTAAACGGACAAACTTCTCTACAGAACGCTAGTCACTCTCTGCCCTCTCAGATGACGACATCTTTTGTCCTGTGTCGGCCACCGTAGGTTCTCTGTGCTTCGGAAGGGAGGGGTGAGCGGTGGGTGGTTGCAATTCACAAACTCACCACTAGATGCTGCTAAAATTTACACACTGCACCTTTAAGGCATGAATAATTCCCCGATACATTAGAAAGAATAACGAACATATCTAAAGTGTGTTGATTCAGTTAGGGATCATTATCAAAGTTGCATTATTGAAAGTAAATGTAATCAGTGAGGTGATAATGCACACACATGCATGTTAGTTAATGGACGTGTGTTTATTTATTTATTATATATGTACTTTTTAAATGATGAGCTATGTTCACACCACTTTTTAAATCTGCAGAAACTGTCCATTCAAGCCACAGATAACAAAGAATAGTTGTTCGACAGTCAAGCCGCTGGCCGCTGGCCGCTAATAACTCGAAAGTGGCACTTTTGACAAAGTTTCTGGCTGTTTCTATCCAGTTATTCAGAATAGAAAGAATGCGTGCTGTAGCCTGCGTGTGGCTCTGAGGGAGGAGAGAGTGTGTGTTTCATTCAGAAATGATATGCCTATTCTTTTCGTCTTTACTCTTTACCATCCAGTGTTAGAGCTTTGGAGACAAAAAAAGTGTGGGGCTCAAAAATAATTGTCATTTAAAACACACTGTATGTTTATTAATGATTAAACAATTCAGTGCCCTCTGAAGGCACAATTGTTGGTTGTTTGGCACGCAGGGTGTGTGTGTGTGTGTGTGTGTGTGTGTGTGTGTGTGTGTGTGTGTGTGTGTGTGTGTGTGTGTGTGTGTGTGTGTGTGTGTGTGTGTGTGTGTGTGTGTGTGTGTGTGTGTGTGAGTGTGAGAGTCTGGTGCTCAGGAGCATGACCACACCATCCCCCTTGAAATTGTTTTTTTTCACCATTGGACCTCGGCATATAAACCTCACTCACACAAGAGGTTGTTGCGGTCACACCATGCAGGTGCACAATGATGGTGTTGTTCAAGCGAATTATGTTTCTCATCTGGCCCTCATTGGACACGTCGTCAAGGTAGTAATCTGTGGAGAACAATGAACAATGATGATTTGTCTATTAGAGTATTTAAAGAATTTGGCTTTGGCCCACTCAACCACAGCCCGAGGAAACAGTAAACACTTAATGATTTCTGCTGGACATGGTAACTCTCATCTGTGGTTAATTTAAGATACATAAAGCAGTCTTATTAATCTGTCCTAACCAGGCACGGCCATCGTATGCGTCACTGCATTCCGTCAGTTGTTTGATTTATGCGGCAACTCCTCAATATGATTGGTGTATGATTGAATATGATTGGTGAGATATGTGGAGGTGGTGGTCTAGTAGGTTAAACCATGGAACTGATATGCAGAAGGTTGCTGGTTTGATCCCAGCGGTCACCACCTGTGTGTCCTTGAGCAAGGCCCTTTACTCCATGTTGCTCCAGGGGGATTGTCCCTGTAATACGGGTACTGTAAGTCGCTTTGGATAAAAGCGTCTGCCAAATGCATAAAATGTAAATGTAAAAACACAACCACTTCCAACATGATTGGCTGAAATTGTATTGATTGATCATATAATACATTCACTGTGTGTGCTTAGTAAGTATCATAGCAGAGACTCAGACATTGACTAAATCAGTTCCCCTTCCCAACAAACACACACACACTGTTCAATGGCCCAACCTGCCCTCAGTCCAAGGCTTCAGGGTCCTGCCTCACTTCCTCAGGAAACAGTGGAGAAAGGAAGTGGCTTTGTGTTGAGTTGTATGGCCACCCTTTAAACCCACAGAGCTTCTGATGAGTCAGGGCAGTGCTGGGGTGTGCTTTAAAGGCACAGTCCACCCAAACATGAACTTTGTGTCATCATTTACTCACCCTCATGTCGTTCAAAAACATGAATGGCTTTCTTTCTTCTCTGGGATGAAAAAGGAGATATTTTGAAGAATGTTGGGGTTGTATGAACACATTGTTTGCGTTTGTAATGATACAATAGGGCTGCATGATTAATCCAAATAAAACTGAAATAATGATGTGGTTTGGTCTGTGCGATTATCTAATCGGAAAGGCTGCAAATGAATTAAATCAATATTTGTGCTACGTGTTTCCGAGTGAAGCGCGGCACTGTGTTCATTTACACTTTGTCTCAGATTGTAGTAAATTCTGCTCGACAATGAACACCGATTGTATCTGCTCTTGTTCAGTCACTTTAATGTGCATTTGAAAACACAACATGCGTCACCCGTCTTCCCAAACTTGAAATGAGAAGCACTTCTCAACAAAAGATAAGCTTTAAAACCCCACTGAAGTGCCTTGAAACGCACATCATTATTTAATGTGTTGACATAATTTCCTCTGAAACAGGAAGACAGGGCAGGACATATCAAAAAGCTTCTCTCCTTTATTAAAATACCCAATAGTGTTTATCACAGCTCGGCCAGAGCCGTTGAGCTCAGTAAAGCTGCAGTTTCCTCCTAATCTCTAACCGTTTCTCCTCCATATCATTCTGATACGAGTCTGATACGTTTTCTGGTCTGAGCCGACTCGATCACATGATCCGCTCTGTGCTATCGTGTCTCTGGACCGACTCGATCACATGATCCGCTCTGTGCTATCGTGTCTCTGGACCGACTCGATCACATGATCCGCTCTGTGCTATCGTGTCTCTGGACCGACTCGATCACATGATCCGCTCTGTGCTATCGTGTCTCTGGACTGGAGCTGCAGAGGTTCACTGACACTAACGTGAAACCAGACTTTATTCTCCCCATAGCATATTTACACCGTCTGATCGTTCCCAATCCCCTATATAGTGCACTGTCTGATCGTTCCCTATCCCCTATATAGTGCACTGTCTGATCCTTCCCTTTCCCCTATATAGTGCACCGTCTGATCCTTCCCTATCCCCTATATAGTGCACCGTCTGATCGTTCCCAATCCCCTATATAGTGCACTGTCTGAATTGTTCCCTATCCCCTATATAGTGCACTGTCTGAATTGTTCCCTATACCCTATATAGTGCACTGTATGATCGTTCCCTTTCCCCTATATAGTGCACTGTCTGATCGTTCCCTTTCCCCTATATAGTGCACTGTCTGATCGTTCCCTTTCCCCTATATAGTGCACTGTCTGATCGTTCCCTATCCCCTATATAGTGCACTGTCTGATCGTTCCCTTTCCCCTATATAGTGCACTGTCTTATCGTTTCCTTTCCCCTATATAGTGCACTGTCTGATCGTTCCCTTTCCCCTATATAGTGCACTGTCTGATCGTTCCCTATCCCCTATATAGTGCACTGTCTGATCGTTCCCTTTTCCCTATATAGTGCACTGTCTGATCGTTCCCTATCCCCTATATAGTGCACTGTCTGATCGTTTCCTACCCCCTATATAGTGCACTGTTTGATCGTTCCCTATACCCTATATAGTGCACTGTCTGATCATTCCTTATCCCCTATATAGTGCATTGTCTGAATTGTTCCCTATCGTTTCCTACCCCCTATATAGTGCACTGTCTGATCGTTCTTTATCCCCTATATAGTATACTGTCTGATCGAACACTATCCCCTATATAGTGCACTGTCTGATCCTTCCCTTTCCCCTATATAGTGCACTGTCTGAATCGTTCCCTATCCCCTATATAGTGCACCGTCTGATCCCCTATATAGTGCACTGTCTGAATCGTTCCCTATCCCCTATATAGTGAACTGTCTGATCATTCCTTATCCCCTATATAGTGCACTGTCTGAATTGTTCCCTATCGTTTCCTACCCCCTATATAGTACACTGTCTGATCGAACACTATCCCCTATATAGTGCACTGTCTGATCCTTCCCTTTCCCCTATATAGTGCACTGTCTGAATCGTTCCCTATCCCCTATATAGTGCACCGTCTGATCCCCTATATAGGGCACTGTCTGAATCGTTCCCTATCCCCTATATAGTGAACTGTCTGATCCTTCCCTTTCCCCTATATAGTGCACTGTCTGAATCGTTCCCTATCCCCTATATAGTGCACCGTCTGATCCCCTATATAGTGCACTGTCTGAATCATTCCCTATCCCCTATATAGTGAACTGTCTGATCGTTTCCTACCCCCTATATAGTGCACTGTCTGATCGTTCCCTATACCCTATATAGTGCACTGTCTGATCATTCCTTATCCCCTATATAGTGCAATGTCTGAATCGTTCCCTATCGTTTCCTACCCCCTATATAGTGCACTGTCTGATCATTCCTTATATAGTGCACTGTCTGAATCGTTCCCTATCGTTTCCTACCCCCATATAGTGCACTGTCTGATCGTACACTATCCCCTATATAGCGCACTGTCTGATCCTTCCCTTTCCCCTATATAGTGCACTGTCTGAATCGTTTCCTACCCCCTATATAGTGCACTGTCTGATCGTACACTATCCCCTATATAGTGCACTGTCTGATCGTTCCCTATCCCCTATATAGTGCACTGTCTGATCCTTCCCTTTCCCCTATATAGTGCACTGTCTGATCGTTCCCTATCCCCTATATAGTGCACTGTCTGATCGTTCCCTATCCCCTATATAGTGCACCGTCTGATCGTTCCCAATCCCCTATATAGTGCACTGTCTGATCGTTCCCTTTCCCCTATATAGTGCACTGTCTGATCGTTCCCTATCCCCTATATAGTGCACTGTCTGATCGTTCCCTATCCCCTATATAGTGCACTGTCTGATCGTTCCCTATCCCCTATATAGTGCACTGTCTGATCGTTCCCTATCCCCTATATAGTGCACTGTCTGATCGTTCCCTATCCCCTATATAGTGCACTGTCTGATCGTTCCCTATCCCCTATATAGTGCACTGTCTGATCGTTCCCTATCCCCTATATAGTGCACTGTCTGATCATTCCCTATCCCCTATATAGTGCACTGTCTGATCGTTCCCTATCCCCTATATAGTACACTGTCTGATCGATTACATTTTTCCCCCAAAATGGTGCAGGCCGACATTCGAACTCATAAAAGTACCCTTGTGTGGTTTGTGTGCCAGGGTTTCTGAGGTCATTCGTTTGAGAATCGTGAACATTCATTGCGTCAGGCTGGAGGTCAGTGATGCCAAACACACAGCATCATATTATATGCTTGTTTGAAAACTATTTTCAGGTGTTCTCTCTTGTACCGATTCGTTTCAGTCGTCATCATCAAAAGCATTTTTAGGGAATTATAATCTCAGATCGCTGAGAAGTGCAGTCAGCCACACAAATCACACACACGTCTCAAACAAGGGCTTTTTATGTGTGCAATTAAAGAAGGCACGCAGAATCCTCGATAATAAAGTTACCAGCTTTCATCAGTGGAGAGTCTTTTGACTCGTAATTCTGTCATTTCCAGAGTATTGGCCGATCTGTTCTCAATTAGGATTGCAGGCGCTGAAGGGGCGATCAAAGCAAGGCTTTGCCATGTGTTTTCCTGCTGTTATGAGGTGATTTAGATGAAAACGCTCGGACGCGTCCCCCTCTGTTAGCCGGTTCTTTTTCTATTTCCTTCCACCTCCTTTTCGATGCCCCGCTCCCCCTTCTCCCTCCCTCCTTGGCAGGGCGTCTGGCCTGAGACACAGCGGTGATTGTTTTCCTGATGGCCTTGGATGTTCCAGAACTCATAGTTACAGCAGAATTCTTCCCACATGAGTGGATTTGGGAGATACTCCCTCCCTGTAAGCGCTGCCTGTGTAAAATGTTCCGCTGGACAGATTTATAATGCTCATGAAAGGTGTGTGTGAGATCCACAGAGATGCGCAGATGTTGTGTTTGTTCATCATGGTCGACCGTGGCCGAATCACCGCACACACAGAAAACTCAGCAGGACTGAAACCAAGGTCTACACATGGGAGGGTTGGGTGTATTTATTTTTAATCTTTTAATTATAATGCTTGCAGATACCAGAAAGAATGCAGTGCTTTCAGCTCAATTTGATGCAGTTTGCCATGTTTACATCCACCCAAAATCAATGCAAATTCCAGAATATCCTGGAATATCTAAACATTCTTAAAACTAGATACATTTACAGAAGAGACAGAAGCAAAATGACTGAAGATATTAAGTCTTGTTTACTAAACACTTGATAAAAATACAGAAAAAATATCTGCCAATGGCGTAGAGCTGGAACAATTTGATCTAAAATCAAAATCTCGATTAATTGAACATTTTAATGATGAAGTTGCTCTTGTTGTTTTCTTCTTCTTTTTTTTGCTTTCCTTTTTTTGCCCTCATAGTTCACTGATAAGGGTTGTACTGTAAATATGTTCAACTATTAAAGGTGGGATGTTTTTTTCTAATGAAAAAATCAAGCATTCTGTGTTAGTTCAGGCAGGTCGTGTAGTCAAGCTCCGCTAACAGCTGATTGGAAATTCCAACCCTGCCCATATCAGCTGATCCATTTCCGTTGCCTTACTTAAAGGTGCACTATGTAACATTTTTTCAGTAAAATATCCAAAAACCTCTAGGCCAGTGTTATATATTTTGTTCAGTTGAGTACTTAAAATATCCCAAATGTTCCCAACTATTTGTAAATGGTGAGAAAATTGCCAGTCGATTATTAGTCGATACGTTCTGGCTCGACCAAAATTCTGATTGGCCGATTTTTTTTGCCTCGTTCATTTCATCAGTTTTGCCGCGCCACATTCATTTCATCAAGGTGCGGATCCACTTGTCCGTGCAACACTTCTGTCGCGCCGCACTCCACTTTTTCCTATCGGTGACGTCAAGCAACTTTAACGTGCCCGTAAAGCATTCCGGGAAGGCGGCACTGCATTTGAACAAATGCCGCGCGTCAAAAAAGCTGTCCGAAGTCCATCTTTATGCAAATGAATCCGTTGAACGCACATGGAGACAGGGGGAAGTCTCTCGCTGGTCCTTTGTTTTTCATTCCCCGCTGGCTCAAACACACACCCATAGAGGTAAACTTGAGGAACGCCCATCAACATACACATGAGGGGAAGCATCACAACACCACGCTTCAGTCGTGCCGCAAAAGTGGATCTGTACTGTCAGTTTTGCCGCGTTCATTTCATCAGGTGGAAAGCACTAACTGCTAATGGGGGTGTATTCAGAGCACCCCTGTTTCACAGGTAACAGTCTGTCTTCAGGACACCCCCTTGTTTTCACTTCTTTTGGATTAGCCCAACCCACTGGAGAAGAGAGACAGATTGAAGTAGGCTACTTTGCTGTATTTATTTAATTGTGAGAGTGGTTTTTCTGCTCTTGATCTGGCTTGTTTAATAAATATTCCTTTTTTTTATTAAAGCTACACTATGTAACTTTTCCGTCCACTAGAGGTCGCCTGTTCAAAACAAAGGCGTAGTTTGATGACGCCAAGTTTGAGTGCAGAATCTTGGGACATGTGGTCTTCACTTCACAGCTGGTGGAAAGAGTCAGGATAAGACTCGGGCAGAAATCATGTTCATGGATTCGATTATTACCATTACTGTAGTATGAAGCAGAGCAGGACCGAGTGTTGTGGAGCTGAGCAAGGCCGCAGGAGCGATTGAAGAGCGGGACTGTTATTATGGCATAGTCGCCAGCGGGACTTTTATTATGACACGGTCGCCAGCACCACTTCCGCTTTTCCAGTCATGAGTATGAGGTAACGCAACTCTGTTTATCGTATTAGATATATCTGAATGTGTTGAAAAGGAAGTTATGACGTTCGCTCGGCGGCTGCTATGACACTTGTTCACACTGCAGTGAGAGTACAGCGTTTCTGCTGAATAAAACCGGAAACCGAGGGGAACGCAGATATGATGCAATCGACAGACGACTCCCTCAAACGCATAGCTCACACGTGCCGGTTCCTTGGTTAAAATAGCAACTTTTCACGATTTACAAATAGTTGGAAACATTTGGGATATTCTAAGTACTCAACAGAACAAAATATATAACACTGGCCTAGTGGTGTTTGGATATTTTTACTGCAAAATTCGTACATAGTTCACCTTTAAAGTGGACGTGCCTTTTGTGTTTAAGAGTAAAAGCTTTAAGTTAATAGTCTATTTGTGTCTCAGCCGCGAAGCTGAGCTCATCCTATGTTCACAGAGCGTGTGAACATAGGCGTTACCTCATAACGCATTACCTCATACTCATGGCCGGAAAAGCGGAAATGTTGCCGACGACTGTGGCATAATAAAAGTCCCGCCGGCGACTATGCCATAATAAAGGTCCCGGTGCTCGCGAGGCTTGTATTCCGCTCTTCTTATTAACAATCGCTCCTGCTCTGCTTCATACTACAGTAACGTTAATAATCACATGAACATGATTTCTGCCCGAGTCCTATCCCGATAAAATTTTCTTTTGCTTCTGCTGCACGCTGCTTTGCAACCCACCTCCTCCCCAGCTCCTCCTTAAACTGTTTAACTTAATCATTGTCATTCTGTTGTCATTGATGCATACTCTGTTCTAAATGGGGGATTTCACTGCCCTCCCAGTTTAAAAAATGGGAGGTTGTCCCCAGTATCTGCTGCTGTTCCCTGTCTTGGCTTTTCATGGAGCTCATGAAAAGGATGGGGAATTTAGAACAGAGCCATATTGCCAAATTGGAATTTTGGCAAAAGATTGTTGAATAAAGAAAGATTGTTGAATAAAGTTGACTAAAAGTTTGTCTATGGTGTTTTTGACTTAAGTGGACCTGACTGAAGTGCATTTCTTTTTGATTTTAAAATACTTGAAGGAAACCGCTCACTTTCAGCAGTTCTTGTCTATGGGTCGTTGTTGTACATTACAGAAAAATCTTAACTTTAGAATCCTATCTTATCTGTTTGGTAACCATGGCAATTTCAGTTAGGACCGCATTTAAGGACAAAGGCTATTACAGAATGACATTTCTTAAATGCATAATCTTATCTTAACTATGCATAGGAAACGGGTATTACAGAAACAGTATTATTAGAAACAGTAATACTGAGCATTCAGATTGTATAAACAAAGATAACTGCTCCTGAATCTTTCCGTATGCCTGCAAACTGCACTTGATGTGACTGACGGGCGGAGTCACGTGACTAAAACCGAAATAACCGGCATGGAAAAATTACATTAGTTAGAGGTTCTGAATTTCGGTTTCGATTACTTTTCGATCAATCATCCAGCCCTACAATGGCATCAGAAAAATTATCTTTTTTCTGACCCCATTGACATTTTTTTATTAATATTTTGAGCATAAACAAACTTCTTTTTTCCCCTGAAAACAAGACTAGTTTAATATCTTAAGTCATTTGTCTTCTTTAGTGAATGCATCTTTATTTAATTATATTTAGATATTTGTACTGGAAAACAAGACAAAAATACTGTGTAAGTTTTTTTCAGTGCAGGGTTTGTTGAATGTTGAAGTGACAAAAGAGGGATCTTAAAAACATCATATTCTCAATGTGTTTAGTCTTGTTTTCAGTTGAAACATCTCCAAACAAGATCAAAAGCACTGCACAAGATATAGAGACTTGTTCTCACAGATTGTATCTTGAATATAAGGATATTTTGTCCTACACTGTCCTACACTTTCACTGGTTATGCTTTAAAACAAGTGTATTAATCTGCTTGCTTAACAGCAAGACAAAATATTTAAGATACAATCAAGTGAATTTATCTACTTTCAAGGATTTTTAGATAATGGAATACAAGTCCAAAAATCCTAATTAAAATCTTAATAATCATTCACACAGAAAGCATTTTTGTGTTTAAAAAAGCGAGACTAGAGGTCTAGAGATGTGTTTTTTAAAAGTTAAACCACAGCCCTGAGTGAGCTGTACACAGTCCACCATTGTTTCGACAGCGGAGCAGGTGCAGACAAGAATTCCTCCTAAGTGATCGAAGTGTTTTGTTGTTGGATGAAAGAATGAACATAGTAGTCCACTGTGCATATGGTCCCTCCCCCAACACTATCTTAACTGTTGATGACGCACTGGAGCCACTGTGCATATGGCCCCTCCCCCAACACTATCTTAACGGTTGATGACGCACTGGAGCCACTGTGCATATGGCCCCTCCCCCAACACTACCATAACTGTTGATGACGCACTGGAGCCACTGAGCATATGGCCCCTCCCCCAACACTACCATAACTGTTGATGACGCACTGGAGCAACTGTGCATATGGTCCCTCCCCCAACTCTATCTTAACTGTTGATGACGCACTGGAGCCACTGTGCATATGGCCCCTCCCCCAACACTATCTTAACTGTTGATGACGCACTGGAGCAACTGTGCATATGGCCCCTCCCCCAACACTATCATAACTGTTGATGACGCACTGGAGCAACTGTGCATATGGCCCCTCCCCCAACACTACCATAACTGTTGATGACGCACTGGAGCAACTGTGCATATGGCCCCTCCCCCAACACTATCTTAACTGTTGATGACGCACTGGAGCTACTGTGCATATGGCCCCTCCCCCAACACTATCTTAACTGTTGATGACGCACTGGAGCCACTGTGCATATGGCCCCTCCCCCAACACTATCATAACTGTTGATGACGCACTGGAGCCACTGTGCATATGGCCCCTCCCCCAACACTATCATAACTGTTGATGACGCACTGGGGCCACTGTGCATATGGCCCCTCCCCCAACACTACCATAACTGTTGATGACGCACTGGAGCCACTGTGCATATGGCCCCTCCCCCAACACTACCATAACTGTTGATGACGCACTGGAGCAACTGTGCATATGGCCCCTCCCCCAACACTACCATAACTGTTGATGACGCACTGGAGCCACTGTGCATATGGCCCCTCCCCCAACACTACCATAACTGTTGATGACGCACTGGAGCCACTGTGCATATGGCCCCTCCCCCAACTCTATCTTAACTGTTGATGATGCACTGGAGCCACTGAGCATATTGCCCCTCCCCCAACACTATCTTAACTGTTGATGACGCACTGGAGCCACTGAGCATATGGCCCCTCCCCCAACTCTATCTTAACTGTTGATGACGCACTGGAGCTACTGTGCATATGGCCCCTCCCCCAACACTATCATAACTGTTGATGACGCACTGGAGCCACTGTGCATATGGCCCTTCCCCCAACACTACCATAACTGTTGATGACGCACTGGATCCACTGTGCATATGGCCCCTCCCCCAACTCTATCTTAACTGTTGATGATGCACTGGAGCCACTGAGCATATTGCCCCTCCCCCAACACTATCTTAACTGTTGATGATGCACTGGAGCCACTGTGCATATGGCCCTTCCCCCAACACTACCATAACTGTTGATGACGCACTGGATCCACTGTGCATATGGCCCCTCCCCCAACTCTATCTTAACTGTTGAGGATGCACTGGAGCCACTGAGCATATTGCCCCTCCCCCAACACTATCTTAACTGTTGATGATGCACTGGAGCCACCGAGCCTGGCTTCTCCACTAAAACGATCATAACTAGAGCACGTTCGCATCAGTTAGATCGCAAGTTATTGTCAGCACTGTTAGTTACTACAGCCTACAACTCAGTACCGCCGCAGGCCGTTTTGATGCCCTATGCGTGATCACTTTATGATGCCTGTGGTCGCGGTGTTCACGAATTACGGGCATCATAAAGTGCAAAAAGCATAAAGGGGGATGGGGCGGGTGAAGAGAGCATTTTCTTGTGGCGCGTGATGCACGTAATGGGAGCGGCGGCACTGCTACAACTTACAAAACAAAAACGATGATCAAGAAGAGGTGGATTAATCTTGTGAACAGCTACCTTGATGGAGAGCTGAGGATCACCACCAACACCTGCCTCTGCAGTGACTTTACATCGGATCGTTTTACAAACTTTCACCGGAGACAAGGATCGTTTTACAAATTTTCACCGGAGACAACTGGGATTCACTGATAATCCGCTGCAGAATGGGGCCGAACCGACTATCCCCGCCACGGCCTTCATCCTTCCGTCCCGCCGACATCTGGTGCGTCGTGATCATAGATGGTCGTGATCAGTACGTGAGTGTTGTCTTGTGTGCTACGGCAGCTTTCCCGCGAGTGGGTGTGGTTTCGGCGCTGACAGCGGACACACCCCCAGTTTGAGAGCAGAGAATGCTGCTCATTTTTTCAAGCTATTTTATGTACTTGCTGGATTTTTTTATGATTCAAATTTGGCTGGGTGGTTAATAACACATTTATCTGTGGTGTGAGAAACTCAGAACACATATTTAGTTTTGACTTTACAGGGACTTTAAAGGGGTGATGAATTGAGAAATAAATTTTCCTTTGAGCCTTTGGTATATAAAAGTTAATTGTGATATAAGAATATCCTGCAAGTTTCAGAGCTGAAAACGTCCTTGTTAGTCAAAGAAAAGCTTTTATAGACCCCAGGCCCAGAAAACAAGAGCTCTCACAATATGTCGACCACTGGCGTAATAGGACCCAGAAGCACCGCCTCAATCCCGCCCACCGACTCGTTGAGCAAAACGATGCGGAATCGATTGTAAACAAGATAAGAGGTCGAGACTGGATTTGCAGACATATTGAGATTAAAACACAATGCTGTGCCTTCTATATTGGATCTGACAGAAACGGTGCAACACACTTATGTAAAGTAAAACATTTTTTTAAATATGTGTAATATTAGTACTGCATTGTTACAGATCGTTTGATATCATTACACACGGTCACAGGCTGGAGAAGGTGTTATTGGTTCATTCGTGATCAGACTCGGACTTGTAACGCCAGTGCTCGCAAAGCCTAAAGTCCTGTGTGTGTGTGCGGTTCGTGATTATATTCACTGATGGTCGGGCGAAATGATACAGAAATAACATTACAATCAATCGTGGGTGGATGAGAGATCATTGTGTTTGTTTGATAAAGACATTTCCCTGGCTGTGGGCTGGGTGATTCATGCCGGTTGCAGTTTGATACACACTGTCACTGACAGGGGAGCAGAAGCTCATTAAATATGCAAATCTTATCCATTCCTAGCCATGGCCGTTTACTTCCAAGTCTTCAGTGTGGCACGCCCATCAAAACCGACCGTTTTTCAGAGAGGCTCAAAACCAAGGGAGAAAATAGCCTATTACTTATTCATTATGATGTCATAAATTGACCTCAGACAACAGTATAAATTATTTTAAAAAGCCAGTTGATGACACCTTTAAATATTGCGTTTTCTTTTATTTATTAAGCAATCCTAAGAAGATGGTTTAATCCAAATGAACTTATGAATGAGTAATCGCACAACAGTCACTGTCAAGTAATCTCTTGTTCTCTATGATTAGTTTTATGGGGTGTTTGTGGTCTGTGTGGGTCGTTTCCAGGTTTAACACGTTGAACTCAGATAGAGAGTCAGCCAGCGCTTATCTAAATAACCATCCAATCGGATCTGACCTGCGTGTGCGCGTACGAGTCGGTTGGATGTTCTCACTTCTGTGTATACGTAGGTGTCAAGAATAGACAAGGGACCCCCCGTCTGCTTGGCTTGAAGTCCCGTTGGAAAGAGCTTTTATTTTGGGTGCCAAGTGTCAACTTTCTACAGGGGTGGGGTCGGGTACTTGAGATTACTCTCTAAAATATCCGTCAATCCTCTCCTTTACCACGCTTTGTTTTTTTTAAACTTTTCTCCACAGACTTCCATGAGCCCCCTCCGTTTGTCTCGTTTCATCTTTTGTTGCTCCCGGCTGTCTTGTAACTATAGCTGGCTTTTCTTTCTCTGTTGTTTCTTTTGTGACCTGTCCTGGCCCCCTCGCTCACCCCCTCTTGCCTCTCTGTTATAAATATCAGAGTAAGTTTGGTTAGATGGTATAGAGTTTCCTTTGGTGAGGTCGCCAGCTTTGGCCTCTGGTCTCCAGTCGTAAACAGGCAGAATTTGGCCTCTTCTGACCTGCAGGTTACGCGGACCAGGACTTAAATGGGACCTATTATGTCCTTTTTAAAAAGTTTTGATATTGTTTTGGGCTCTACTAGAACAGATTTTCATGCTCGAATGTTCAAAAAACACATTATTTTCCCCATATTCTCCATTGTTGCAGCTCCTCTCTTCCCAGTCTGTCAATAACGCTCTTTTTAGTTCCTGTCTCTATGAAGCCCCTCCATCTGAAAAGCACAATGTGCTCTGATTGGTCAGTTGAATCTGTGTGTTGGGTCAAGCTCTTTGAGCGTGTTTGGGAAATGTCCCGCCCCTCACCATAACATAACCTCAACACACTACTAACTAACTCAACCAGGCCTTGCCCTTTATTCCTTTATTTCATAATCTTGAATTTTTCTCTTAGTTTGTCAGTACGTTAGGTAGGTAGGTATCCACATGGATGGCAGGACACAAGGTTTCCAGCAGAACATTGCCCAAAGCGTCACACTGCCTCCGCCGGCTTGCCACGTGCCATGTGTTCCCCAGGTAAGCGACGCACACGGCCATCCATGTGATGTAAAAGAAAATGTGATTCATCAGACCAGGCCACCTTCTTCCATTGCTCCGTGGTCCAGTTCTCAAGCTCACGTGCCCACTTTCGGCGGTGGACAGGGGTCAGCATGGGCACCCTGACTGGTCAGCGGCTATGCCGCCCCATACACAACAAACTGAGATGCTCTGTGTATTCTGACACCTTTCTATCAGAACCAGCATTAACTTCTTGAGCAGTTTGAGCTCCAGTAGCTCGTCTGTTTGATCGGACCACACGGGCCAGCCTTCGCTCCCCACGTGCATCAATGAGCCTTGGCCGCCCATGACCCTGTTGCCGGTTCTCCACTGTTCCTTCCTTGGAGCACTTTTGATAGACACTGACCACTGCAGACCGGGAACAATTTTATTTTTGTATTTTATAAGAATATTCTTATAGTATGGTGTCCTCTTATATGTCAAATTAGATTTTCTTTTATTCTTTTATATATTTTTATTTTATTTCTCGGTGCATGACCCCTTTAATTGCCCCATTATATTGCAAATACAAACTATCTAGTCTTTTTTCTAAGTCAAATTTATTTCATAAAATGTTTTTATTTAATTTTATTGTTAGTTGAATGTTGAATCTGCCTTGCAATAGCTTGTCAAAGTGCATTTTGTGATTTGCCTTAGAAAACAACATGATTATGTTGCGCACACATGATGCTTTCATGTTTATGTCAACGGTGCATAAAGCACTATGGGTGGAGTTCAGTTGGAGTTCTGTTGCTGTTTAACCATTAGGGCTGGTTTTCTGGTCTTGTGGTGGGACTGTAGTGCTTTCACGGTTTCTGGTATTTTTAAATATAGGTGGGTGGGATCGTAACAGAGAAATGAACACCAGCCATTGTGAGGCAGCTTGCGCTGCATTCCTCTGCCGTGTCACAGTTCAACCCACACGCCCCTTGCCTGTCCTCCTCTCTCTCTCTCTCTCTCTCTCTCTCTCTCTCTCTCTCTCTCTCTCTCTCTCTCTCTCTCTCTATCTCTCTCTCTCTCCATCCTCTATAGTGTTTCTGTGGCAGCTCTCTGATGGAATGTGTGGAATTCTTTGCTCAGATTCCAAGTATGAAAGCGATAAAGTGGGCAACAACCTTATAAAGGAATAATACGATTAGAAACGAGAAGAACCAGACTCTCTGCAACTCTTTATACTGTGTTCCCTGTTCAGAAGATATCAGTGTCACTCACACCTGGCCTCTATTCATGTATTGTGCATTCATATTACATTTCATATTGATTTCTCCTGTGGGTTTTTTATAATCCTCTCTCAGCTCTCAGTTTTATATGATTATATTATGCCACACTATGCAGAAGAATGTAACTACGATAATAATATAGTGTTAAAAAATAAGTGTATTCTCTCTCTCTCTCTCTCTCTCTCTCTCTCTCTCTCTCTTCATATAGATGTGAATGAGATTTGTGAGTAGCCATTCCCAATCACTTTCACTGTATGTAAAAGTGACATTTTGCATCTCTTTTTGTTCTAGAAAATCATACAGGGTTGGAATGACATAGATATACTCTGATCAAAATGATAAACGCAACACTTTTGTTTTTGCCCCCATTTTTCATGAGCTGAACTCAAAGATCTATGAACACAAAAGGCCTATTTCTCTCAAATATTGTTCACAAATCTGTCTAAATCTGTGTTAGTGAACACTTCTCCTTTGCCGAGATAATCCATCCACCTCAAAGGTGTGGCATATCAAGATGCTGATTGGACAGCATGATTATTGCACAGGTGTGCCTTAGGCTGGCCACAATAAAAGGCCACTCTAAAACTGTTGCCCATGAATTGAATGTTCATTTCTCTACCATAAGCCATCTCCAGATGTTGATGTCTGCTGATGTGAATGTTGTGGATCGAGTGGTGGAGATGGGGTTATGGTATTGGCTAGGGCTGCCACTAACGACTATTTTTATATTGATTAATCTATCGACTAATTTATCACAATAATTTTCAACAATTTTAACTTGCAGCTTTGGCCTTCAGTAGTGTACTATAAAAAGTATTAATCTAAACAAGCCCTTGACAAAATGTAAAACTAAAAGAGTAAAAACGTGAAGAGGTACAAATTTGTAAACCAACCAACATAACAAAAAAAGAGAATATCAGCAAATATTTTTTATATAGAATAGTGTTGTCACGATACCAAAATTATGACTTTGATACGATACCAGACTAAAATACCTCAATACCGATACTGAATTGATACCATGGCAAAAAAACAGTAAAAGTAATTGAATAATATGACAGAACTTACTATTCATTGTTTTATCATTGTTTTAGGGTTAAAAAACCCTAAAAACTCACTTGGCCGGCATGTTCCTGCCCTGCCCTGCTTCACACAGAATATTAGGTCCGGCCCTTTAAGAGCTGCACGGATCAAATTCATTGTAACACCTGATTTCTCATTCAACTCTGTATACGTTCACTAAAGACATATCCGACTGCGTTTACCTGAATACTCGCCAGGACGTGCATTTTTACATATTTTTTACCATTCAAACCCAATAACGATCGCGATCTATCTGAGTGAAAAACGTGTGCACTTTTCTGTTGCTTTCTTTTTCCTGAGCTGCGCGTATATATTTGACTGTTCTGCTTCAATTGTTTAGTGAACGGTGGAAGCAGAGCTCACACACGTCCTCACTCCTTCTGTCACACATTAAGAAATACTGCTCTTATTAGAGTGCTGTCAAAGTACCGGTACTAATTAGGGCTGTAATTTTTGAGAAAAATCTAATTCGAACGGATATCAAATATCAAGCAATGTATTCGAATATATTCGAATATCTACGAGCGCCGCTTCCAACCGGAAAAATAAAACAAAACAAAAAAACGACAACAACAACACCGTAACGGAGATTCAATCACAAATGTATTAACAGTCTGACAGTCATAAACAGGACTCAGGCCATAGCCTGTCTGGAAAAACAAATTGTTAACTTAATGTTTGAAACAGCAGGTTATCGACTTAATCGATATGAAGTGCAACTATGCATAGCCAATCACAACATAAGGCTACATGGAAAAAAACAGTATCAGAATAGGCACAAACAATAACGTGACAACTTAAACAGCAGCAGGAGTACGGCCTATATTGTTTGCTAGAAACACTAATCTATCAACTTGATCTGGATCAAGTGCGGCTCTCTTTTTATTGACGATGTTCCCCGGGGTGGAGAACATTCGTTCGGAGAGCACAGACGTGCCTGGCACACACAGGTATTTGCGCGTCAATGTTGAGAGAAGTGGTTATCTTTAACAGTCATCTACGGTGTAGAACCCAAAATGTTTCCAGACACTACTTTTAAGATGGGTTGGGGTCGTAATTGTCTGCTCAGGCTGGCCGTTCTGAGAGTTATCTTCCATTTTCAAAACAGACTGGCTATTATTCGCTTGATTCGGTCATGGGCCTACGCTACAATACGTTTAGAGCGCCCTCTATTGCATGAGATGGCAAACAATAAAAAACAAACGGTTTAATCATAGACTGTAAAAAATGCGCTACATGGCACTTTAAAAACCGGATAGTTTATTTATAGTTCGATTACGGATATTTCACGTCATGTTCGAATGCATATTCGAATATCGAATAAAAAGTGACAGCCCTAGTACTAATACAATTTCATATCGTACCCAATTTAGTCGACCAAAAATATTGACGGCGATTAATTAACAGCGTCGACACTGCCGATTGTATCGACCAATCGCGACAGGCCTAGTATTGGCAAGCATATGTTATGGACAACGAACACAGGTGCATTTTATTGATGGCATTTTGAGATACCGTGACGATATCCTGAGCCCCATTGTTGTGCCATTCATCCACGACCATCACCTCATGCAAATGCACAACCCCATGTTGCAAGGATCTGTACACGATTCCTGGAAGCTGAAAACATCCCAGTTCTTGTATGGCCAGCGTACTCACTGGACATGTCACCCATTGAGCATGTTTGGGATGCTCTGGAATGGCGTATACGACATTATCCAGTTCCAGTTCCTGTCAATATCCAGCAGCTTCGCACAGCCATTGGAGAGCACTGCGTGAGGCCAATGGTGGTCACACCAGATACTGACTGGTTTTCAGACCCTCCCAATACAGTAAAACTGCACATTTTAGAGTGGCCAGTCTAAGGCACACCTGTGCAATAATCATGCTGTCCAATCAGCATCTTGATATGCCACACCTGTGAGGTGGATGGATTATCTCGGCAAAGGAGAAGTGCTCACTAACACGGATTTAGACAGATTTGAGAGAAATAGGCCTTTTGTGTACATAGATCTTTGAGTTCAGCTCATGAAAAATGGGGGCAAAAACAAAAGTGTTCATAATTTTGTTCAGTGTAGAATAGATATTGACAGAATTGTCATGTTTGTTTGGGTGAACTAAGTTCTATCAACAGTAATTAAGCTGTTAATTACCACAGACAATAATTTTGTTGTAAACAACAATCTATGGAGCAATGCATTTCTGTTGAACATGTTTGTTACAGGTCCATATTCATATTCTTCTTCATGTCCGAGTTGTTTAACTCAAAATATTTCAGTAAAAGTACTGTAGTTTGACATTTAGTAACCTTACTGCCCTGTGGGTTTCTTCAGAAGTGTTATATTCCACTAGTTGAGCTTGTTGTGAGTGTGTTCTGCTGTTCTGCAGTGGATTAAGTTTAAGTTTGGCTTTACACCCCTGTTTGCATTCGTAATCACATCAACATAACTGGGTTATGTTCTCCATAAACAGTCTTCAGACCCTCCCTGGGCACGTAATAAATCCCTGACTCGATCCTGCCGCCTGCTGGGGGGTTTGGAACTGCATGTCAATGAAGCTGTCACAATGACATTTAACACCTACGGCCAGTTTGCAGTCTTGTAGAGAGACTAATCTAACAGAATCACCAACTTCTCATAGCTTTTTAGCCTTTTTTTCTTTTTACTTTTACAAATTTGGCAACACCCAAAACAGGATAGCCATGTGGTGCACAGGATATCCTGCCTGTACTTGCACCTCTCTGCCTTTTGTTCCACTGCACATTATTGTTAAAACATACAAGGGTGTTTCATCTCTGGGCTTTTAGAACATAAACTCTTTAAAAACACACTTGTTGTCACATTCTCACTAGTTTATTTATCTTGTCTACTATCAATTTTTCATTGTAATTTCTACACATCTCAACTCAAATAAAACGGCTTTCAATAATATCGACATGAACTGAACTGAATAGGCCTAAATAATGCACAGAATTATTCAATAGACTTAAAGTGCCCCTATTATTATGCTGTTTTAAAGGTTCTTCATTTTCTTTTGACGGTCTCCTACAACAGGTTTACATGCATCCAAGCTTAAAAAAAAAACATTTTAATCTTTTCATAATATAAATTGCAGCATCACCTCATTTCTAAAAGATCTAAAACAGTTTGTTCGAAGATTGAGTCTCTCTAAATCCCTCCTTTTTTAAGAACCTACTCTGCTCTGATTGGTCAGACGACCACGTCTGTTGTGATTGGCCTACTCTGATCGGATTGGTCGGTTGTGATTGGTCAACCACTTACAGCACGTGTCAGAAACCAAACGACCATTAGCATATCTGTATTTCAGCTCTTCCTCACTTGATACACACTTGATATGAACGGTAACGATGGCGTCGGTCTGTTTTACCGCATCAATCTCATCCTTTGAAAGTGCATTAAACTGGATTTGCTTGGGCAGAAGAAAACAGCTAGCCCGACGTCGTCATACTCAATTCTAGTCAGAATATGAGTCTGATACTGCTCCGTTGGGCTGTGATTATGGGGCGTGTTTCAACCGAACCAGGAAAGACCTCAATTGGATAGACTTACAGCCAATCAGAGCAACGGAGCGACGCATAACGTTAGTTGTCAAATGTCAACAGAACTCAACTGCACTGTGTTGCCAAGTCCGCGGGTTTAAGCGACCCCAATTATGTGATATACAGACCCAGGAATGCGAATTTTAGTAGGCAGCCCTGCCAAAATAACACATATTTTACCCCCCAAATGCCCCCCCCGGTAAGCTATTGGGCTTGTTTTTGGCTAGTTTTGAGTAGCAATTGGGCGAGTTTTGTTGTAAAAACTTGGCAACCCTGTCTGTGCGTGCTGGAATAAGTAACGTTAGAAGAAAAAGATGAGTGTAAACAATCTTTGCTGGTGTTGTAAAAAAAGAATTTAAGGATACAGGGAGTACTTACCAACACGATCATCATTTCTGAGAGAAATAGTAAAGGTGAAGGCATATACGAACAAGTTCTCTGTTTAGATTAGAATAAATTCAACCCAAGTCGCCTTTGATGACGTGGATGATTACGTTACTGTTTATCATCTGTCCATCATCGTCTAAAGCCCGCCCTGACAATTTCATTGGTCCGAATAGTTCAGGCATAATTACTCCTCTACGGATCAAGTCCAGACCGAACTGCCCGAGCTCAAATGTTGTGGGCAGAGCTAAGTTCGGCTGGCATCCAGGCTAGAAAACCGCGTCTTCTCGACACAAACAACACAAACCAAACTCTTCCAGTCTCAGCTACACCCACAGTGTTTGAGGGCGGGGAAAAGTAGACGTTGTTCACCAGCAGCCAATTAAGGCATTATGCAAATTAGTTACAAATAGTGATCAGCCGATATATCAATTTACCAATATTTTCCCCGATATTTAAGCATTTTACCATAATCGGATATCGGTTTTGTAATATCGGATTTACCTATAAACGGCGTCATCTTGTGGGCATTTTGAGAATTGCACGCATGATCGCCATTACAGCGCATCTGAGGCGAGACGCGGGGAGACGAGACAACGCCGTGCACAGGTAAAGTATACTTGCCTGCTTTGCTGTAATTAGAAACATTTATTTAACATAAGTCATTAATACACAAATTAGATGTTACATAAATGCCTGAAATCTAGCTAGTTTATTCAGGATTTGACAGATTATTTTACATGCCTCCGTGAGCTCATTAAGCTCACGAGTCACGTAAAATAATCTGTCATGTCCTGTCCAAATACAGATGCAACTTTGCATGAATTAAATAATACAGCCATGAATGAGCACATTTTGGAAATAAAAGCGTCTGTATTTTGCTGTTCACGCAGCGGGTTGATGCTCAGGAAATGCTCCACGGCCACCGCATATAACTTTAATAAGATTCACTTGTTTAAAACACAGTAATTAATTATATAAACATTTACTTAACCATTCATTTGCTAATAAACATCGAAGTAAACAACTCTATGGATATGAATTATTTATTATCTCCGCGAACGATCGCAGTTTGAGTAGTTTGTCAGCAGATATTTCATCATCTAGAACGACAAAAACATTAATAATTCTGATATTACTTAACATACCATTTGAGGAATGCAATAAAATATGATGTTTTGTTTGTTATATTCCAATATTCCAGAGAATATTATTCAGTTATTTAACATTATCCATTATTCTTCACTCTTTAACCTATTAAACAGTTTATAAATCTACTAAAACATTACATTTCGGAGCCATTTATGAAAACAAACGAAACAGGCTTATGGGGCAGAATGCTGAAAGACTCTTTCTAGTTTTCTACACTACAACCTAGTTCTGCTCAACTGGGAGTATTACGCTACATTAAACAGCAAAGTATTTTTTTCCAGGTGGTTTAGATTGTTTGTTTTTTGGTTTTTTAATTGGTTAGAATTACTTTTATGTGCTTTATTTATTTTACCTTTTTTTCCACCTAATCAAAGATTTTATTTTTTAAACAAAAACAGTTTAGCAACAGTGCACTTTTTTATTTTTTGCACTTTCAGACCCCTCTATTTATTGGTGTATAAATAAGATTTGTTTTGTTTTCTATGCAAGGAGAGAGTGATTGTTATAAATAAAATGGTTTGTTCAGTTCAGTGGTGTTGTAATCGTGTCAAAAACAGAAGAATAACAGTAAATAAATATCGGTTCTGTATATCAGTTATCGGGCACATAAAAAATTTTTTTATCGGTATCGGTTCTAAAAAAAATCAGTATCGGTCGATCACTAGTTACAAACCTACATACAGTGAGGAAAATAAGTATTTGAACACTCTGCTATTTTGCAAGTTCTTCCACTTGGAAATCATGGAGGGGTCTGAAATTGTCATCGTAGGTGCATGTCCACTGTGAGAGACATAATCTAAAAAAAAAAAAAATCCAGAAATCACAATGTATGATTTTTTAACTATTTATCTGTATGATACAGCTGCAAATAAGTATTTGAACACCTTTCTATCAGCTAGAATTCTGACCCTCAAAGACCTGTTAGTCTGCCTTTAAAATGTACACCTCCGCTCCATTTATTATCCTAAATTAGATGCACCTGTTTGAGGTCGTTAGCTGCATAAAGACACCTGTCCACCCCATACAATCAGTAAGAATCCAACTACTAACATGGCCAAGACCAAAGAGCTGTCCAAAGACACTAGAGACAAAATTGTACACCTCCACAAGGCTGGAAAGGGCTACGGGGAAATTGCCAAGCAGCTTGGTGGAAAAAGGTCCACTGTTGGAGCAATCATTAGAAAATGGAAGAAGCTAAACATGACTGTCAATCTCCCTCGGACTGGGGCTCCATGCAAGATCTCACCTCGTGGGGTCTCAATGATCCTAAGAAAGGTGAGAAATCAGCCCAGAACTACACAGGAGGGGCTGGTCAATGACCCTGAAAAGAGCTGGGACCACCGTCTCCAAGGTTATTGTTGGTAATACACTAAGACGTCATGGTTTGAAATCATGCATGGCACGGAAGGTTCCCCTGCTTAAACCAGCACATGTCAAGGCCCGTCTTAAGTTTGCCAATGACCATTTGGATGATGCAGAGGAGTCATGGGAGAAAGTCATGTGGTCAAATGAGACCAAAATAGAACTTTTTGGTCATAATTCCACTAAACGTGTTTGGAGGAAGAAGAATGATGAGTACCATCCCAAGAACACCATCCCTACTGTGAAGCATGGGGGTGGTAGCATCATGTTTTGGGGGTGTTTTTCTGCACATGGGACAGGGCGACTGCACTGTATTAAGGAGAGGATGACCGGGGCCATGTATTGCGAGATTTTGGGGAACAACCTCCTTCCCTCAGTTAAAGCATTGAAGATGGGTCGAGGCTGGGTCTTCCAACATGACAATGACCCGAAGCACACAGCCAGGATAACCAAGAAGTGGCTCTGTAAGAAGCATATCAAGGTTCTGGCGTGGCCTAGCCAGTCTCCAGACCTAAACCCAATAGAGAATCTTTGGAGGGAGCTCAAACTCCGTGTTTCTCAGCGACAGGCCAGAAACCTGACTGATCTAGAGAAGATCTGTGTGGAGGAGTGGGCCAAAATCCCTCCTGCAGTGTGTGCAAACCTGCTGAAAAACTACAGGAAACGTTTGACCTCTGTAATTGCAAACAAAGTCTACTGTACCAAATATTAACATTGATTTTCTCAGGTGTTTAAATACTTATTTGCAGCTGTATCATACAAATAAATAGTTAAAAAATCATACATTGTGATTTCTGGATTTTTTTTTTTTAGATTATGTCTCTCACAGTGGACATGCACCTACGATGACAATTTCAGACCCCTCCATGATTTCCAAGTGGGAGAACTTGCAAAATAGCAGGGTGTTCAAATACTTACTTTCATCACTGTATGTTCGAGCAGGAAGTAAGACTGGAATTACTGACGACTCGTATCAGGCAGTTCAGTATCGCTCCATTTATCTGGACTTTGATGTAACTTTGCAGAGCTTTTACATTCAAAGCTTTTACTTTGCAACAGCTTTATTACACACTGCATGAAAGAGAATATCCCAAAACCATAATAATATAATATTTTCTTTGACTTTGTGTAGTTTTGTATATATATTTTTACCACAAAGCTGTATTTATATCTTTAGAGCTTGTTTGAACACAGTTTTTGTTGTCTCTTCCCTTTTATGTTGTCTAGTCAGATTTGTAGTATTTGCATTTAGCATTGATTCCCCCTGACCCCATCAAACGCACCTGTGATTTATTTTTGGACGTGACCCATCCGTCATGCACCACTGCATTAGACAGCTATAAAACCATTCGTCATCTCTTCTGCTGCATATAATGCAATGGTTTAGGCATGTGTGGCATCGTCAGTATATGTGCTCGTTGCGGTTCTAATGGTTCTGGTGGGCGCGTAGCACCAGGTGCAGGTCCTCTAGGGCCCTGAAGAGTCGCTCAGTTTATTTTCAGTCTGTTTGCACTGACTTGCGCTCTGATCCCCATGCTTTAAATAGACGGGCTGTATGCGGGTAAACGGCAGGGGTTAAACATGGATCTTGTTAGACATTCCCTGTTTTTGTGTGTGTGTGTGTGTGTGTATTGTACAAAGTCCTCACAGTAGTCTTTACATTACACAGTAGCCGTTTTCTAATTGACCACACCTAATATTTCAGATTAATTTAGGATGCCAGAATTAGGCGCAGACGTGGGCGTCAGAGGCCCACCGCGGTCCTGCTGACATCAGCACACAGGCAGACGTTTCCCAGGAAGAGGCTCCTGGGAGTAAAACATATCCGACTGCCATTTAAGGAGCACTTGCTGTATCTGCTGACTTTCTCACATATTTCGCTTGGTGATGTGAAAAGGTCTCCATTAAGTAAGAGCATAAGTTCGGATGCTTCTCTTCTTTTAATCGGAAAGCTTCTGCTTATTCATTTATTTTTTGTTTGCAAAGCAAATGAAAAGCAGCCTGCGTTGTTTCATTGCATGTTTTGTTCATACTTTTCAATTTCATCATTTTTATGACTGTACGAATATAGTCATAAAACGTAATGTTGAATTTGTTTAAAGTTGTCAGAGCAGGAAAGGGTTAATTGCAAGCCGTGTGTGTGTGCCTCCCCTTCTCCCTCTCTCTTCACTCTCTCACACACACACACATACTCGAGCGCTCACACTCAGGTGTGACAGAATACTGGGATTCATTCTGGAATACTCTAAATTCTGTGAGTACACACATTCTGCCCTCGCTGTAGGCGACATTAATGCATTAAGCCTACAGTTTGACCCTCGGGGAACTTCTAGACCAGGATAGTAGCAGACGGTACTCCAGTTCACTGTTAAAAATAGAGTGAAGATGTTTAGATACTGTTTCTGTTTAAAGTTAAAAAAAAAAACAAGTTAATGTATTGTGTCAGCTTTCCAGTGAATGTCTGTGACTTTTGCATGACTAGTAGAGCTGCACGATTCTGGATAAATCATTCGATTTATTTTGTTTAAAATAGATATCACGATTCTGCTATGATTCCGTATGGACATCTAAACAAAAATGTGTAAAATTGACTAAATGTTCTGACAAAATAGTACTTGCTGCAGTCTATTTACAAATATTTAATTAATTTGAATGAATGATTCAATGACTCACTCATGAAGACTTCACTGGATGAATCACTGGATGTTTTTGAACGACTCTTTTGAGTGAATGATTCAATGACTCACTCATGAAGACTTCTCATCAGAGGCTGAATCCGAAATTGCCCCATACCCTCAAATAGGGCACTATTTGAAGGGACAGCCATTTGTAGTGGTGTCCGAAATCCTAGTGGACATTATTGAGTGCACTCATTCAATCCCACATTGCACCGCAATAACGAGTGTACAGCCGATATACACTCAACGGCTGTCAGACTTCACGCACTCACACGTAGGGAATAGTGAATGAGGGTTTAGGGGGAAATTTCGGATTCAGCCTAAGACTTCACTGGATGAATCAGTGTTTTTGAACGACTCTTTAGAGTGAATGATTCAATGGCTCACTCATGAAGACTTCTCTGGATGAATCAGTGTTTTTGAACGACTCTTTAGAGTGAATGATTCAATGGCTCACTCATGAAGACTTCTCTGGATGAATCAGTGTTTTTGAAGGACTCTTTTGAGTGAATGATTCAATGACTCACTCATGAAGACTTCTCTGGATGAATCAGTGTTTTTGAAGGACTCTTTTGAGTGAATGATTCAATGACTCACTCATGAAGACTTCTCTGGATGAATCAGTGTTTTTGAATGACTCTTTCGAGTGAATGATTCAATGACTCACTCAGTAAGACTTCTCTGGATGAATCAGTGTTTTTGAAGGACTCTTTCGAGTGAATGATTCAATGAATCTCTCATTAAGACTTCTCTGGATAAATCAGTGTTTTTGAACGCCTCTTTTGAGTGAATGATTCAATGACTCACTTATTGGCTGCGTCTGAAAACCTAGCCAGCTGACTCGTTGCCTCGCTGCCTTATCAGACAACGGCATGTAAGGCAGTGTTTGTGCATGAAGGCACCTCACAAAACTGATTTCGGACAGACTTCTTAGGCAGTGTAACCGTTTAATGATCTACAGCAAAATAGAGAGAGCTTTGGTGAGAACCAAACACATATGTAATTACTACATTAGTAATTTCTTGCTAGAAATGACATCAGAAGTGGAAAATGTTGGTTAACAACGTACATTTACACACAAACTGACCAGCAAGCACAACTTTCGGTTTCCATCTTTTTTCACAATGAAAAGCACAGGATTGTGGGATATCAGCCGCTCATTTGCATTTAAAGGAGACACACCCAAAACAGCTTGTTTTTCTCAAACCCAAAAATTGGCATTTTCAAAATGGTATATTAAATTAAAATAACAGCTCGTAGACTCTATGACTGACACTTCTTATCAACTAAATGAGTTTTTTACACTTTGTAAATTCTGTAAATAGTTGCTTTAGTTTTTCAGTAACTGTATATCCATTATAATGATCAGTTTATTGCAGATTTATTTGAATGAAAAACTACTCTTTACAATTACAAATGTTCTGAAATAAATGGCCTTTTTGAAAAGACGCCTAGACTTTTCTTGACTTTAAAAGCTTACAGAAGCTACATTTTTAGATTAGACATTCAGTTTTATATTTAGGTTATTTTCAGGCCTTTAACATTAAAGTCTCATCCATTTTTCCCTAAGTGAATTTAAGTCACTTTCATGTATATTTACCTTGTTTTACTCCTATACTATTCCTATAATACTTTGAGTTATTTATTAGTTATTTTCAAGTGTCTAGTTTAAAATAAGACCAGATTAATGAATATAGACCATAGGGTTTAAGAGCTGCAGACATTTTTATGTGGGTATGTCGTTTTCAGACAATTCTCAAAAATAGGGACGCAGCTAAAGAGGTTAAAGAGTGAAGTGTTTCATAAACCCATCTCTGAACTTTCTAGGTGTTCGTTTACTATCTCGTCATAGTTGATCTTCAACCGTGGCATTTTTTTATAGCGTCTGGCTGCTGTGAGGTTGGTTTTGATGTGTCTACTCAATTAAGAGTTCCAGTAGCTCGGGTGTCTCGCTGTGCTGTCAGGACGCCAGCGTCATGCCGCTCTTTCCCCGCGCGTGCTGCGTGTGAGGAGGAGATCTCTGCCTGAACGGTATGTGATGGCTGGGTGTCTCCAGGCTATTATTGACTGCGTGGATGAATGGGTGAATAGGTGCATTAGAAAAGAGTGAGGTAAGAGCTTTATTAGGCCCTTTTAGACTAGCAGCATGTCTGAGATTCTGTCTGAGTGCCTGTTGGCGTTTGAATGCATGTAAAGGACAGGCTGAAATCACAATAGGCATGGAGTCAATGGCCAAAATCTTTTGTAATGATAAATGTTTATCACAAAAATAGTTCATGTTCCTGTAAATTCAACCCCAAAATGTTTTGTGAAAATTGTTTCTACACCCAATTTTTTAGCTGCTAAACTACTGTTTTTAGGCCCGGTTTCACAGACAGTGCTAAGACTAAACCAGGATTAGACCATATTAGGACATTTAAGTAGCTTTTATAAACATGCCTTAGAAAAAAGCATTACAGTTGTGCATCTTGAGACAAAACAATGGCACTGAGATATTTTAAGATATGAGAAAGTCTGGACTAGACTTAAGCCTCGTCTGTGAAACCGGGGGATTTGCGTTAAAAAAAACATAGACTCAAATAAGTGGCACATTTAAAGGAACACAGCAATATTTTTAAAAATAGGCTCGTTTTCCAACTCCCCTAGAGTTAAACAGTTGAGTTTTACCATTTTCGAATCCATTCAGCCGATCTCCGGGTCTGGCGGTAGCACTTTTAGCATAGCTTAGCATAGATAATTGAATCTGATTAGACCGTTAGCATCTCGCTCAAAAAAATGACCAAAGAGATATTACGCAGTGCCTGAAAATAGTCCCCATTCCGGTTCAAATAGATACGGTTCAGGATCTTCACCAAAGTAAATATCTTCTGAATTGTCTCTCACAAATGTCTCCATGGTTACAAGGCACGCTTTCTGTGTAAGTTGGTTATGTTGATGGAAGTTAGCCTATTTTCAGGCGCTGTGTAATATCATTGCGCCGCTGCACTCATGGTACGGCAGCAATCCTTGATCATTACACAGGAATGAGAGTATAGTTCCTAGCCATATCGGCCTAGAAAATCACAACTTTTCATTTTCTGTCGGTCTTAGTACACGATGTAAGTTTTAAATAGGAAAAATATTGAAACTCTTTGGTCATTGTTTTGAGCGAGATGCTAACGGTCTAATCAGATTCAATGATCTATGCTAAGCTATGCTAAAAGTGCTACCGCCAGACCCAGAGATCGGCTGAATGGATTCGAAAACGGTAAAACTCAACTGTTTAACTCTAGGGGAGTCGGAAAATGAGCCTATTTTCAAAAATAGTGGCGTGTTCCTTTAAGTGTGATCGGATTGGTCGCATTCAAAGCCATTGTAAAAGTGAGTTCAATAGTGCAATGGTTCAAAAATAGATTCCTGCTATTAAAATCAACAAAGCTGTCATTCATCAATAACAGCATTTGCGGAGTGGACTGTAGTTTTCTGCTTGATGTTGGATGTTTTAAACGGCTATAAACTGTCACACGGCTCGTCCCAAGACCGTCTGCAGTGAGCTGAACGCCTGTGATATTGGTTTTGATGAGAGACAGACTGGGTTCATAGCTCAACTCTTACTGCAGGACCAGAGGAGTGTGTGACATCAGCTCAGTGTGACGGATGTGTTGACAGGGTCTCTGCGCTACATCACAAACAGCTTTTACCTGCCAGCTGACACAACACAGACACAAAGACCAACTATTGTTAGGTACAGTATGTAGTGGACTACCCGAAACCCTCTTATGGTTTTCAACTGAAACGAACCGTTGCGTTTCTGTGAGAAAAGGCCCTCAGAGAGGCATTGCAGCTGGCATAGCTGCCACTGAAGGACTGTATTTAGTAACATGGTTAGAAAGGTTGGAATGCACAAATGAGTCGCACAAGCAAACATCACATCTGTGTTTGGAGACTCTCTCTCTCTCTCTCTCTCTCTCTCTCTCTCTCTCTCTCTCTCTCTCTCTCTCTGCTGGAGAGGAATATAATGCTACTGCCTCTTATTTTTAAGCCTGTTCATTGAGACTTTCCTCTTTGATCATGTGTCTAACTGCATTATTACATAAAAATATTATCGTTCTTTACAAACTAAAGCCCTATTTGGATGGTAATTGTTTCTCGTGGGGTCGTAAGGTAATTTCATCATTTACAGGGGCTAGTCTGTGATTTTATTGCCGTCCGAATCCAGAATGTCAGTGTTTTTCTCCCACCACCCGCATAAAAATCCCTGGTCGATTTACCTACTGTTTTTGGACAAACACCATGGACGTGTGGTAATTTAGTTAATTGCCGTCCGAATCCACATCTCAGAGTTTACAAGAAGAGATCACTTCAAAATTCACTGTTCATATCCTTTTTGACCACTGCGTGTGTGTATAGCAAACTATGACTGGAAAATAAAATATGGGCGGGGCAACACATCACTCCGCCTCAATGTGTCGCCTCGCCCCATTGTCCAGAATGCACTCTGGGGTTACTCAATTTTCCGGATTTTCGTGTTTTCACTGTTATACGCTAGGGGAGGGGGAGCTATTACACATATTCTAAATGAGTACAGAATCTCCTGATCAAAACACAGGCGAAGAAGACGCAAAAAAAAACAAGCGATCGTATGTAAGCAGATGCATATGTCAAATAATGTGATCATCAACATTAAACATAAATCAAAACTGCCTAATGTTACTGAATGAAATGACAGAATGAGCTAGGGCTGTGTAAGCATTGGGGTGTTGATGGACTCGATCTACTAGCCTGGCTCCGCCCTCCTACGCACTTCCGCTCAATTTTCATTTTCCTTCAGTACTCCGTCTGGGACTGCGGTATATTCTCTGGTTTCGGTATATTCTCTGTTTTCACTTCAAAATTCACTGTTTATATCCTTTTTGACCCCTGCAGAGCACCGTGCGGTTGCGCTTCGCTGTAGTTTGGATGCATTTCTAGACTTATATTTTTTAAATGCTGGCAAGTATTTACAAGAGCAATATATTTCATCACCGCTCAAACAATAAAAAGAAGAAAAGCACGTAAACATTTGAATCGTGCCGTTATTTAAGGCAGCATTTATTCTTATCATACCAAGCATATGACATTTTATTTACAGCATACAATCATGTTACGGACCACGTGAGCAGTGCGTTCCCGATCACAAAACTCTCCCCTCCACTGTGAATAAATCACAATCCGAATGCACAAGTTTTAAGTTTTATCACTGAGGTGGCTGCACAATCTGCACAGTTATTTTTACAGACTTCCATGTGAGAAACAGAGGCGAACGGCGCATGACATACATCACCACCAAACAACAGCAATTGGTTATGGCAGATCCAGAGTGGCTTTGGGCAGATCCAATCGTTTTAAACTTCAACAGAGTACCTGCCTTCAAGGAAGTAAATGCTTATCAATGTAGAGTGGCCAGACTCTCTGTACAAATGAAATGTACGAGAGTCTGGTAGGACCAGGCTATCGATCTACTCCATCTGTGTTTGATCATCATTCTGAATCCGTTCTGGATGTAGTCTTTGACAAAAGCGTGATTTTCTCAGCTTTATTTTCAAAATGTTGCTTTTTTATGAAACGTACCCATATTTAAGTGTTGATAAAAAAAGGAATGCACCAATGCACCGCGCCATCTGTGAATAATAATGGACTTTTACGTACACAAGGTGACCTGCACCAGGTTTCCATCGCATTTTTGTGTAAAAATGTCCTGAAAAACCACCTCATGCGAGCGTAAAAAAAATGTTTTTCTCGATATATGGTAGTTTTTGCTAAATTGACGCATTTCCATTGGGCGTATTTTCAATTCGCAATTTCAATTTAATAATACATTTTATTTATAATGCGCTTTTCTTAAACCCAAAGCGCTACAGTAAAAATAGAACAGAAACAACAAAAGCAATACAACAATTAATTAGAGAAAAACAGTCTTAAATAATGTTAAAATGACCCAACGTTGGTGCATTTCTGATGGGCAGAGGAAGCACATTCCATAGCTTGGGGGTAGGGATGCACCGATCCACATTTTTTCACTTCCGATCCGATCCCGATAGCTGAATTTGGATATCGGCCGATACCGATACTATTCCGATACCAGAGCTGTGTTTGCTTTAATATTATTATTATCATTATTGTTGATTTTATATGATGCTGAAATAAACTCCTCTCAACATGCAAGTATGAAATGTACGTATTAGGGATGAAATGGTATGGAAATTTCACATCATGATAATAGTGACCCAAATTATCACGGTTATCAATTTATATTTGAAAATCAACAAACAAAAAAATAAATCAAGCAGCTCTACGCACTTTTTTAAGATAGATTCTGTGGAATTTCCTTCCTTATAATGGCCATCGTCAGTGGCAATGCATAAATCTCTAATATTATATCTCTAATCTCTAATGTTATCTCTGTAAATATATTCTCAAGCAATATTCTCATCAGTGTTCTATCAGCTATGACACATTTAAATCTAGCATATTTTGTGTAAGAGCCCATACAGTATCCTAGTGAAATAAAGCATATATTTTCCTATGATTTGACAGTTTATTTTATTCAATATTAAAAAACCAAAAGGTGTGCATCATACCTGACACCTAGAACACTTTACAGTCAGTTTTATGACCAAGTCATTCTCTTCAAATGCCATTTAAGTTAAAAAATGTGTAAAGACTACCAATGTTTTATGTAACTTTAGAGACGGTCCCTAAATTTGCGAACGTCAAGCCATCTTTATGCCGGTCATATAAGATGCGCTATGTTCTGCTGTGTTTGTTTGAAACTATTTTCACTGTATGATGAATGAATCTCCTGCGTACATCGCACGTTCATCTCTGCTTTGAGTGCAGATTTCAGCGAGTGAGAGCGGCGCGCGCTCTGAACTAAACTCCGCTAATCTGAGCGCCTCTGATTATTATCTTCATAAACTCAATAGAAACACATGTGATTGGTTATAATGCGCAACGCGATTATAACAGATGGCTTTTGAGAAGACCATAATAAGTTCAAAGTGGCTAGTGTGAGTGTTACATGCCACAGTCGAAATACACACGCAGATTGATTGATTGTTAATGTCAAGCCCTGATTATCATCTTTTAAATGTCACCCTAGTCTTGTCTGAACTTGTCTGTTTTCTTAAATGTTTGATTGCGTTCGTTGTGTTGTACGACGCGAGGGAGCTTCCACCTCTCTGAATTACGGTTTAGCAAACATTGTCTTGCTCTCCGGTGTTTCCAGTGTGAAGTATTTCCACACAGCTGACATGTTGGCTAGCCACAATGCTGCTCAATGCTATACCGCTATCTGGCTGCAAACTGCGGAATGGATTTCCTGAGCGGGGGAGTCTCATAACTCTGTATCTCATTGAGCTGCGCCTCCATTCAGGAAATCCATTCCATAGTTTGCAGCCAGCTAGCTGACAAGCCGGCGGGAATCACGTTTGGAGTCATTTCAGCAGACAACTTTAAAGCGCAGACATGGCTCGTGGATATCGGATTTCTCCGCAGGTTGGATCGGGAAAATCCGATACGTGAATTACGCTGGTATCGGTCCCGATACCGATACTGGATCGGATCGGCCCCATCCCTACTTGGGGGCTTTGTATGAAAAGGCTCTTTCCCCCATGGTCTTTAGCTTACATAAAGGCTGGTGAAGTGAAAGAGAGTTAGCATAATGGAGTATAAGGACTGATGATCAAAAAAGATACTCAGGTGCAGTCCCATGAAGTGCCTTGTATGTTAAAATAAGAATTTTAAAATCAATTCTCGCATTTATGGGCGCAATTATTTGCGCAATTTGAAGAAAAAAAAAAAACCTTGACTAATTTAATAAGGATTTTATTCTTATTTCTAAAGATTTTTTTTCGTCTTTCTGCACAGATGCATTGCTTGCAGATCTCGAGTCTTCCACCGCCCATATCTCCAAGTGCCCAGTGTTTCTACCTGAGGAGACGCCATATTCCTACCCCACTGGAGGGCACCTTTTTCAGGATGACTCCCCTCCTCCGCCCCTGCCCCCTCCGCCCTCAGCTGAGGCCCTGAACGGATCCCTGTCCCCGCGGCCGGACTCCCAGTACTCCTCACAACAGGTTCAGCACATACTATATTGGGCCTTTCCAAAATAAGATATTCACATCAACTCAGTGTGTCTTGTTATTGCATATGGGTACAAATATGTAGTTTATCTGTGGTTCTCAACTGATTTTACTTAGTACCCATTTTACATTGGGCATTAAGTGGTGATCCAACATTTAGGATTCACAAACTTTTTTTTGTCAGCCAAACCCCTTTGACCTAAAATATTTATTAATGGTTCTTTGATTTTCTGGCTAATGGTCAATTGACATGCAGATTATTTTCAGATATTTTTGAAGCAAGTATTTATTTATTTATTTTTATTTTATTTTATTTTATTGGCTTTTCCAGAGCCCACTGCAGTACAATAAAACCCAAAAATTGTAAAATTACTAAATACTAAAATAAACTTTACTGGCCCAAGTATATGAAAAAATTTACCCATTTTGGGTCGTGGCACGCCAGTTGAGAATCAATGCATTGAAATGTATTCTATTTTCAGTATAGATTTGCATAAAAATTTATGCATTTTGGTTTTCTTCTGTTTAAATTCAGTCTCTGGGCTCTGCTCATAAAAGCACGTTGTCCCGGGACAGCAGTCCACCAGCGTCCCATACAGAAGAAGACCACGTTTACAGGTGAGTTACAGTACCACAGATGAGAATTATTTGACAGCTCATTCTGATAATAGTCAAGCAAAATCTGTCATTCTGTGATGTGATCCACTGTAATACCCTTTCTATATTAGGGCTGCTCGATTATGGCAAAAATTGAAATCTTGATAATTGGCGGGCGATATGATCAAAGTCTTATTTCACGATATGACTAATTTTAAATATCCGTAAAAATTCACAATTATTGATACTTGAGGTTTACTAATGTAAGAAAAAGGTCCTCAAAATAATTACATGAGACAAGTAAACAGTAAACTATTTACAATCAAATACAGCAGAATGAAAATACAAATTACATAAACAGTGTTTTAAGTTTTTCAGGAAGACGTACTAACAGTGGTATTCAAACAATTCATAATCAAATATGTAAAATAACACTGTACACTTTAAATACAGATTAATCCTTATTAAAGCTAGTTAAGTTATTCAGTCAAGATCAGTGAGTGATTTTCTTATCTGTTGTTTGATTATCATTAATGACAGACTGCAGCAGGTTTATTAGGCTGCTGTCATTTTAAGAGCTGCACAGATCCAATATACTGTTACAACTGTGTATGTTTTTATTTGAGACATAACCCTTTGTGTTTACGTGAATACTCTCCAAAAAAAAGGCATTTTGACTTTTTTGTGTGTACACAACGCGTTTAGACTGTAGACAGTAACAAAATATGGACGACGCACCTACCTTCTGCTGAAGAAAAGTGAAGCCGCCAACGTCCGAATATGGCTCTGACATCTTGCTCAGATTTGGGGCTGAGTCTGCACAGTAGAGAGCAGGAAGTTGAGCCGCGATATCAAAAGCCTGCCCACATTCTCACATACAAAACAATTCATTATGTTGGTGTGAAATAAACAGTTATGGAAATGTAGTAATGAAAGCTAAAGCTCCAATCTCCTCCTGAAAATAAGTGACTACTTCACTCAGAGAAGCTGTCAATCTCAGCTGTCATCATGACGTCACACCCCCTTTTTTAATAGCATCAAATAACTAACTAAAACCAAACTTATTTGAAAAACGAATACTTGAAATGAAATCATCGTGATAAAAACTGCCTAAAATGATAGAAGCTATCTTTGGGAAAAAAAATATTTGAAATGTAATTTGATTTAGTTTGTCTCGCATCCAGGCTGGGTGTAGATGCGTATCTGAAGCCCACTTGCTTATCCGCGTTCGGAGCATGTGCACAGAAAGCCGCCTGGGGAACAGTGTCTCTTTTGTGGCTTAGTTAGCTTTTAACACTGGTTAATGTCAAATACGTCCTGCAGTTTAGCAATAGTAGACTGCATTTTACAATACTCGCTTATTTGGCTGATTTGGATGCTTTTTGGGAGAAACGAAAGCGGAAAACGGAGCGCTGAGAAGGAAAGCAAGGTGCGCTGGACGGAATGTGACAGTGGCACAATAATCGCTTTACCTCGATTATCTTGTTTTCATAATCATTGGAAGCCAAAATCTAAATCAAAAATCAATTACGATTAATCGCACAGCCCTACCCAGACAGCAACATAGTGTTTGCCCAGGTCCGGCCCACATCTGGTACATGTGGATTCCATGCGTAACAGATGTGTGCCGGATCTGGGCCGACACTATGTTGCTGTCTGGGTACTTTCTATGTCCTGCTATAATGAATAATTAAACCCTTATTGGCACATTTCTATTTATCCAGTTTTCCTAACAAGCAGAAGCATTCAGACTCATCATCCACAGCCATGACTTCTGCCCTGGGCAGCAACCTCTCAGAACTGGACCGCCTTCTTCTGGAACTTAATGCTGTACAGCAAAACGCCCCATCTTACTCCAGTACAGGTAAACACAGAGACACACTTAAAGCTTGTTCTAATCAATAGTGGTGCAAGTAATGCAAAAAATAAGACCTAAAAACATGTCATTGTACTTTGAAATCACCTCTCTGCAGAGGATGCAGCACCTCCATTGCCACCTTGCAGTGTCGCCCACTATATACAGGAAAATGGAGCCCACCCAGGCATTACACTGACACCGGCAGCACAGGACAAACCTCAGAGGAACGGAACGAAGGGGACAGAAGATGGTCGCCCCACTGTGGAAAGTCTTTTGAATGAGTTGGAAAGCTCTGTGCCTTCCCCAACGTAAGATCACCAGCACATCCATCTCCAGATGGAGGAACATGGATTTGCATTGTGGGTTTTAATAGAATGCCGTAATTTGTGTGCACAGGCCAAGCCCTTGTGCTCTGACGGGTGATTTGACGGACGGTCAGGTGGACACACCTTCCGAGCAGCAGGGAAGAATATCAGCCACCTCTGCTACACGAGAACTGGACGAGCTCATGGCCTGTTTATCCGATTTTAAGGTGCAGAGCAATGTGGGTGTGGTGTATATGTGTGCTTGTGTGACATGGAATGGCTTTACTAGGACAGTGTAAGTGAGTCGAAGAGACAGTGGGTCTGGGAATGTGTGTTGAACTATGTTGTTTGGGTGATCTATTTTCAGGACTTACTGCTCGACAATCTGGACTACGTTTCCCAAAAACATTGTAAGCAAACTGTTGAGACCATTGGTGCCAATGGTGTATAGAATCTTATTGGGTTTATGCTGCTGTTGGGAAACTCAGTCTTCTTCTGACCTCCTGCTCATCTATGACTTCTAGCTTCAGTTTCATCTCATTACTTCAACATTGTGTCCAGAATCTGTTCTGTTTTTCCCTCAGCTGTTCTGTACATCTCATTGAAGCTTTTTCTTAATTATTTCTCATTCTCTGCCTCCCTTAATCTGTCAATCTCTTCTGTTTCCCCTCTTTCTTCCCCTGTGCCCTCTTTATGTCCTCCAGCCAAGTTCCTTAGGCTCCCTGAACTCTGAGCCACTGTTTGAGCAAACTACTACCATTGCTGAAATCCACCCTCCTCCTATGACTGCCGTGTCCAAATCCCTGTCCCCTAGCCTCCCAGTGGAACCAAGTCGATATTCCCCAGGTCTCTCCCCTTCTTTAAACTTTGACCTGCACATTGTGGAGGAATCTGGTGAACCGGGGGCTGTGCCTCCTCTATCTAGTGGTAAGCCTTCCTCTCGACTATCTCCACCTGCAGCATCCAGTCCTCGTTTTTCTCCGGTGTCTGACCTCGGATTGGATTCTGCCATTGATGTTTCTGCTTCCCTGCTCTCCTCCCAAGTGGAGTCTCTAGTGGTTCTGTCTCAGACTATAACCACGACTACCACACCTGGAGGTCGGGATCTTTGTCCTGTCAGGGAGGGAAGTCCTTATGCCAAACTGACAAGCTCTGGTCTGAACTCCTATTTGCCTCTCGCCAAGTCTCCTAGTCCAACAAGTGCCCCAGCGGTCAACAGAACCCCTGAAAGAGTTAGTCCATTGATGACACCAGCATCTATTGATATGTATCTCTCCCGTTCTGAAGCAAAACCTTTGAGCCCAGTGCCATCGCTTCCCAGATCCCCACTTCCTACAGTCTCTGAATCACCATCTCTGTCTCTTCGCAAAGCTGTTTCACCTCCTCTAATCCTTTCCTCTTCCCCATCTCTAGCGGTTCCCAAGTCTCCAAGCCCAAACCCATCATCAGGACAGCCTGAGCCAGTTGTTTCTCTCAAACCCCTTCATCCCACTAGGCTTGAACCACCCACCTATGAGCCTTCTCTTGACGACGCCTTAGATAAACTTCTCGCCATGAGCTTCAGCAGGCCTGAGAACGAGATTACATCATCAGCAGCTTCACGGCTCACTTTTGAAGCACAACCAGAAGTATACGAGGAGACAATAATGCCGGTGGATCGCAGCGACATCAATCCAGACACACACACAGAGAGTGAAATGGGGGACGGGCTCTTGGAGGATCAGTCTGACTGCAGGAGTGATCTTGACTGGGCTGACATGGAGCTGAAGATGGCCTATGAAGGACCTGATGGCTCAATGACCCCCATGACTGAAGCAAGCTGGATGGATGACTCTCTCACTCCATCGTCTTGCCCTGGAACTCCAGACGGCCAAATGGACCTTCCCATGCTCCATATGGCTGGCACATTGGACAGGATCTCAGCCTCAGGACACGTATGGATGAGACTGCAATGCTTGTTGATTGAGAATGCTGTGTGGTCTGGAGTTATTTCAAACAAGGCTTGTAGTGGATTATTTGCCAGCATGTAAATTAAACATTTAAGTCAGTTGGCTAAAAGTTGTAACTGTTCCTAACTCTGCACCCTGAGTTACCTTCCTCTTATTCTTTAATATTCACTTTATTTATGGTAAATTGTAAATGTACGAAAAGCAGATGCACTTAAGTGTTGCTTTGTGTGTGCTTGAAAACCAGTGTTAAACACCACCGTTTTCATGCTAGAAATGTCTAACGGATTCTGCAACTGGATCGCATCTGAATGCTTCCCTAGATCCCTGCTTGTTGTGATTGGCTTCTTTGGACAATAAGTAACAATTCTTCAGGCGTGTGGCATCTCAAGAAGTTTACTGCTGTCTCAGATCAAATCAGTGATTAGACGCACCAAGGAGATTCAAAATGTCCACCCCATGTACCGAGATGGCCTGATACGTAGAAAGATGGGGCCCCTCATTTACCACAAGAGCAGCTCCCAGGACCGCCTCATTGAGGAACTGCAAGGAAAGCTGGGAATAGCCCGTAAGGATCGTCCAAAAAAGCAGCAGCCAGACGATTGGCTCACAGAAGGCGTCATCGTCATGTCCAACCCCAAGCGCTCACGGGAAGACCACAACAGAGAGGTGGATAAGGTAGACGGGAAGAATTTGCGGATTCAGACAATTCTGTTTCCATTAAATTCCGTTTGCTTAATTGCTTTTAAGTTTCTCTGTAATCACCTGCTTCTTTCTTCTTCATTTCCATCTCTTCCTCTCTCTTCTCTCATCTGATTGATGTCTTCCTCTAGATAATCATACCTCCTGAGTCTCCTCTTCCTCAGAGGAAGGTGATCCTACCTCCCCAATCTCCCCCAATCCCTCGCCCCCCTCCCCCTTCTGAAGAACCAAAACGCCCCCCTCCGGTCAAATTAGCTCCTGCTCCTTTGCCTCCTCCTCCCCCACCACCTGCCCCTTCCCCCCCTCCAAGAGAGCCTACCCCACCTCCCCCCCAGCCAACTCCACCTCCAGTTCCACCCAAGCTCCCGACCCCTGAACCCTTGGAAGTTCTAGCTTTCTCCCCAAAACCCACCCCTGCACCCCTGCCCACACCCACCCCGCCACCTGCCTCTGTGATCCCGCCCAAAGTGCTGGCGTCAGTGGGCTGCCAGACGGAGTACGACCCGCTCTTCCCTCCATTGCAGGTGCAGACGTGCTGTCATTGACTAAGCTTCTGTATTACTGTCCTCTCCTAGAAAAATCGCAAAACTGATGGATTTGTGATTTGTATTGAACGTTGTATGTGTGTGGTTGTGTGAGTGTGTGTGTGGTCCTGGTAAACCCTATGTTAAGGGTGCATGTCCTTGTGGGGACATTTTTTGGTCCCCATGAGGAAAACAGCTCAGAAATCATACTGTGATGTATTTTGAAAATGTAAAAATGCAGATAGTTTTCTGTGATGGGTAGGTTTAAGGGTAAAGTTAGGGTTGGGGGAGAGAATATACAGTAGAATAAAAAGCATTATGTCTATGGTATGTCCCCATAAAACATGAAAACACAAAACGTGTGTGAGAGTGCGAGTGAGTGAGAGAGAGAGAGCGTGTGTTTGTGTGTGTGTGTGACAGTGAGTGAGTGAGAGCGTGCGTGTGCGTGTGAGTGAATGAGTGAGAGAGAGAATGTGTGCTTGTGCGTGAGTGAGAGTGTGTGTGTGTGTGTGTGTGTGTGTGTGTGTGTGTGTGTGTGTGTGTGTGTGTGTGTGTGTGTGTGTGTGTGTGTGTGTGTGTGTGTGTGTGTGTGTGAGAGTGAGAGAGTGTGTGCATCACTCAGCCTCTTACCCTGGTCTTAAATATTAGATTAAATTAGATGCACATCAGCGAGAGTTTGAACCAAGCACTTGGTTTGAGAACATATTGCATTGATTAAGGGTCTGACAATGATTTTATTTTATTTTTTACTAAATTATGCTGTCAGTATCATAAAATCTGAAATACTGTCACAATTCGGTTTTGGTATAATTTTGTCCAAAATTCTTCTATGTAGTGGGTAATGACAAAAAAACTATTGATATAAAACTACTTTTCTAAGGTTTAGGTGCTTAAAAAGCTCCCTGTGTTTTATACTTGTGTGTAAAAATGTTGTACTGAAGACTGTTTCCTTTGATCCTCTGTCTTTTGTCCTATCTGTCTGTAGATCATGGCCCAGGGGAAGGGTCCACACGGGCAAGTTAATAAACTAGACAACATGCTGGGCAGTCTTCAGTCTGACCTCCACAAGTTGGGAGTGCAGACGGTTGCTAAAGGAGTGTGTGGCGCCTGCTGCAAACCCATTGTTGGCCAGGTGAGGGTGCCATAGAGCTACACCACAAGCGCATAGAGGAGAGGAATTAAAGGTTGTGTGTCTTGGTAGAAATAGTTGGACACATCTGAAAAAAGGTTGTGTGTGTGTGTTTCTGTACAGGTAGTTACTGCCATGGGGCGCACATGGCATCCAGAGCATTTTGTGTGTACACACTGTCAGGAGGAGATTGGTTCCAGAAACTTCTTTGAGAGGGAAGGACAGCCGTACTGCGAGAGAGATTACCATCATTTATTCTCTCCGCGCTGCTACTACTGTAACGGACCCATACTGGATGTGAGAATAAATTTTGTTTCTTCATGAATCAATTTGATTTTTCAGTCTGAACAATAAAAAGCACATCGAATCTGATGCTTAAGTGAACGCAAAACCCCCACAAAAAATAAGTGTTCATATTTCTCACCTCACAGAAAGTGGTAACGGCGTTAGACAGGACGTGGCATCCTGAACACTTTTTCTGTGCCCAGTGTGGGGCGTTCTTTGGTCCTGAAGGCGAGTAAACACTTGGCTCAATTTTTCTTTGTTTTTTGTTATTGCACACTTATTAGAAATGCATCTTTGCTCTGCTTTTTTCAGGGTTTCATGAGAAGGACGGGAAGGCGTACTGTCGTAAAGACTACTTTGACCTCTTCGCTCCTAAATGTGGCGGCTGTGCTCGTGCCATCCTGGAGAACTACATCTCTGCCCTGAGCTCTCTCTGGCATCCAGAGTGTTTTGTGTGCAGGGTGAGTGTAGCGTAATGAAGAATAGTCATTTCGGGTGGTTTGTTGCTTTGGTTTGGGAAAGACCCTACCAGTCAAAACTAGTTTGGAGTAAACCGGGTCCCAGAGTGGATAAATCTGAAACCGACACCCTTGCGTTTTCGTGTGTATAGCCAATCCGTAAATTTTGTGAAACGGTGATGTCATCACACCACGTCCCGCACGGTAAAGACTAGAAGGGATACAGCTACGGGCACTGGGCATGCACACATCAATATTGCGTCGCTTAATACCTGTATTCGCATTATTGTAAGGGAAGGTTTAGGGTTGGGATAGGTGTAGGTGTTAATAAAACACAATCTGGTAAGTAGCAAATGTATTTACTGTTATTTTATCGTGAGATTTTGCCCCACTTCCTACCATTGCTGTACCCCTTCTAGCCACAACTCTTCTACTCCGTATTAGTGTATTTCTGTGCCAGAATTACAGCGCCACACACTGGCCTGGCATGTATACTACATAATTTTGAGTCTGTTTCAGTGGTTTTGTGTACGCGGATATTTCTTGAGACAAGGAAAAAAAAAGATTGCATCGTGTTGATGAAGCTTAAATAGTGAACCGAAACGAGATAATTAACAGGACACACATTAACTAAATGAACTCAATGACGGTAACCAGGGAGACAGACGAATGGCGGGAAACGGAACAAAGAAACGTGACATATGAAAACAAACTGAAAGTCCATGAACAAAACTAAATAGAATGGTTACGGTAGTGTTGTCAAAAATATAGATTTTTATAGATATTTGAAATATCTGAAACACTTCCACTCATTTTCCACAGAATAGACACACGATATCTCTCTGCCACGCAAACCCCGCCTACCCTCACTCACTAGTTTCATTTGCTCCGGATGAATATTACGCATATTTTTACTCATTCCCGGAGATTTTGTGCTCTCACTCAAAGTGCACACATATAAGCCGCCTCTCATCACTAAATAAAGTTTTTTTTTGCTCAGTCAAATACACCAAAAATAATGTCAAAATGCCAGGCAAGTATTCATGTAAACACAGTCAGTTCTGTTTTCAGTAAACGTAAACAGTTGAGAAAGAAAACGCATGTGTAACAGTGTAATGGATCCGTGCGTCAGGTCTTAAAGTGACAGCAGCCTATTAATCCTGCTGCCAAATTATGAGATAATATAGGGCTGGACGATTAGTCGAAAAGTAATCGAAACCGAAATTCAGGTCCTCTAACCAATGTAATTTTCACATGTCGGTTATTTCGGTTTTAGTCACGTTAGGCCGCATTTACACTGCATGTCTTGATGCACAATTCCTATTTGGCGACTACATCCGATTTTTTTGATCTTTTAAAAGCGACCCGTATCCAATATTTGCATTTACACTATACACTGGCGAAACAGCCCAAGACGTTCTGACCCGGAACAGGAAGTAGCCTAAAACGGCACGATATGCAATGGATGCAGACGAATTGATTATGTGTTTTGCTTTCCACATTATATTTAAAGGTCAGCAAAATCTTTCAGCAGTCAGCGGAGAAAAAAGAGGATTAATGTCATGTGATCGCAGGCAGGGGCGCAACTACCCAGTGCCAGAGGGGTATGCAGCAACAATTTTGGCGCAAATAATAAAGGTTTATTTTAAAGTATATCAGCCACTGTAGGTCTACCATAATTATGTACATATATATTATTATTAACAATGTTAACAAATAAAAAACAGTCACAAATTGATAAACATTAACATTATGATCGGATTCCAATAAAGAAACGAAAAGAAAGAAAAGAATCGGAGTACCAAACATTCTGGAGCGCTCTTTAGTTCCTACTAAATTGTGACATGGCATGCGTTTTCACTTGCCCATTAATCTAGTATTGATGGTCATTGCAAAAACTGTCATGCAGATTGGGTGAGGATGGGAACCGATGATGGGGAATTTAAATTTTACTGTAACTGTAATCACAGGCGCGAGCAAGATGATTGACAGGATGATAGCAAAGGCACAAGTGCAAGATCACTTTTGTTAATAAAAAAAAACACAAACCACAAACAGTTTTAAAGGGGAATTTCCAAATACCTTTTATTTATTTCTTATAATTCGGGTATAGCTATTTTATGTCATCCGTCTTATTCGTTTTTTTAACAAAAGTTTAATATACGCAAGTTTTTTTTTTTTTTTACCATTTTATTGTTGTTGTATGTTCATTATAAATAGGCTAATAACGAACAAAAAATTAAACATTCGTTTGAAAGTAATTAAAGAGGAAATTATGAGTTAAGCAATATCATACGAGCAAGAGTGCTATTTTCCTGAATAGCCTATATCAGCACAATTGCAAAATGTGATATTAATTTTATACAACAGTTCAATAAACAACAAGTGGTATTTTTTTACAGTTTTGCTCTATTTTTCCAACAAAAATAGATTCAAACAAAGTATAGGTCTCGTTCTCACATAATTCACGCCGCCAACTATAGGCTACTGGCAGTTTTATAGTTTCATAGGCCTGGAATAATTACCTTTTCCCAACATTTCATATTTCTATAAAATGTTATATTTACAACATAA
>CM042253.1:8165595-8193095 GCA_023566225.1 Romanogobio albipinnatus | reverse complement strand
GTCGCCTAGGGCGCCATCAGCTGAAGGGGCGCCAATGAACGCATATCAGGGGTGTGTGTAAAGGGTGTCAAGGCCACCCTGAAATATGATTGCCACCCCCACTGGTTCCCCTAACACTACTGGATCAGAGTACTGTCAATTACTGTCTGAATGTTGCATGTAAAGTTTGCATTTGGAGCGCTCAACACCAACCACCACGGGGGCGGCAGTGGCTCAGTGGTTCATGTAGGTTGTCTACAAACCGGAAGGTTGGTGGTTCGATCCCCGGTTCCACCTGACCAAGTGTCGAGGTGTCCATGAGCAAGACACCTAACCCCAGCTGCTCCCGACGGGCTGGATGGCGCCTTGCATGGCTGACACCGCCGTCGGTGTGTGAATGGGTGAATGTGAGGCAATGTGTAAAGCGCTTTGGATGGCCATTGGTCTGTTAAAAGCGCTATATAAATGCAGTCCATTTACCATTTACCATTAGATCAAAGAGCTCGGTCAGAGCTTTGGCAAGGTAACTCTTTTTTTAACCACACAATAAAGCTAAATTCAAAGGCCAATTAAAAAAACAGATAGTGTAATATTGCTCGGTGTGTATTATAGACGCAAGATGTAGGCTAACTGCACTCACTTTAGCATTTCATGATATCATTATATTTAGACTCTATTAAGCTTTCTTCTCTTACTTGTTACGTGTTTTTGCACTAATGCATTGTTAAAGGATTGTGTGTAATTGTCCCATATAAAACTTCAACGGCCAATTTAAAAATAGTATAATAAAATGTGCTAATTCACAATATTTATTATCCTTTATTAAACCGCTTTGTCGAATTGAATGCATCTTTACGGGTGGTGTTGAAAGCTGAATCGATTCGTTCAGTTCTAATAGTGTCGTACAGGGCATAGCGTTGCGTTATTTAAAGGGGAAGTTCAAGCGTCAATGAGAAACAAAGACCGCACTGAATCAATATTTATTCTTGTTACTTTCATGTGACTGGAACAGCTTTTATACGTAGTTTCCAGATTGTATTCCTATATATTTGTTAATAAGGATTACAGTTCCAAAATGGTATGTATGTATGTATGTATTTGTTAATAAGGATTAAAATTAATACCAGTAATACCATGTTGCTTTTTAAGATTTGGCTGGGGGGTGCTAATAAGGATTTCGCCTAGGGCGTCAAAATGGCTAGAAACGTCCCTGCTCACACACACACTCTCACTCTCACACTGTCACACTCTCACACACACACACACACACACACACACACACACACACACACACACACACACACACACACTTAAACTTACACTCACTCACTCACACACACACTTACACTCACACACTTACACTCACACACACACACACACACACAGGATGCAGTTTGACATTTCCCTCTGAAAGAGCTTCTCTCATGAGAATGATCACCATGAGTCAGATCAGCGTTAGAATGAGTGAAGCACAGAATCGCTGCTCTCCTTCACTCAGTGACGTCGCCTTTAAATCCCAAGCATTCAGGAAAACCCTTGAATAAAGATAAACTCTACAGGAAATCCAGCCCAAAACATCTCAAATCTCCTTCAAACTCACAGTCTGACAAATTCCACACGTGTATTTTTGTCACAGAATCTCAGAGCCGTTGTTCTCTAAAGCCCCGTGACTCTTTCTGCTGCAAAAATATGACAACACTTTATTTTGATGCTCCCTTTAGACATTCTGTTGACTATAAAAGGGAGCATCAAAATAAAGTTTAACCGAAAATATGTTTTTCCTACACAAAGAAAGTGAATAGAGACGGATGCTTGCGAGCTCAGAAATGATAAAAAAAGTAGTCCATAACTCATGCATTACATATCAAGCCATCCATTGTGTTTTAGTCAAAGAAGACGTGATGCTGAAAATCATCATCACCGCTCCTATCGAGCACTCAGATTCTGGAGTTACGGTTGGACTGGAGCTTTGGGCTGATTAGAGAGTAAATGAAGAGGTTACCGTCTCTCCAGCGTACACCAGCCGCAGTGGGCATCTCTGGCGCTCAGACACTCGCTGCAGGAGCCGTACTGGCCACACGCCGCCACGCCCACACGCAGGAGCTGCACACACAAACACACACACCAACTGAACCAACACACGAGTATCAGACCAACGTTCAGTCATATGTTCAGTTTCACAGCCAATGATTTTTCACACAACACTCTCTCATCAGCGCTCACAGAAATAGACTCGACGTCTGAATGTGAAGGAGTGTGTGCATCATAAATCAACATTCATGCAACGCTGCTTTAATCTAATATATGACTTAAAATACAATGAACTTAGAATAAGTTCTCAATTGTTAACATTAGTTAATGCATTGACTAACAATGAGCAAAACATTTGTGACAGCATTATTGTACAGTGTTACCATGACCATAGTTCTCACACACACTTTCAACAGCTTTAATCAGATATCAGTCACTGTAGTAGGGAGGTTAAGCCCAAAAAATAGGCCTTTGACTTCAAGTCATGATGCAAAGGTCGCCTTTGGTATGGAAGTACCTTAGGATCATACAAATAAATGTATCCTAAGACACAAGTGAGATCACACTTTGTATCAGAAATAAACAGGTTTTTTCAAAAATGGCCGCCAATGCGCAGAAAATACTCTAGAGCCCATATCTTTGCTTCTGTTATCGCTATAATGACAAATTTGGTGTCAACGTGTACTTTTTGGGGGTCAGGGAATCCAATAAAACTGGTTTCAAGTAAAAAAAAATAATAATAAATTTCCCCATACCATGACAATTGGGGGTAAATACGCGCATTTCACATAAAATTGTCATCAGAGTGACTTTACTTATATTTCCCTTCAAAAACTTTAATTTTGTATTGAAGCAGTGCAGCTACTTCTGTACATTACATTTGTCCTAAGTAGCATGAGATTTCGACCAGTCAGGAGCAGCCTATAGCAAATCATTTCCTGCCACAACACATCCCATCTGCACCAGGAGCTGTGACAGCTGTTGAAGGTCAGAGGTGACAGGTTAACACTTTGAGATTTGTATGATTTTCTCATTAAATAGAAACATGTTTTTAATGTTAGATAACTAATAACTAGCTAGCTAGTAACTAGTTAGCTTCATCATAACTGCATTCATTTTTATTGAAGCAAGCACATAGCCTACTAGTCCAGGCGTTTTAGGAAAAAAGGGTGAACAAATTGCAACAGAATCAAACTCAACTGATTTTGTATCCTCAAATACCCCTTTTCCACCAAGGCAGTGCTAGAGCTAGATCGGAGCCAGAGCCTAGTTTCAAATCGGTTCTTTGTGTTTCCACACCCAAAGCCCCAGCTCCGAGCCAGGAAAAGTGGTTCTTAAAGGATTAGTTCACTTTTAAATAAACTTTTGCTGATACTTTACTCACCCCCAAGTCATCCAAGATGTCCATGTCTTTCTTTCTTCAGTTGAAAAGAAATTAAGGTTTTTGATGAAAACATTCCAGGATATTTCTCCATATAATGGACTTCAATGGGCTCCAAACGGTTCAAGGTCCAAATGACAGTTTCAGTACAGCTTCTAAGGGCTTTAAACGATACCAGACGCTTATCTAGCGAAACGATCAGTTTTTGTGAGAAACCGAGCAGTATTTATGCCATTATTTTACCTCTTATCAGACGAACGTGATCATCTCTGAGCTCCGCCATAACTTCCGCTAAGTGAGGTCAAATATGAGCGTGGTCATAGATATATCGATCGTAGATGCCTCATTCTGTAGGCGCTAATGAGGCATCTACGTATACATCTATGACCACGCTTGTATTTGACCTCACTTAGCGGAAGTTCTGGCGGAGCTCAGAGATGATCACGTTCGTCTGATAAGAGGTAAAATAATAGCATAAATACTGCTCGGTTTCTCGCAGAAACTGATCGTTTCGCTAGATAAGACCCTTATTCATCGTCTGGTATCGTTTAAAGCCCTTTGAAGCTGTACTGAAACCGATTTGGAGCCAATTGAAGTCCATTATATGGAGAAATATCCTGGAATATTTTCATCAAAAACCTTCATTTCTTTTTGACTGCAGAAAGAAAGACATGGACATCTTGGATGACATGGGGGTGAGTAAATTATCAGCAAATTATTAAAAATCCTTTAAGTAGCACCAAAACATTGCTGGGCTAGAACAGGGCTAGAAGTAAGAACCGATTACGTCAGGCGCTGGGGGCGGGGTCAACAAGACCAACACAAACTTGAGATCCGCCATTGTTGAAATAGCAGCTAATGGAGCTAACAGCTGCTGCTCGTTTGTAATCTCCGTCTATACAAATTACGGCGAACTGCATGAATGCGTTGGATTCGCTGTGTTTTCGTTGTGTTTTGATGCCGATGTAGGATCGTAAAGCCATGTGAATCAATAGTAACGCAACGTTTGCATTGTTTATGGAAGGCTTGTTCGCAGCGCCGCTGTGCAGAGACCGACCGCCGTATAACAACGAGTCCAGCGAGAGAATATGACTCCTTATGCTTTTGATTTCATGCGGGGGTTTTTTATATCATACATGAATCGGTCTGCGCAACGCCGATGCATCTCGAACAAGCCTGGTGTGTTTGTGTTTCCCGCTGCCCAGGGTTGCCAGGTTTTCACAACAAAACCCGCCCAAATGCTACTTAAAACAAGCCCAATCGCGTTTCAGGGGGGCTTCCCCGCTAAAAATCACATTTGGGGGTAAAATATGTGTTTTTTTGGCATGGTTGCCTACTAAAATTCGCATTCCCGGGGCTAAATATCACATAATTGGAGTCGTGGGAAAACCGCGGACTTGGCAACACTGCCGCTGCCTCGCTAGCGTTGCTGAGAAAGATGAGACGTATACAGTGACGTAAGACATGGCTCTGTTGTGGCTCTCAGCATGTGGAAAAGCAAACGGTTCTTAGAAGGCTCCTCAGTCGAACCAACTATGAACTGGGACTAGCACTGGCTCTGAACTAGCACCCTGTTCATTCTGGTGGAAAAGGGGCAAATATAAAGGAAATATAAGAAAAAAAAAGCCCTGAAGAATCTCATTCTTCGAATCTCCGAAAAAGACCCAAATATATCCTATTCATACGCCTATTCATTATTTTTCTCACATGAATAGGGTAAAAAATGTAACCTTTAGATATCACCATGAAAATTACTGAATTGATTACTTGTATCAAGACAAACAAAAAATGTATTACAAGTTCTTTTTTCAATTGTTTGTTAACATGGACAAACGGTGCATAATCTAATTACAGATGTGCTAATTTGCATAAATACCACAACAGATCTAAACATTGGGTACAGCGTTAAAACATTCAGAGATTCAGTCAGTCATTAATTCAAGGTCCTCTCAACTGTCAACTTTCAACTGTCACTAAGCTGTCCCTCAGGTAAGAAAATGTTCCTTTTGTTTTCCCTACATGGATTATTCATTAATATACATTAATCAAACATACCTGGTGATCAACTACAATTTATTGGGAACATCTGGATGTGTGTTGAGCGGTTGTACGACTATTTTTGGTGAAACGATGTCAAGTTTAGGATTAGCGAATTGTTTCATTAGATAGCTAACACGGCTAGCAGCAGCAAATAACTTGTTAGCTGTCTTAAGATATGGGTACATGGATTGTTGTAGTCATTACACTGCCATGTAGGCTATGTAATTTAAGTCATTAATCTCAAGTAAGGGATAATGTATAGCGAGGCGGTTGTTATAGCGAATAACAACCCCTTCAGGCTGATTCAAGACCCCTCCATGACTGACTGAATCTCTGAATGTTTTAAAAAACGCTGTACCCAATGTTTAGATCTGTTGTGGTATTTATGCAAATTAGCACATCTGTAATTAGATTATGCACCGTTTGTCCATGTTAACAAACAATTAAAAAAAAGACTTGTCATACATTTTTTGTTTGTCTTGATACAAGTAATCAACTCAGTCATTTTCATGGTGATATCTAAAGGTTACATTTTTTACCCTATTCATGTGAGAAAAATAATTAATAGGCGTATGAATAGGATATATTTGGGTCTTTTTCTGAACTTACAAAATGTGATCTCACTTGTGTCTTAAGATAAATTTATTTATATGGCCCTAAGGTTCTTCCATACCAAAGGGGACCTTTGCATCATGACTTGAAGTCAAAAGTCACTTAACCTCCTTACTACTGATTTTAAGGCCCTGATAGACTTCAGGGGAAATCGAAGAGCTGTGACATCATTTCGAACAAAATCAGGCCAAAACAAAGTTTGTTTCAGGAGTTTGAAACAGCTCTGAACTCCCATTGGTCAGTGGTGATGATGTAACAGGTGGGCGTGGCTCTGAGGCTCCGGCTTCTTTGAGGTGTAAATCTTCTCCAGTTAATTTCTTCTGTTCAGACCAAGCGGCAACCTCCCGTGGTCTCTCTTGAAGCCAATACGGAAGTGACTTAAACTGCAATTCATCGACTGGCCACTAGATACCGGCTCCAGAAGGAGCAGAATCTCATTGAGCTCCATGTTAAAATACCCAACTTTACAGCAGAATAAAACATGTTTACAGTCTGGTACAAATTGTGGTTTTGGTCTATATGGCTAATTTTGCCTTTCAAGATGACTGTGGAGGGGGGTGAATTTTTATATAACTCATCTGTTTAAATTATATTAAGCCTTAAAGTTCTGCATAATTAAGGGCGTGGCCACTTAAATGTGAGAGGTGGATTGCTACTATGGTTGAGCTTGGTGGGCGTGGTTTCAGCAACCAGGCACCTCAGCTCCGGCCACGTCCCGCCTCTTTGCCCATTTTGAGTTATCCGGGAGTGACGCGCGGCCAAGATGGCGACAGCCAACGTCCATATTTTTTAAAGTCTATGGTTCAGACGCGAGTGAAAACATGAACACACTGAGAGCCGCTTTCTAGTAGAAACTGAAGTTTGATTGACAGGCAATCTGACCAATCATAATCAGCCGAATCCGCCATTTTTGTCCGACAAAGCAGTCAAGAGAGTTAGCAGATTAACGTTGGTGGACTTGAACTTGAAAAACGCTGTGTACTGACGTTTTTCCGCGATTGAAACAATATTCCTTCTGAAGTTCATTCATGTTTATTGAATACCATAAATTAACTAGACGGAAGAGATGATCAGTTCACGAGCAAGCGGCAACCTCCCGCAGTTTCTCTTGAAGCCAATAGGGAAGTGACTTAAACTGCAATTCATCGACTGGCCACTAGATACCGGCTCCAGAAGGGAGCAGAATCTCATTGAGCTCCATGTTAAAATGCCCAACTTTACAGCAGAATAAACATGATTACAGCCTGGTAAAAATTGTGGTTTTGGTCTATACGGCTAATTTTGATCTTCATGACGACTGTGAGGGGGTGAATTTTTTTTATAACTAATTTGTTTATATTATATAAAGCCTTAAAGTTCTGCATAATTAAGGGTGTGGCCACTTTGAGTGACAGGTGGATAGCCATTTATCTGCTGTCTGTTAGTCATCACGTCACCTCAGCTCAGCTCCGCCCACGTCCCGCCTCTTTGCCCATTTTCTGTATCCGGGAGCGACGCGCGGTGACCCGCTGCCAAGATGGCAACGGCCAGCTCGTCCCTACTTTACACTTCAAAACTGCTCTTCAGAATCCTATGGGTGACTTCACGGACACAACATCCATATTTTTTTACAGTCTATGTTCACGAGCAGCTTTAACTGAGGCGCTACAGCAAACTGTCACCACACATTAAAGAGCCACAAAACGGTATTTATTGTTTATGTACTTTTAAAAAATGACAACATTTTAGAGTTGAGACTTTGTTTCATATTAAAAGTGACCTGCTCTGTCCTGTCTGTCAGTGCGCTGTCTTTGCTGTGCGATGTGTTTTTCACTGCGTGAGAACGTGTGTGTGGTGTGAGAGCGCGGCTTGTCGGACATAGCAACAGTAACTAAAGGGGGCGGGTCTTTGCGAACAGTCAATTACTTACAAAGCATTACATGGTTTAGCTCCCCAGTACTTGAGCGAGCTCTTAACGCATTATACAGTTACTGAACCAAACTGAATCAACACTGAACTGATTTCAACAGAATAATGGCTATTCATTAACAACATGTATTCTTATTTCACTTATTTCTGTGCCATAGTTATTATATTGATTAATAATAGATTGTTAGCTAATCTGTGTGCTTTGTATATGTGCATTTCTGAAATGCATAACATGTACAAATCAATTTAAATTGTTATGTAGATGCATTTTCTGTGAAGCTGCTTTGAAACGATATGTATCGTGAAAAGCGCTATTCAAATAAATTTGATTTTAATTGAATTTAGTTTTATTTGTGCCAGTTAATTTTTGTATATCAAGCTGTTTCAAACTTCTAAGGGAAGGGAAGGATGTGACAGAATGTTGCAGTGAGTATATCAGGGCCTTCAATCAAAAAGCATGTAGTGTGATGTGTATAAAGCTTGATGTGTACTCACATGGTGTGCAGTCATGACATACAGGTAGTTGTTGTCGCTGGGGTCGAAGGTCATGATGTGGTGAACCGGTTCATTAGCAGGGAGTCTCAGTGACCACAGATTAGCCACAGAGAGATTCGCCAGCAGAGAGAGCTGATGAAGAAACACACACACCTCAGCATACCAAACCTACTGAGAACACTACAGGAGATACTGTATCCCACAATGCAACACACTCGACTTGACCTTCCATTTCCGATGGGTTTAATCTTTTCCTTGACTCATTATTTGATATTTGGACTACTGAGACTTACAACTGCATTAGTGCACTTTATTTAACTGAAAAGTGAATTAAAAGTAGCTGGATAACGGGACAGCTCTCTCTGAATGATGAGGTTGTGCTTTATCATGATTGCTCACTTTTCTATTTAAAACCAGGCTATTGTCCCTGACTGCTTCTCGACAGCACCTAGTTTAAATGAAAAGGCAGCACATGAGAGGAAGAGCATGATAATGATATGATATCATAATGCACCATAATTATCATCCTCTGAATGTTGAGAACAGTCGGTGGGTGTGAAACACTCGTCAGCTCAAATCTGACACGCCGAAATCAACCTTCAGAGACAAAGTGATAATTAAAAATGTTGACAAGTTTCATCAGTTCACACACACAGACACACACACTCACACAGTCATACACACACACACACACACACACTCACACTCACTCACACTCACAAACAAACACACACACATACTAACACACACACACAGACACACTCACAAACACACACACATACATACTAACACACACACTCACTCACAAACACACAGATATATACTAACACACACACATACTAACACACTGACACACACACACACACACACACACACACATACATAAACAAATACAGATCCACTATATTGCCAGAAGTTTTGGGATGTCTGCCTTTACATGCACATGAACTTTAATGACATCCCATTCTTAATCCGTAGGGTTTAATATGGAGTTGGCCCACCCCTTACAGCTATAACAGCTTCAACTCTTCTGGGAAGGCTTTCCACAAGGTTTAGGAGTGTGTTTATGAGAATTTTTGACCATTCTTCTAGAAGCGTATTTGTGAGGTCAGGCACGATGTTGGACGGGAAGGCCTGGCTCGCAGTCTCCGCTCTAATTCATCCCAAAGGTGTTCTTTTGGGTTGAGGTCAGGACTCTGTGCAGGCCAGTCAAGTTCCTCCACACCACACCAGGTCTTTATGGACCTTGCTTTGTGCACTGGTGGAAGGGGCCATCCCCAAACTGTTCCCACAAAGTTGGCAGTATGAAATTGTCCAAAATGTCTTGGTATGCTGAAGCATTAAGAGTTCCTTTCACTGAAACTAAGGGGCCAAGCCCAACCCCTGAAAAACAACCTCCCACACCATAATCCCCCCTCCACCAAACTTTACACTTGGCACAATGCCGTTCTCCTGGCACCCGCCAAACCCAGACAGAGAAGCGTGATTGGTCACTCCAGAGAACACGTCTCAACTGCTCTAGAGTCCAGTGGTGGTGTGCTTTACACCACTGCATCCCACGCTTTGCATTGCACTTGGTGATGTAAGGCTTGGATGAGCTGCTCGGAAACCCACTCCATGAAGCTCTCTACGCACTGTTCTTGAGCTAATCTGAAGGCCACACAAAGTTTGGAGGTCTGTAGCTATTGATTCTGCAGAAAGTTGGCGACTTCTGCGCACTGTGCACCTCAGCATGCGCTGACCCCGCTCTGTGATTTTAGGTGGCACTTCGTGGCTGAGTTGCTTCCACTTTGTTATAATACCACTAACAGTTGAGCGTGGAATATTTAGTGGTGAGTAAATTTCATGAATGGACTTATTGCACAGCTGGCAACCTATCACAGTACCACGCTTGAGTTCACTGAGCTCCTGAGAGTGACCCATTCTTTCACAAATGTTTGTAGAAGTGTTTGCATGCCTAGTGCTAGATTGTATACACCTGTGGCCATGGAAGTGATAGGAACACCTGAATTCAATGATTTGGTGGGGCGTCCCAATACTTTTGGCAATATAGCGTATCTGCTCAGAGGAGTGTCTATCACCAGAACATCAGAGAAACCCTTGTGTGTGTGTGTGTGTGTGTGTGTGTGTGTGTGTGTGTGTGTGTGTGTGTGTGTGTGTGTGTGTGTGTGTGTGTGTGTGTGTGTGTGTGTGCGTGCGCGTCCTAATCAAAGGATCTGTATAAGATAAAGCAAAGCTTTCATGACCCTGTACAGTGCAGCCGCCTGTAAGCATGAATGTGAGTTCTGGTACAGTATATGTGAGCAGATGTACAGACAGACAGAAGGACAGGCAGATAAGCAGAGGTTGAGCTCTAACTGAATTAGGCTCTACTAACACAGATTCTCAAATAAGCTTATCTCACCACACAAATCACATTACACACACTCCTGAAACCATCAGCGGCATCATGAAACCACCCACAGGACACAGACACACACACCCACACACACAGTCACACACACACAGTCACACACACAGTCACAGATGATTTACTAAATCTAAACGGCAAACAGAAATCTTCATCACAAGCTCATTAACATATGCCTGCCCCCATTCAAACATCAAAACCGATCACGATGAATCACAGCATCATGTGGAGATCAGCCAGTCATAACGGTGCTCATTTACATGCAGCAGTCTTAAAGGTACAGTATCTCCTGTTTAAAGCCATCACGAAATGGAAGTTGCGCGGTCTTCTATTGTGCCGTATATCAAGAGTCAAACGCATCTCAAACAAATGTAGGGCGGGGCTTGATTTGGCCGGTTGGATGGTTGTGGTTTGCTATTGATGGATCTCATGTGAGTGCGGTTTTGAAACCCTGACTCATACATTAAGTGGACTTGCTGGAATGTGAATCAAACGTAGAATATAAACACTCATACAGTATATGCAGTCACACTTCCACCGCCATCAGCAGATTCAAGCTTAATAAACGATGCATTATGAGTTAATTACAGTGAATCGGGATATGTCTGTTATGATATGATTTTCTCTTGGCTACTTTTTGAAAGAGAATCTTTAGAAACATCATCAAATGTGTAGATTTAATGTCTCTCTCTCTCTCAAACACACACTACATCTGAGCAGACGTCGTCCCTGTGTCTTGGCAACAAAAAGCCTTTTCTGACTCTTTACAGCGACTCCCTGCAGCCAGATATTCCTTATCTGTGTGAATGAAACACTGCTCACAAAGAGCTCAGCCCTGCATCGCCTCCAGACTTTAAATAACTCACAAAATGTGAATCTGAGTAACCGTGACACACCTTCCTGGAATCTGGCCCTAATTACGGCTCTTTTGTTCGGAGGTTTTGCAGCTCGCAGATGTTTTCTACGGCAGAGGCACATGAATAATCTTTCTCTTTGGGTTTGTGTGAGTAGGTGTGTGGCTCGGGTTTTGCTTACATTTTGAGAACCTGAATTCACCTGTGAGGAGCAGCCAACAGTCCCAGCTTCAGAAATATGATAAAAGATGTTTTACTTATGTTTTAAAGTGCCCCTATTGTGTTATTTTAAAGGCTTCTGGTGTTGTTCTTGCGTCTCCTACAACAGGTTCTCATGCATCCGAGGTCAAAAACCCTTGAATTCTCTCCTAACCTCCACTGCAGCATCAGCTCTTTTCTCTCAGTGTCTGAGACGCTTCCATCAAGGATTCAGTCTCTCTAAACCCGCCTCTCTGAGAGCTGCTCTGCTGTGATTGGTCAGAAAGCGAACGCTCATTATCATATCTGAATCTCAGCTCTTGACACACAGTGATACGAACAGTAACAATGGAGTGGGTTTTACCGCATCAATCTCAACAGAAAACAGCGTCTTCTCCACATGAACAACACCAACCAAATTCTTCCATTCACAGATACAACTACAGTGTGTGAGGGCGGGGCAAAGAGACGCTGCTCAGCCAATCACGACCAGAGGTGGGCATTATGCAAATTAGTCACAAACCTCCATAGTGTGAGACTGAATTAGGCTGCGTTCACACTGCAGGCTGAAACGACCCAATTCCGATATTTTTGCCCTTATGCGACCTGTATCTGATCTTTTCATGACAGTCTGAACGACACAGATCCGATCTTTTCAAATGCGACCCAGGCCACTTGGGTATGTGGTTCAAATCCGATACATATCCGATCTTTTGAAATGCGTCTTCAGTCTGAACTGCCAGGTCACATGTATCCGACCCACACGTCGTTGATACGCGACAAACGTCATCATTGTACGTTGAAGTAGGCGGGAAATTAAAAAAAATAAACAACTATTTTCTTCTTAACATGAGAAGGTTGTAATGGTGCTGGCTCCGTTGTGAAAATAACTTTAATAAAGCTAAACGAACTCCAAAGCTGACACCCATATTTGGCTACTTCCGTAAACATCAAGTGACGTCGTTGACCGTTGAGTACTCTTCTGCGCATGCGGGTCACTTCTGGGTCATTTCAAGTTCACACAGGAGATCACAAAAGGTCGCATTTAATTGGAAATGTGAACGGCCTTGCAAAAAAATCGAATTTTTTCAAAAAAATCGGAATTGAGCATTAAGCCCTGCAGTGTGAACGCAGCCTTACTGACAACTCGTTTCAGTTCAGAATCGATTCTTTCTTCTAGGAGACATAAACTCAATTTATCTTCGATCTTTGAAACTTAAAATGTCCACTATCCATTGACTGGTGGTAGATTTTGGAACTGACCGATTTCTGTTAACCAACCAATCAAACGCGGTTACCCATGTTTATATATTGTCTATAATTAGATGATATCATGGCACTGTGATATATACTATGGAACTTAATATAACATGGTATTTACATAGTACTTTTACATGGCCATAGACTCTAAAGGGGGTCTAAAGGGGTTTTTTTGCACAGCGATGCCTTAGAAGAACCATTTCTTGTTCCACAAAGAACCCTTCAGGAGCAGTTCTTAAAAGTGTGTAAATTTTAATAATCTAACGAACCTTTTTTGGAATGGAAAGGATCTTTAAACCACAGATGCAGAAGAAGACGCTTTAAGAGTGTAGCTGCGTTCTGACAAAAAAACCAGCAGTTCCCTCAAACAGATCCTGAGTTTCTGCAGCGGGAAACAGGCTCATGATAGCAGAGCAAACTCTGTGGCCTTTACAACTGACCGTCTGTGTAAAGAAGCACAACAAACACAAGAGACAAAGGAAGACAGACCACCTAACCAGACAGGAATGCTTTAAATGGAGTTTGTGTACAAGGCAAACACTTTTCAAACAATATGAACAAATATTAGAAGATGTGTGTTTCTCTGTGCTGTAGAATCGCTGCAACCAATCACAGCTGTGCATTTATCAGTTACAAAAACTATCATGGCGAGGAGACGTTATATGGAGTGTAAATTAGGGGTGCATCAACTAGTCAGCTAATCGTGCACCAACCAAATATCTGATTAAAGGGATGGTTGATTATGATTTAACTTTTTTAACTTTAGTTAGTGTGTAATGTTGCTGCTTGATCATAAACAACATCTGCAAAGTTACGATGCACAAAGGGAGATATTTTCTTTTACAGAAATCACTTTTTAAGGACTACACAAACGGCTGGTAGGGACTACAACAAGCTTCTTCACGGGTTAGTGACATCAACCCTAAATTTTACATAAACCCCGCCCCCGGCAGTGTTCATTTCTTTGACGAATAATTTTCATCATAATTTTCGTCAGCGACCTTTTTTCACTGACGAAAACGAGACGATAACTAAATAAAAACTAGTGTTGGATGACTAAAACTATGACGAAAACTTACTGTCATTTTCGTCAATAAATAAAAACGAGATGAAAATGTTAGGGAGGGACGATTAGAGAAGAGATCCAGTCAGAACTGATATCCTGTGTAACAGATGCGCACATTTGATTTGGACGTGCTGATCTAACCGCTGGAGAACACGGCGCTGTTGCGCGCTCTACAGGCTCACGCATCCCCAATCCAGCGCTCCAGAGCGGCTCACAATCAATGAATAGCGCACATTTATGCCAGGCAATTGTTTATGAACTAATGCTGATGAATAATGACAATGTTTACTTTACAATGTTTATATAGTAATATGTTTTAGACGGTTGTAACAATGCATATTTTATCTCCTCATCTGAACTTGAATGAGCAGCTGCAACTGCAACAGAGGCGTAGACATTTCAAAATAAGAGTCCCGGTGTATTTCGAGCTTGTTTATAATTACAAGTCACGCATTATATATTCGTTTTTGCTTATACAATAAACTGTATTTGATTTAATTCCCATTTAATTTATATTCAGGAGGAAAGACCATGTATTTGACACATATTCAATAAAGTATCAGGGTTATAATAGTTAACTAAAACCATTTAAAAAATCTTCATTACTTGAAATTAAAAAAATTAAATAAAAAAATTAGCTTTAGCTAAACCTGATTATGGCCTACTGACTAAAACAGAAATACAAAGTTATAAAAACTATATAGCTGTTTTTAAAAAACAAACAAAAAAGTGAATTGAGCTCTTTTGTGTATTTTTAATGTCAAAAAACAAAATGATGTCAAAATGTCAGTTCAAGTGACAGTCGGTTATGTAATGCTTAAATGTTTAATGTATTACAATTTAACTAAACTCATTAGATTTTAGGAGACTGAATCTACTATAGATTTAGTCGACTAAAACTAGACTAAAACTAAAAACAATTCAGGAGACTAAAATATGACTAAAACTAAAATGACATTTTAGTCAAAAGACTATGACTAAAACTAAATCAAAATTTGCTGTCAAAATGAACACTGGCCCCCGGGAACATGTTGAGAAGAGGAAGAGTTGTTGTAGTCGAGCACATTTGGAAGTCGCTCAAGCGGTCATCCGTCTGTCACATTTATTGCGATACAGTACACAAATGCAACATCATTTCATAAAGCAAGATGAAAACAAGTTATAACCGTAATAAAACTAAACTATCCCTGTTCTCTCTTCATGCAGCAGATATTCTCTGGCTCTGTGCATCCAGTGCCGCCGCTCCCATTACGCGCATCACGCGCTGCGTGTAGGACACCAAGTGCTCAGGGGGGCACCACAAGAAAATGCTCTCAGCACCCAATCATGACAACTGTGAGGGGGGTGAATTTTTTTATAACTCATTCGTTTACATTATATAAAGCATTAAAGTTCTGCATAATTAAGGGCGTGGCCACTTCGAGTGACAGGTGGATAGCCATTTATCTGCTGTCTGTTAATCATTGCGTCAATTCAGCTCCGCCCACATCCCGCCTTTTTGCCTATTTTCTGTTATCCGAGAGTGACGCGCGGTGACCCGCTGCCAAGATGGCAACAGCCATCTCGTCCCTACTTTACGCTTCAAAACTGCTCTTCAGAATCCTATGGGTGACGTCACGGACACTACGTCCATATTTTCTTACAGTCTATGGTTTGAACATAAAAGGCTAGACAGTTTCAATCATTTTCAGTGTGTGTCTGCGTGAGGTAAACGGAGCTGCTAACACAAGCTCTTGAAGCTCCGCCCTCTTCCTGAAAGGAACACAAAACGGCACGTTTTTGCTCACCCTCAAAAAGTGACAATTTTAACATGCTATAAAAAATTATCTGTGGGGTATTTTGAGGGTATAACTTAATATACACACTCTGGGGACATCAGAGACTTATTTTACATCTTGGGGGCATAATAGGACCCCTTTAAGTCAACACAATTATTCACACATTATTCAGATATCGGTCTTAGCTTTAATATTTGATCATATTAAGAAGTTGCAGTACTTCAGACTGTCAGCATTGCAAACTCATTTCAGAACAGTATCCGCTTATGACAAGCCAATCAAAATCAAGCCCTGCCTACATTTGTTCTGATTGGAAAAGCTGTTTCCATATCCGTCACAATAGGGAGGAAAAAACGAGCACACTGATTTCAACAAGCATATAAAGCACAAACTCACTGCCTTGAACAACAGATCTCAGACCACTGTCAGTCTTTAACCCATCAGCTGTATGTAGAGTTAGTTAGGCTTCATTTGTACGGTCGTTTGACCTGTATTGTGATATTTCTTTTGGCTGAATACAGACCGTCAGTGTGTTATTCAGTGCAGCAGCTCAAACAGTTCATCATGTGAATGCAGTGTACGCCACTTTAGAGAAAAGCATCTGTTTTGCACATTTTTATACTGTAATGCAGTGTTATTTCTGTGCATGATCTCACCTTGCGCAGTCGGCCATTGCTCGTCCCCAGGAACAGCACGGTGCGGTTGTGGACGTTGTCTACAGCGATAGATCTGAGCCCCGGGGCCTCATAGATGGGTCGGGCCTTCAGGGGCCTCCGCAGGGCCAGCGGGTGCTGGAGGTGAGCGGCCCCACAGTTCAACTGCTCCGGCTGCAGCTGAAACACATCATAACTGGATGTGAGTGATCATAAACGCATTTGGCTGTCGGATGGGTTTATTCCTGCTGCGTTTGCTGGATGAAGTCAGACGAACAGACTCTGTGACTGAAAGAGCTCAAACCCACCGTGACATTTTATATCGGTCCAAACAAAATAAGACATTGTGTGCTGATTCAATCATAAAAGAAGCAAGTGACCACTTTATGAACAGATCATTGAATTATTTTGACTCTCCCAATTTGTTCAAAAACGCTGACTCATTCAAGAATGAAAGCGCTCTGTACACGTCGCTGGGAAACGCAACGGCTCTGCTTTGATTTTGAACTATTTCCATTGGTGAAATAAAGCAACTGACAATGTTGTGTCAAAAAAGGGTCCGTTAACATGATTAACCTGCTGTTGAACTGTTGTATAAAATCACATCACATTTGCAGTCATGCTGATATTTGGGAAAAGATCGCTCTTAATCGAGTTATAATAATAATAATAATACATTTAATTTGTAAGCGCTTTTCTAAGTACTCAAAGACACTTTACAGAAAATTGTAAAACAGATGTAACAACATAGAAAATTATAAAGCAAATGTAGCAAAATAGAGAACACAAGAATTAAATTAAACATTAAAAGCTATTTTAAAAAGATGAGTTTTTGTCAAGATTTTGAATTTTGGCAGGTCAGTGCAGTCACAGATTTTTTGGGGTAGAGAGTTCCAGAGGGTTGGGGCGGCGACAGAGAAGGCTCTATCCCCCCAGGTTCGGTGCTTGGTCCTGGGAGGTATAGTCAAGAAGTTTGCATTGGAAGAGCGGAGGCAACGAGACGGGTTGTGGCGGTGGAGCAGGTCAGTGAGGTAGGAAGGGGCCTGGTTATATAGTGCTTTATAAGTGAGGAGAAGGATTTTGAATTGAATTCGTTGTGGCACCGGGAGCCAATGAAGGTTCTTAAGGACTGGGGTGATGTGGTCACGGGTGCAGGTGTGGGTAAGTAGACGAGTATATTGCGTAATATATATTAGGTTATAAACGCCAGTGTTTATACAAATAATTTTCGCCATCATTTTCCACAACAACACTTTTTCACTGATGAATATTAGACGATAACTACCCAGATAGCAAACTGAGATAGAATCGACATAGAAACGATGTTTCTCGTGGCATTGAAATGACGATTTGTCCTACCTCAGATTTTGCTATCCCCCATTAAAACAGGTAGCAAAATTCAACAGCAAAAAATGCTACCTATCAGATTGTGCTACTAGCAAAATATTCATGTGATTTGAGGCTTTATTAATATCTATACCTACCCCTACACTCTCAGAAAAAAGGTACAGTGGAGGTAACGTATAACTGTACCTTTAAAAGGTACACAATTGATCCTTAAGGTACAATAGTAGATCCTTAATATATCCTTAAGGTTGGCGAGTTCAGTCCTAGAGAGCTGCTGTCCTGCAGAGTTTGGCTCCAACCCTGAAAGACATCTATAGAAGCTCTTATTGAGAATTAACAGAGGTTTAGATATTGATGTTTGAAATTGATGATTGAAAACATTTGGTCATCATTATGGTGATCAGTGTTCCGTTTAGTTGAGCAGTTTGACTCTTGGCTTTTTTGTTACAGTATTAACAAAACGCATAATCTGTTCAAATCAAAAGAAACCACAAAGAAAAATGTTTGGTTAAACTCATCACTGATTCAAAATATTAATAAATAATATTCACAAACAATACTTTCTTGCCACAGATCAGACTCTGATTTTTAAACACATTCTAGGGGGGGGAAAGTGCACACAGATATCAAGAATCAGCATATGAATCTCAACAATGGTGACATACTTAATGCTGCAATGCATGCTGGGAGCCATGAGTTTTATACTATAGTGGCTTAGTAGGGTTGGAGCTAAACTTAGAGGTACATAAAGGTACCATTTTAAAAAAAAAGGTACAAAATATCTATGTGCGCATGCGCAGTAAAGGAGGACAATCTGATGTGTAGGATTAAATGACAGGACAACAGCAAACAAAAATCAAAGTTTCGTTCAGTCTTAAAGAAAATAACATTTTATTTTGTGCACAGGTCACTTGGCTCCATATTTTATCTAATGAAAAGTGCTTTTTTAAACTCATTTCCGTCCAGTTAATCACCCACAAAAAATATGAGTCACCATCACTGGTAGTTAAATAATTATTTTCAAGAACTTTACATCATACAGGGAGTGCAGAATTATTAGGCAAGTTGTATTTTTGAGGATTAATTTTACAACATTAATAATTAAACAACAACCATGTTGTCAATGATCACAAAAAACTCATTAATATCAAAGCTGAATATTTTTGGAAGTGGTTTTTAGTTTTAGCTATTTTAGGGGGATATCTGTGTGTGCAGGTGACTATTACTGTGCATAATTATTAGGCAACTTAACAAAAAACAAATTTATACCCATTTCAATTATTTATTTTTACCAGTGAAACCAATATAACATCTCAACATTCACAAATATACATTTCTGACATTCAAAAACCAAACAAAAACAAATCAGTGACCAATATAGCCACCTTTCTTTGCAAGGACACTCAAAAGCCTGCCATCCATGGATTCTGTCAGTGTTTTGATCTGTTCACCATCAACATTGCGTGCAGCAGCAACCACAGCCTCCCAGACACTGTTCAGAGAGGTGTACTGTTTTCCCTCCTTGTAAATCGCACATTTGATGATGGACCACAGGTTCTCAATGGGGTTCAGATCAGGTGAACAAGGAGGCCATATCATTAGATTTTCTTCTTGTATACCCTTTCTTGCCAGCCACGCTGTGGAGTACTTGGACGCGTGTGATGGAGCATTGTCCTGCATGAAAATCATGTTTTTCTTGAAGGATGCAGACTTCTTCCTGTACCACTGCTTGAAGAAGGTGTCTTCCAGAAACTGGCAGTAGGACTGGGAGTTGAGCTTGACTCCATCCTCAACCCCAAAAAGGCCCCACAAGCTCATCTTTGATGATACCAGCCCAAACCAGTACTCCACCTCCACCTTGCTGGCGTCTGAGTCGGACTGGAGCTCTCTGCCCTTTACCAATCCAGCCACGGGCCCATCCATCTGGCCCATCAAGACTCACTCTCATTTCATCAGTCCATAAAACCTTAGAAAAATCAGTCTTGAGATATTTCTTGGCCCAGTCTTGACGTTTCAGCTTGTGTGTCTTGTTCAGTGGTGGTCGACTTTCTGCCTTTCTTACCTTGGCCATGTCTCTGAGTATTGCACACCTTGTGCTTTTGGGCACTCCAGTGATGTTGCAGCTCTGAAATATGGCCAAACTGGTGGCAAGTGGCATCTTGGCAGCTGCACGCTTGACTTTTCTCAGTTCACGGGCAGTTATTTTGCGCCTTGGTTTTTCCACACGCTTCTTGCGACCCTGTTGACTATTTTGAATGAAACGCTTGATTGTTCGATGATCACGCTTCAGAAGCTTGGCTATTTTAAGACTGCTGCATCCCTCTGCAATATATCTCACTATTTTTGACTTTTCTGAGCCTGTCAAGTCCTTCTTTTGACCCATTTTGCCAAAGGAAAGGAAGTTGCCTAATAATTATGCACACCTGATATAGGGTGTTGATGTCATTAGACCACACCCCTTCTCATTACAGAGATGCACATCACCTAATATGCTTAATTGGTAGTAGGCTTTCCAGCCTATACAGCTTGGAGTAAGACAACATGCATAACGAGGATGATGTGGTCAAAATACTCATTTGCCTAATAATTCTGCACTCCCTGTATATCGTCAAATGTTTAAGAGTAAATAACAAAAAACTGTGCGTTGCCTCAAGGCAACATTGTACCACAATGGAATCGCATAGACACACTAGGTTGGATACAGAGATATAGTATAATTGTAAGGAAAGGAGTTAAAATGCTCAAAATATATTTGCATTATGCGATGAACTTATAAGAATAGTAATTCACATACTATAACTACACATATTATGATCTGCACATTTTCAATAGCACTTAAAAAATGTATAGGCTAAACCACAACTGCCAGTTGATGTGTGAGGATGAGGTGTCGTACTGTGATGAGGAAGATGAGGTCATAGTGACAATCCGGCAGGGAGAGAGTGAGGGTGAGATCGAAGATGGAGATGAGGATGAAGATGGATATGATAACTTGATATGATGGTTTGGTAATACTTGTGTTTCACGATGATACAATGTTGCCTGAGAGCAACAGCTGAATTTGAAATGATACTTTTTGATTAAATATGAAATTTGTAATACATTAAAAACTGGATAAATGTGTTTGTTCAGGTGTCTGGTTAAAGAAATACACAAAATGTTTTCAATAAATATATTTCTTTTTTCTACATGAAAATGTCAAATGTTTCAATTTGTCCGTTGTGGTACAATTGAGCCAACAAACTTACAAAAAAATGTTTTTTTATAAATTATGAAAATTTGAATTGTTATACTGTCCAATTTTGGGAAGGAAAAATACCAAAATTAATTTTTTCCTCATTGAAATCATATTGCGTACCATAGAGCAGGGGTTTTCAAACTTTTTGTGTGTGTGGTGGACCACTAGTTGTAATCAAGAAATTTTGCGGACCACCTCATAATACACATAATAAAATATGTGTCTACACACAGACCTACCTGAATTAATCCGCACCTCTAAATAGGCTTACTAGCACTAAAACTATAACTGGTCATCACATCAGTACAACAGGCTTGTTAAAAGAAAGTTTACTGTATACAACGGCTGCCACATATTTATTTTATTTATTTACTCAAGTGCATAATCAGGTTAATTTAAACAACGGGCTTATTTTGCAATGGAGTATGAAATCTATACAGTAATAAGAACACTTGGATATAGTCAACATTTCAAAACCTTTGGCAAATTTAGGGGATTATTAGAGTTATTATTTAAAGTTTACAAGTCCTCAAAAAGTGAGGCACTGAACTTGAATGTCACGGCCGAGCGCCACTAGCCTATTTTAGTAATCACACAATAACTTGACAATTTAATTTAAATTCTATATCAATATAGGCCTACATATTCTTTTAACTTTTTATTTTTATGGGAATTTCCTGGTAAAATGAAGGTAAAAAAATATTTTATTTTGCCTTTCCACGGCCCACCTGCAGTACCCTCACGGACCACTAGTGGTCCGCTGACCACAGTTTGGGAATGGCTGCCATAGAGGGTTACATTTTTAAGTACAACCAACTTGGATATTTAAGTAATTTCAACTTAAATTTTATTAAAGTAATAAAAAAAAGTTGAATTTTGTATAACTTATAAAAAAAAAACTGCTTTTGATAAGTTAAAAACAATGTAAAAACCATAGATTGTAAAACGCGTGACGTCACCCATAGGATTCTGAAGAGCAGTTTTGAAATGTTAAGTAGGGACGAGCTGGCCGTTGCCATCTTGGCAGCGGGTCACCGCGGATCACTCCCGGATAACAGAAAATAGGCAAAGAGGCGGGACGTGGGCGGAGCTGAGGTGATGTGATGACTAACAGACAGCAGATAAATGGTTATCCACATGTCACTCAAAGTGGCCACGCCCTTAATTATGCAGAACTTTAAGGCTTTATATAATGTAAACGAATGAGTTATAAAACAATTCACCCCCTCACAGTTGTCATGAAGATCAAAATTAGCCGTATAGACCAAAACCGCAATTTGTACCAGACTGTAAACATGTTTTATTCTGCTGTAAAGTTGGGCATTTTAACATGGAGCTCAATGAGATTCTGCTCCTTCTGGAGCCGGTCTCTAGTGGCCAGTCGATGAATTGCAGTTTAAGTCACTTCCCTATTGGCTTCAAGAGAAACTGCGGGAGGTTGTTGGTTGGTAAAAACATCATAACTTATTGCGCATACAATTTTCCACAGTGTGGATCACTTTACTGACTGCAGAAAGGATTGCGGGTTTTAATATTTTTCTAGGCTTTTTTTGTTAGCCCAAAAAAAAAAAAATGATGCCTATAATTTAACATCACAATAAACTTTCAAAGTTTTCTTTATTGATAGTAAGGCCCCGTCCACACGGAGACGCGTTTAGCTGAATACACACAAATTTTGTACCGTATCAGCGTTTCGTCCACACGTTTTGAGAGCCTGAAACTGGTATTTTTTGAAACCGGGTCCCAAAGTGGATAAATCTGAAAACGACACACTTGCGTTTTCGTGTGTACAGCCAATCCATATATTTTGTGAAACGGTGATGTCATCACACCACGTCCCGCACGGTAAAGACCACAAGGGATACAGTTACGTACACTGTGCATGCACACATCAATATTGCTTCATTTAATTACTGTATTTGCATTATTGTAAGGGTAGGTTTAGGGTTGGCATAGGTGTAGGCGTTAATATAACACAATCTGGTAAGTAGTAATTTATTTATTGTTATTTTATCGTGGGATTTTGCCTCACTTCCGACCGCTGCTGTGCCCCTTCTAGCCACAACTCTTCTTCTCCGTTATTAGTGTATTTCTGTGGCAGAATTACAGTGCCACACACTGGTCTGGCATGTATACTACATCGTTTTGAGTCGGTTTCAGTGGTTTTGTGTGTACGCAGATATTTCTTGAAACGAGGGGGAAAAAAGATCGGATAGGGAAAGCTCTGGCTTTGTGTGGATGTGGCCAAAGCAAACAAAATTAAAAAAAAAAATTTGCACAGTGTGGATCACTTTACTGACTGCAGAAAGGATTGCGGGTTTTAATATTTTTCTAGGCTTTTTTTGTTAGCCCAAAACAGAAAAGGGTTGGCATAGGTATAGGCGTTAATATAACACAATCTGGTAAGTAGCAATTTATTTATTGTTATTTTATCGTGAGATTTTGCCTCACTTCCGACCGCTGCTGTGCCCCTTCTAGCCACAACTCTTCTTCTCCGTTATTAGTGTATTTCTGTGGCAGAATTACAGCGCCACACACTGGTCTGGCATGTATACTACATCGTTTTGAGTCGGTTTCAGTGGTTTTGTGTGTACGCAGATATTTCTTGAAACGAGGGGAAAAAAAGATCGGATAGGGAAAGCTCTGGCTTTGTGTGGATGTGGCCTAAGTAAACAAAATTAAACTTTGACTAACAAAATGCTTGTTTTATCTCAAGTGAAAATTCTACGTTCATTTCTTTTGTTTATGGGGAAATTAAATTCTAAAAAGCCAAAAAAATATGAAGTAACATTTTGCCTTGTGTCTAAAGAAAATATAGTAATAATAAATAATATCTTTATATGAACATTTTTGTCTTATATTGTGAGAAATATTTGACCAACCTATAAATACAATTTGAGAAAAAATAATTCAGGTTGATTGGGACACTTTTTGCCATTGAGATGACTTGGAAAGAGTGTCCCAATCACCCTGAATTCCCCCTACATTAGAGTATTGGTTCAATGTATCATATTTTTCATTGTAGATATGGCTCTTTGTGATTGTATACCTGTTCCTTTTGTCTAAACTGTACGTGTGTGTAGATAATAGTGCATCAGAAGTAATGATCACTGAAGCTCAGGGTTGTTCAGTCTCTAGCCCTGAAACTGATCTAAGCAGCGTCTGGTAATGAACTGGTAGTTAGCCTGAGATCAGTGTTTGTGCTGAGGCTGCTGGAACACACTGATGGATGTATTGTTCATACGCCTGAGGTTCCAGTGTAGAGTATGAGAGCGAGAGGTTCACGGCAGGGTGACGGGAACTGAAGCGGGGGAGAGAAGGAATCCAGTGCAGAGTTTCTCACGGGTCTCTCCCCCTCAGCGCCGTGACCTCCTGCGCTCCGACACACTGTAATCTATCACAGGACAACCCAAACACAGCATCGCCAGCCTTTACCCGAGTCTGAGCGAGGGCATCGCGTGACGTCACTGCATTAGGAGGGGGAGAGAGCGAGTTACGCAAGACAACTAAAACACCAAACTGCCATGTGCTTTTTATAAAACGCAACGTTCACCTAATAAACACAGCATGTCTTCAGAAACGAGAATCTGCTTCATGGAGGTTTGTTCACAGGGCTTTTAATTCACATCAGATTCATATTTAACGTCTGAGATGGATTGTGCTGTTTTGAGTTCAGTGTATTATGAGGCTTCATACAGTGACTCATTGAGTTCAGCTGAAACATCAGAAGGAAAGCGTCAAAGCTTTTCATTCAGTCAGAACTCGCTCAAGGTGTTCAACTCTGTTTCATACACTTTAAACAAGAGGGAATCGGTTAAGTTGAGGATTTCAAAGTTTAAGTAAGCAGAACTATGGAAGCATATGGGTAGGAATATTCCATTTGCAATGCAATATGTAAAATGGCAATGCAGTTCAGTATTTTCATTTTTTCATACCATGTGTGCAACATTTGGAGCAAAATGATCATTCAAATTGAATACTACAATTTACATGTATTAGTTTTAACATATCATTTAAACATATTTTAACGCTTTATAAGTTGCAAATGTATTACAGAAATGATTAGATGTGTTTAACATGTTCAATCAAAATGATCATTTAAACGTTATTTTTCTTCATAGCATTTACACTCACAGTTATTTTATTTTATTTACACTTACAACTATTTTTGATTGCATTTAAACGTATAAAGCGTTAAAAATGCATTTAATTTTCATATTAAAACTAGTGTATGAAATGGCAAATGTAAATTCTATTGTTAAATATTCATTTTGCATCAAATGTTGCACATATCATATGTAAAATGTAAATTTAAATACAGAAATGCATTCCCATTTTACATATTACATTTCATATTGAATATTGCTATCCATATGCTTCCATAACTGACAGATTTTTATTTTATACTTGCTCTAAACTTGAAATGTTTGAGTACACTATGTCATACATTTAACTTAAAATGCTCACGTAACCTCAATGTGAACATTTTTATCAAGTTAATTCAGAAAATGCCAACTTGCTAATTTGTTAACAATAGCACTTACTGAACGAGACAGCAACTTAAAACACGTAGCGATGCTAACTCTCCCAAAACACACATCAACACAAACTCTTCTACATTATGCATAACACAAATATCTCCCTTCACGTTAAAGGGTTAGTTCACCCAAAAAATGAAAATAATGTCATTTATTCCTCACCCTCATGCCGTTCCACAGCCGTAAGACCTCAGTTCATCTTCGGGACACAAATTAAGATATTTTTGTTGAAGGCTCAGTGAGGCCTGCATAGAGACAATTTACACTCTCAAGATCCATTAATGTACTAAAAACCTATTTAAACCAGTCCATGTGAGTACAGTGGTTCAATATTAATATTATAAAGCGACGATCATATGATAACCGTTTTCAAAACAATGCTTCATGAAGCTTCGAAGTGTATCGAATCAGCGAGTCAACCACTGAATCGACTCGCTGATTCGATTCGCTCCGAAGCTTCATGCAGCAGTTTTGAAGTTGTTATTTAGGGGTTTTTTTGCCGCACCAAAAATGTTATCGTCGCTTTATAATATCAATATTGAACCACTGTACTCACATGGACTGCTTTAAATATGTTTTTAGTACATTAATGGATCTTGAGAGTGTAAATTGCTTTGCTCTCTATGGAGGCCTCACTGAACCGTCAGATTTCAACAAAAATATCTTTATTTGTGTTCCGAAGATGAACGGAGGTCTTACGGGAACGGCATGAGGGTGAGTAATAAACAACATTATTTTCATTTTTGGGTGAACTAACCCTTTAATCTTGCACAAAAAAACATTATATAACACCTAATTTGAGCATTTACTCTCCCTTTTGAGTGCCATGGGCAAAGCATGCTGGGATATAAAACATCCCGGCCCAGTTTCAGTTAAATTTAAGTTTGTCGAAATTAAAAGAAATAATTTCGTAAAACTCGAAACAATGAAACAGTTCAGATTACTTGAAATATGTCAGTGCTGTGAACTCAAAAGAAAAAGAAAGTGCTAAATACTCATAACGGTTCATCTAAGTCTGTCCTACTCAAACCAATTAAGTATTTTGAGTGTTAGAGTTAACAGTGAGATCATTAATGGTGAATGATCGAACAGTACCAGTGTTAGTAGTTCTGACGAAAGCCTCACACTCTCAGCTTTTCATAAATGAATAAAATTCAAAACAATATTTCAATTCAGCGTGATGATTGTAGCCTTCTGAACATTCTTCCTGCTGAAAACAGCTAAACTGGCTGGTTTTAGAGGGGTTTTGGAGACTTTTTTTTTAGCTGTCCAGGCTGGTCTTATCTGGTCAAGCTGGGAGACAAGCTAAAACACCAGCTGAGACCAGTGTGTTCCAGCCTAGGCTGGTTTCAACGTTTCTTTCAGCAGGGTTAGGCATTTTCATTTAGCACATACGGACAGTGATTTGACATTATATGCTGGCTGTGATTTAAATATGACAGAAATGTCAATATAGAATTGAGCTGCCACAAAACCCCACAGAGAAAACTAATAATAACGGATCACATTTAGGCCTACCATGACTGTCGAAACACATTCCTTAATCATTTTTAATAAAAAATGATAATAATAATAATGACATTTTTGACTGACTCCTAGCATTAAAGCCAAATTCACAAGTAAAGTTTATTTGTCATGCTGTAACTAATCACCATTTCTCGTCACCTCACACTCGCTGAATAATCTCGTAATATAATTGGCTCCGTAAAATT